>LR738715.1:267437204-267451481 GCA_902687465.1 Secale cereale
TCGTTCCCGTAGAGGTACACGTGTAGTCGTTCACATCCCGTTCGGAGAGGTACTTGTCACGTCGTGGAACTTGCCGGTCTCGGTCTTGTCGACGGTAGTGGTACTCGGGGCGACGGTAGTCGAACTTGACATCGGGCGTCGAGGTACTCATTCATGTAGTAGTCGGACTTGACGGGTCCCGTGAAGTAGTCGAACTTGGAGCTCGTTTTCCCGTAGAGGTTCGGGTCATCGTGGTACTTGGGTCTTCCGGCGAGGGTAGTTGTTCGTGCGTCGATCTCGTACACGGTTCGTAGACGTTCGGGCCGTAGATGTACTCGGGTCGTATACGTAGAGGTACTTGTCTCGAAGAGGTACTTGGTCGGGTCGCCGTATACTCGTTCGGGTCATCTGTCAACAATTACAGCACAGGCAACACAAAACAAAAACAACACACACAGGAGCAGAACAAAAAAAGGCAGCACGGGGAAGAGGCCACGGCAGCAGCAGCTAGGTGGTCTTGGGGGCGCCGAACTCGGTGCTGGACGCGCAAGGCGCTGCAGAGGAACGGGACTGCGGACGCCAGACGGAAAGGAGGCCGGGGCGCTCGGGGCCCTGGTTGGCCTCGTGCGGGGCGGCCGCCGGTGGAAGGAGGCGCGCTGGACGGGGAGGTCGGGGTCGCGGCCTTGGAGGCGCATCGGTGCTCGGGGCGACGGGGTCTTGGCGCTGGCGTACTGCGCCAGCCCGGTTGGCTTCGGCCCCCGGCCGCTGGAGGCGCGAAGACAGCGCTCAGGGCGGCCCGAAGCA
The DNA here is from genome assembly GCA_902687465.1 of Secale cereale. Classification (NCBI taxonomy): domain Eukaryota; kingdom Viridiplantae; phylum Streptophyta; class Magnoliopsida; order Poales; family Poaceae; genus Secale; species Secale cereale. The sequence goes on from LR738715.1 coordinate 267,437,988, forward strand.
GAGGAAGAGGAGGCCGGGCGCGGCCTGGCCTTGGCGCTGGAAGGAAGGCGTCGGCCGGCCCTGGACGATGCAGAGGAGGAGGGGGCGCGGCGCGCCGCGGCCAGAGGGAGGCGAGGTGCTCGAGGAGGGGCCTGGATCGGGGCGCGGCTGAGCCTGGCCTGGCCGGGCTGCTCCGACGCGGAGGGAGCCGAGGCGCAGGGCGCTGGTGGCCGGGCGCATCGGGCGCCAAGAGAAGGGAGGGCGCGGTTCGACGGGGTCTTTCGGGCAGAGGCAGAGCGGGGCCTGTCGGGCCCTGGGAGCGAGCGAGAGAAGGGGAGATCGAGGGGAGGGGAAAGGGAGGAGTGCGGCGGACAGGGGGAATCGAGAGGGAGCGAAGGGAAGGCTGCGATGCGGCTAGGGTTCGGTGGGGGAAGCGGGCTGGAGACCAGATGGGCATCGGGCCGGAGTGGCCTAGGAGGGAAGTGGTTGAGAAAGGCCTAGGAAGGCCTGGGAGGTGGCTGGACCTTTTTTTATTTCCCTTTTAGCAGAGGATAAAAGAGAAGAAAGAAAAAGAGGAGGAGTTAGGGCAAGAATTAGCACACGAGGTCAAAATCCCCGGGCTCACAAAAAAATGTCAGGAATTTAATAAAATTGTTGGAGGGGTCTTTGGAAGAACCTCGAAACAACGGAAAGAATTATAGGCAAGGTTTAGAAGGTGAAACTAGAATTAAGAAACATGGGGAAAATTATGCAAGTGTGTTTGAGTAATTCCGAGGAATGGAATATTTTAATATAGCTCCCTAAATATAATGAGAGACTTTTATATGTTATAAAGAGAAGACATCTTCCCTCGATTTAAATGGACCGAAGGTCCACACGATTTATTTAGGTTGAGATGCAAAAATAAAAATGACATGATGGCATGATGACATGATGCAATGCAAAAAAATAAATAACACAAACACAAAGAACACACGGGCAACCCGGAACATCTGGAATCTTCGGGCATCTTCTGGAATCTTCTGGGACGTCAGTCTCGGGCGTCACATGGACCAATCCTTTTTGTAGCAAAGGACAAGCCTGGAAAAACTCTTATATAAAGGAAAGCGCTCCCGAGGACACATGGGAATTATCGTCAAGCTAGTTTTCATCACGATCATCTCATTCGCGTTCGGTACTTTGATAATTTGGTATGTGGGTGGACTGGTGCTTGGGTGCGGTCCTTACTTGGACAGGGCTCCCACTTATGATTAACCTCTAATGCAAGCATCCGCAACTACAAAAGAAGTATTAAGGTAAACCTAACGATAGCCTGAAACATATGGATCCAAATCAGCCCCTTACGAGGCAACGCATAAACTAGGGTTTAAGATTCTGTCACTCTAGGAACCCATCATCTACTTATTACTTCCTAATGCCTTCCTCTAGGCCCAAATAATGGTGAAGTGTCATGTAGTCGACGTTCACATGACACCACTATAGGAGAGACAACATACATCTCATCAAAATATCGAACGAAGACCAAACTCACATGACTACTAATAGCAAGACTTCTCCCATGTCCTCAGGAACAAAAGTAACTACTCACAAGACATAATATTGTTCATGATTAGAGGGATATTAATATGCATAATGGATCTGAACATATGATCTTCCACCAAATAAACCAACTAGCATCAACTACAAGGAGTAATCAACACTACTAGCAACCCACAGTACCAATATGAGGTTGGGGTACAAAGATTGGATACAAGAGATGAACTAGGGTTTGAGAGGAGATGGTGCTGGTGAAGATGTTGATGAAGATAGCCCTCCCCAAGATGGGAGAGTTGTTGGTGATGACTACGATTATGATTTCCCCCTCCCGGAGGGAAGTATCCCCGGCAGAATAGCTCTTCCGGAGCCCTAGATTGGTTTCCGCCTCGGTTCCGCCTCGAGACAGCGGCGTCTGGTCCCGAAAGCCTCCTTATGATTTTTTCCAGGTCAAAACACCTCATATAGGAGAAGATGGGTGTCGGGGGCCTTCCGCCGTGCCCTGGGAAGGGGGGCGCGCCCCCCACCCTCGTGGGCAGCCGATGGCCCCTCCCGTGGACTTCTTTCGCCAGATAATTTTTATATTTTCTGAAACGACGTTCTTTTGAGTTTCAGGGCTTTTGGAGTTGTGCGGAATAGTTTCCAGAGTTTGCTCTTTTTCTAGCCCAGAATTCCAGCTGCCGGCATTCTCCCTCTTCATGTAAACCTTGTAAAATAAGAGAGAAAAGGCATAAGTATTGTGACAGAACATGTAAGAACAGCCCATAATGCAATAAATATCAACATATAAGCATGATGCAAAATGGATGTATCAAGGCCCATTAAGTCCCCGACGGGTTCCGGTAACCTCCTGGTACTCTGGTATTTATCCGGTGACCCCCGGAACTCTTCCGGTGTCCGAATATAACCTTCCAATATATCAATATTTATGTCTCGACCATTTTGAGACTCCTCGTCATGTCTGTGATCACATCCGGGACTCCGAACTACCTTCGGTACATTAAAACACATAAACTCATAATACCAATCATCATCGAACGTTAAGCGTGCGGACCCTACGGGTTCGAGAACGATGTAGACATGACCAAGACTCATCTCCGGTCAATAACCAATAGCGGAACCTAGATGCTCATATTGGTTCCTACATATTCTACAAAGATCTTTATCGGTCAAACTGCATAACAACATACGTTGCTCCCTTTGTCATCGGTACGTTACTTTCCCGAGATTCGATCGTCGATATCATCATACCTAGTTCAATCTCGTCACCGGCAAGTCTCTTTACTCGTTCCGTAATACATCATCTCGTGACTAACTCATTTGTCGTTCGCTTGCAAGGCTTATTACGATGTGTATTATCGAGAGGGCCCAGAGATACCTCTCCGACACTCAGAGTGACACATCCTATTCTCGATCTATGACAAGACCACAAAAACCTTCGGAGACACCTGTGGAGCATCTTTATAATCACCCAGTTACGTTGTGACGTTTGATAGCACACAAGGTGTTCCTCTGGTATTCGGGAGTTGCATAATCTCATAGTCACAGGAACATCTATAAGTCATGGAGAAAGCAATACCAGTAAAACTAAATGATCATAGTGCTAAGCTAATGGATGAGTCTTGTTCATCACATCATTCTCATAATGATGTGATCCCGTTGCTCAAATGACAACACATGTCTATGGTCAGGAAATATAACCATCTTTGATTAACGAGCTAGTCTAGTAGAGGCAAACTAGGGACACTATGTTTTGTCTATGTATTCACACATGTATCAAGTTTCCGGTTAATACAATTCTAGCATGAATAAAATACATTTATCATGATATATAAGGAAATATAAATAACAACTTTATTATTGCCACTAGGGCATATTTCCTTCACTTGGCACTATGTCAATAGGTTAGTACCAAAAAATGATATAAAATGATTGTAAAACATCCAAGAATGATAATATAACAGCATGGAACAATCAAAAATTATAGATATGTTGGAGACGTATCACGCACCATATCCAATAGAGTACGGTTACGATGTTCGGACACACCATTATGTTGTGGTGTTCTAGGTGGCGTGAGTTGTGAAACTATTCCACATTGTTTTAAATGAAGGTCAAACTCGTAACTCAAATATTCGCCCCCGTGATTAGATCGTAGAAACTTTATTTTCTTATAACAATGATTCTCTACTTCACTCTGAAATTCTTTGAAGTTTTCAAATGTTTCAGACTTGTGTTTCATCAACTAGATATACCCATACCTACTCAAATCATCTGTGAAGGTGAGAAAATAACTATACCCGCAGCATGCTTCAATACTCATCGGACTGCATACATTGGTATGTATTATTTCCAATAAGCCATTAGCTCGCCCCATTGTTCTGGAGAATAGAGTTTTAGTCAGCTTGCCCATGAGACATGGTTCGCAAGTATCAAATGTTTCATAATCAAGTGATTCCAAAATTCCATCAACATGGAGTTTCTTCATGCACTCTACACCAATATGACCTAAACGGCAGTGCCACAAGTATGTTGCACTATCATTATAAACTTTGCATCTTTTGGCATTTATTACGAATATGTGTATCACTACGATCGAGATTCAATAAACCATTTACATTGGGTGTATGACCATAGAAGGTTTTATTCATGTAAATAGAACAACAATTATTCTCTAACTTAAATGAATAACTGCATTTGCAATAAACACGATCTAATCTTGTTCATGCTCAACGCAAACACCAAATAACATTTATTTAGGTTCAACACTAATCCCGAAAGTAGAGGGAGTGTGCGATGCTGGTCATATCAATCTTGGAACCACTTCCAACACACATCGTCACCACGCCCTTAACTAGTCTCTATTTTATTCTGCAACTCCTGTTTCGAGTTACTAGTCTTAGCAACTGAACCAGTATCAAAAACCCATGGGATATTACGAATACTAGTAAGGTACACATCAATAACATGTATATCAAATATACCTTTGTTCACTTTGCCATCCTTCTTATCCGCCAAGTATTTTTGGCGCAATTCCGCTTCTAGTGACCATTCCCTTTGAAGTAGAAGCACTCAGTTTCAGGCTTAGGTCTAGCTTTGGGCTTCTTCACGGGAGAGAAAACTTGCTTGCCATTCTTCATGAAGTTCCCTTTCTTCCCCTTGCCCTTTTTCTTGAAACTAGTGGTCTTGTTAACCATCAAAACTTGATTCTCTTTCTTGATTTATACCTTCGCTGATTTCAACATTGTGAAGAGCTTGGGAATCGTTTTCGTCATCCCTTGCATATTATAGTTCATCACGAAGTTCTAGTAGCTTGGTGATAGTGACTATAGAACTCTGTTAATCACTATCTTATCTGGAAGATTAACTCCCACTTGATTCAAGTGACTATAGTACCCAGACATTCTGAGCACATGGTCACTAGCTGACCTATTCTCCTCCATCTTGTAGGCAAAGTACTTGTCATAGGTATCATACCTCTTGACATGGGCATGAGTCTGAAATATCAATTTAATCTCTTGAAACATCTCATATGCTCTGTGGCGTTCAAAACGTTTTTGACATTCCGCCGTAAAGCATGGCGCACTAAACTATTAAGTAGTCATCATATCGAGCTTGTCAGACGTTCATAACATCTACATCTGCTCCTGCATTAGGTCTGTCACCTAGCGGTGCTTCAAGGACATAATTCTTTTGTGCAGCAATGAGGATAATCCTCAGATCATGGACCTAGTCTGCATTATTGCTACTATCATCTTTCAACTTAGTTTTCTCTAGGATCATAAAAAAAATAGGGGAGCTAAATCACGAGCTATTGATCTACAACATAGATTTGCAAAAAAAGACTAAGTTCATGATAAATTAAAGTTCAATTAATCAAATTACTAATGAACTCCCACTTAAATAAACATCCCTCAAGTTATCTAAGTGATACATGATCCAAATCACGTGAATGGGGTAGTCATCAATGGTGAACATCTCTGTGTTGATCATATCTACTATATGACTCATGTTCGACCTTTCGGTCTCCAGTGTCCCGAGGCCATGTTTGTACATGCTAGGCTCATCAAGTTTAACCTAAGTATTTCGCATGTGTAAATCTGGTTTACACCCGTTGTATGTGAACGTAGAGTCTATCACACCCGATCATCATGTGGTGTCTCGGCACGATGAACTGTAGCAACGATGCATACCCAAGGAGAACACTTTTATCTTGAAATTAAGTGAAGGGATCATCTTATAATGCCACCGCTGTTCTAAGCAAAATAAGATGCATAAAGGATAAACATCACATGCAATCAAAATATGTGACATGATATGGCCATCATCATCTTGTGTTTTTTATCTCCATCTCCAAAGCATCATCATGATCTCCATCATCACCGGCTCGACACCTTGATCTCCATTGTTGCGTCGTGGTTGTCTCGCCAACTATTTATTCTACAACTTTTGCTAACTCATAGCGATAAAGTAAAGCAATTACATGGCGCTTGCATTTCATACAATAATTAAGAGACAACCATAAGGCTCCTGCCGGTTGTCGATATTACAAAACATGATCATCTCATACAATAACGTATAACTCATCACGTCTTGACCATATCACATCACAACATGCCCTGCAAAAACAAGTTAGACGTCATCTACTTTGTTGTTGCAAGTTTTACGTGGCTGCTACGGGCTTCTAGCAAGAACCGTTCTTACCTACAGCACAAAACCATAACGGTGATTTATCAAGTTTGTTGTTTTAACCTTCTTCAAGGACCGGCCGTAGTCAAATTTGATTCAACAAAAGTAGGAGAAACAGACACCCGCCAGCTACCTTTATGCAAAACAAGCTGCCTGTCTGTCGGTGGAACCGGTCTCATGTACGTGGACATGTAAGGTTGGTCCGGACTGCTTCATCTTATAATACCGTCGATCAAAGTAAGACAATTGGCGCCCACCGTGGGGCCTCCGCACAATGGTTTCGAGTTCTTGAAGGGCAGCTTCGAAGGGCTCAAGGGCTACGCAGTCTGCCGGATGACCAAGAGTCGCGGCAGGCGGATCTACATCGACGACGCGGGCTGGGGCCCGGAGGCCGATTCAATCGAATACGGGTACCGAGTTCCCTTCGGTGGCATCCACATCTTCATTGGCAAGATCGGCGAACCGGGACCTGAGCCGGACGTCTTCCCCAACATCATCGAGCCGGCTCAGCGTGCGAGATCGGCCCGGATTCAGCCTGCCATGAAGCACGTCTTCGTCGGGGCAATTCACGGAGTCTGAGCCGAGGACGGATCGGATTCTGGTGGCGAGACAGTGGTCTATTACGACGATGAATCCTCATCTGGAGAGACTGAATCCTTGTATCAGTTGCGGGACGGCCGATCTGAGGGTGTGTCCGACGGAGACAGTATTCCGGACCCCTTTGATCCGCCAAACCGGGTGGCTGTCTTTATGGCCGGTTCACAACCTACGCCGCGGTCCGTGGTGAACGGGGCGATCACGGCAGAAGCTGGTGCAGGGGGGAGCGGTCAGGCCCTCTCACCCTCTGACGCTCTATCCGCCTTGATCGAGGAGTTCACAACCCGGGCCGTAGCAGAAGTGGCTCCAGCAGACAAGGCGCAACACGATGCAGAACTCCTTCAGCTGAAGGGCCGGATCGATCAAGCTAAAGAGGATCTGAATGCGGAGAAGGCTATGATAGCGATAAGGCAGGCAGAGCTGGATGATCAGGCCTTCCAGCTGAGGATGGAACAGGCCTCTATGCAAGGAGTAAGGAATCGAAGGTACCAGTCTTGTCTACCGCCGGTTTACGAGGCGATGAATCTTTTCAGGATGCCAGGAGCGGGAGCGAGCAATGATCCGGTGGTAAACCGGAGGGCGGCCCCAGCGAGGGGTGAGCCGGTTCAGCAACCCACTGCGGAGCAAGATCGGCGGATTACGTCCACGCCTCACGTCCCTACCCCTCCGGGTCATTACTCAAATCCTTTGGATAACATTGTTGCTGCCGCTTCACGCCTGGCCGCTTTACCCATTGAGGGGACATCCCCCGTGGCAATGGAGGCACGCAGGGTCAAGGATCTGCTTGACACAGCATTGACACAACAGCAAGCGTATTCTTATAGCAGGGAGAGGCTTCATTCAACACCCCGCCACAGCCGGAGTTACACTAGGCATTGGGAGGAACCAGAGGTATCCAGTAGTGAACGGAGGCGACACCGTCACAGACAAGATAATCCGGCGGGCGCAGAGGCACAAGCTCAGGAGGCGCCAAACCGGGTTAGATCTGCGGCTCGCGAGGAGGTCCGCCAAACGACGCCGGTTCACACAACCACAGTAGAAACAGGAGTCACGACGAGTTCCTTTGGGGTGCAGTGTCTGGTTCCAGCTTTACGGAGCGTAAAGTTGCCCAAGGATTTTAAGGGTCCACGTAAGGTGCCTAATTACACCGCAGATTTGGCCCCAGAAGCTTGGGTTGAGAGTTACGAGATGGCCATGGAGATGTTGGACATGGATGAAGCGGCTTGCGCGAAGTACTTTACCATGATGCTTGAGGGTACGGCCCGGACCTGGCTAAAGGGCTTACCACCTAATTCCATCGGATCATGGGGAGAGTTACGCCGCCAGTTTATCAAAAATTTCAAAGATACGTGCAAGCAGCCAATGTCAATGGTGGATCTGGTAGCCTGTATACAGGGAGACCAGGAGCCTACAAGTGCATGGGTGCGGCGAGTATCAGAAATCTTGCACTCTTCGAATGGTATCAATCCCAGTACGGCAATAGTGACACTGGAAAACAATTGCTGGTTTGAGTCTCTGAAGTTAAAGCTGGGACGGCTCAAATGGGATTGTAATGATATTGGAACTCTCATGAGCGCTCTTGTGAAGTACGGGGACTCTGACAACACTAAGTATCCAGAAGCGGATGGAGATAAAACGGGAAAAGCCAATAAGCCCGGTAAGCCAGCACAGGCTAATCCGGTCGGAACGAGCTTCTTAGGCAAACGAAAGGCAGAGGGTGGCTCTGATTTCGTGGCCAATACCCAAGTTCAAGGGGGCTTTCAGCGCAACAAGGATAAACCACCTCCACAAACCGGCGGGGGACCCGTTAGCTGGGAGCAAGAGTTGAATGAGCCTTGCCCGAAACACGGATCAAAGGAACATCCAGCTAAACACACTATAGGAGAATGCAAGGCCATGATGGAAGCCATGAGCCGGTTCAGATCTAACAACAGGCCACCAGGCGGCGGATCAGGCCCTGGGTTTTACGGTCCCAGTCACCAGGGGAACGGCTCCGGATCAGGATATCGTGGCAGTAACAGTGGTTATAATAACCAAGGCAATAATCAGTATGGTCAGGGCGGTTACAATAACCAAGGCAATCAGCAGCATGGTCAGGGTGGTTACAATAACCAAAGCAACCAACAGCAGGGCCAGGGTAATCACAATAACCAAGGCAATCAGCAGCGTCAGCAGCAGCAGCAGTCCGGATATCAGAGTAATCTGAAGGAGCTGAGTAGCGGGCAGTATCATGTGTTCACTACAAGTTTGTGCAAACGGGATCAGAAAATCTTAAAACGGGCGGTCCATGCGGTTGAACCGGCAACACCATAGTTCCTGCGCTGGTCGGAGCAACCTATCGTGTGGAGCCGAGAGGATCATCCACCGCGAGTTGATAATCCGGGGCAATTGGCTTTAGTGGTGGCACCACAGGTGGGTGGCTACAAATTCATTGAAGTCCTCATGGACGGCGGCAGCAGCATCAATATCTTATATTATGAGACTTTCCGTCGTATGGGGTTGATAGATAAGAAGCTAAGACAGTCAAACACGGTGTTTCATGGAGTGGTGCTAGGTAAATCAGCTTACCCAGTTGGGAAAATTGACCTGGAAGTTACCTTTGGAGATGAACAGGATTCCAGGTCGGAGATGATAACCTTTGAAGTTGTCAAGATCCGGAGCCCCTATCATGCTCTGTTTGGAAGATCGGTTTACGCCAAGTTTATGGCCAGACCGTGTTATGTTTATCTACAACTCAAGATGCCGGGTCACAAAGGAACCATCACGGTTCATGGAAGTCGCAAGATTGCATTGGAGTGCGAAGAAGGAGACGCTGCTTATGCGGAAGCAGTATGTGCTACGGAGGAGTTGAAGTTTTACAAGGACAATGTTGATCCGGCAGATATGTCCCCGTTGAAGAAGACAACTACAGAGCATGATCCGGCATTGAAGTTTAAGTCTGCGGAGGAGACCAAGCAAGTTGACTTTGTGCCAGGCGATTCATCCAAGCAGTTCACTATCAGCGCTAACCTTGATCCTAAATAGGAAGGCACGCTCATCGAGTTCATCCGTGAGAACCGGGATATCTTTGCATGGAAACCTTTTGACATGCCAGGTATTCCGAGGGAACTCGCTGAGCACAGTCTTAACATTGATCCGAAGTTTAAACCGGTCAAGCAGTATCTGCGCCGCTTCAACGAAGAAAGGCGCAAGGCTATAGGAGAAGAAGTGGCCAGGCTTTTGGCCGCAGGGTTCATAGTTGAAGTTTTTCACCCGGAGTGGTTGGCTAATCCGGTGCTGGTATTAAATAAAAATGGAAAGTGGAGAATGTGTGTAGATTACACAGACCTAAACAAAGCTTGTCCAACCGATCCTTTTGCTCTCCCCCGTATTGATCAGATCATTGATGCTACGGCGGGATGTGAGCGGCTAAGTTTTTTGAATGCATATTCAGGGTATCACCAGATCAAGATGGCAGTTAAAGGTCAGGAGAAGACGTCCTTCATAACCCCTTTTGGTGCTTTTTGCTATGTGTCTATGCACTTTGGGCTCAAGAGTGCCCAAGCAACTTACCAGCGTTGCATACATAATTGTCTTAAGGGGCAGATAGGGAGGAATGTTCATGCTTATGTGGATGATATTTTGGTCAAATCAAGGAAGGAGGAGACGCTGATAGAGGACCTCAAGGAGACCTTTGACAATCTTCGAGCCTATAAAATGATGCTTAACCCGGAGAAGTGTGCTTTCGGTGTTCCGTCGGGCAAGCTCCTTGGATTCTTGGTGTCAAACAGAGGGATAGAAGCCAATCCGGAGAAGATCAAAGCAATCACATCTTTGACTAAACCGGCTTGCATCAATGATGTTCAGCGGATTGCTGGCCGGATCACAGCATTGAGCCGGTTCATCAGCCGTCTGGGAGAGAAGGCAATTCCGCTTTATCAGATACTGAAAAAGACAGACCGGTTTATATGTAGTGATGAGGCAAATGTTGCGTTTGAGGATTTGAAGCGACAATTGGCAGAGCCATCGGTCCTTGTTGCCCCTGTTGATAATGAGCCATTACTGTTATACGTCGCCGCCAATGCACGGGCAGTCAGCATGGCAATCGTGGTTGAGCGCAAGGAGGCAGGAAAGGAATACCCGGTTCAACGTCCAGTCTATTATGTTAGTGAAGTTCTCATTGAATCCAAGCAAAGGTACCCGCATTGGCAGAAGCTGGTATATGGTGTGTTCATGGCAAACCGGAAGTTGAAACATTATTTCCAAGGCCACCCAATAACTGTTGTTAGTTCAGCACCATTGGGAGATATAATCCAGAACAGGGAAGCTACTGGCAGAGTGGCGAAGTGGGCCATTGAGCTTAGCCCACACGGATTGAAGTATGTGCCACGCACCGCTATCAAATCCCAAGCATTGGTGGATTTCATCAATGATTGGACAGAACTGCAAACACCAGAGGAGAAGCCGGATCTTACATACTGAACGATTCACTTTGATGGTTCAAGGCAGTTAGAAGGCTCGGGGGCTGGAGTTGTTTTAACTTCCCCGCGAGGGGACAAGTTTTGTTATGTCCTCCGTTTATTGTTTCCTTGTACTAATAATGCAGCAGAGTATGAAGCATTGCTTCATGGCTTACGGATGGCTAAGGAGATGAACTTGAGCCGGCTCAAGTGTTTTGGTGATTCAGATGTAGTGGCACAGCAAGTATCCGGCAAGTGGGATTCAAGAGACCCTCTCATGGCAGCCTACAGACGAGAAGTTGAAGCAGTCGCAGGATATTTCAAGGGGTATCAAGTGGATCACATAGACCGGCGAAGGAATGAAGCGGCCGATGCTCTGAGCCGGCTGGGTTCTCAACGTAAACCGGTAACACCTAATACTTTTTTGGATGAGCTGCACAGTCCATCGGCTAAGGTACCATCGGAGGAAGATCTGGTCGTTCCTAATCCGTAGGCACAGCTAGTTGCAGCACTTCATGTTATTCCGGATTGGACGCTCCCATACTTGGCATATCTAAGTCGTAGGGAGTTGCCGGACGACGAAATCGAAGCAAGACAGATAATCCGGCGATCCAAATCCATGACAATTGCCAACGGAGAACTTTACCATCGCATTGTTTCTGGAGCGTTTCAGCGGTGTGTGTCATCTGAGGAAGGTTGTGATATCCTGCGTGAGATCCATGAAGGGGATTGTGGTCATCATGCCGGTTCAAAATCCTTGGTGGCTAAAGCTTTTCGACATGGGTTCTATTGGCTGACAGCCCATGCTGATACAGCGGATCTAGTCCGGAAGTGCGATGCTTGTCAGAAATTTTCACGACGTGCTCTTGTTCCGGCACAGGAGCTCCGGATGATACCGGTTACTTGGCCGTTTGCGACTTGGGGGCTTGATATGGTTGGGCCTTTCAAACGATCCCAGGATCAAAAAACTCATCTCCTGGTTGCTGTGGACAAATTTACAAAGTGGATCGAGGCAGAGCCTGTGAGCAAGTGTGATGCGGCAACAGCGGTTAAATTCATCAAAAAGGTAATTTTCCGGTTTGGCTTTCCACACAGCATCATCACAGACAATGGCACCAATTTATCTAAGGGAGAGATGGAAGAGTTTTGTCAATGCGAGCATATTCGTCTAGATGTATCTTCTGTAGCTCACCCTCAATCCAATGGTCAAGCTGAAAGAGCGAATCAGGAGATTTTGCGAGGTATCAAGCCCCGGCTTATGACTCCCTTGCAAAGAACACCAGGGTGCTGGGTTGATGAGTTACCTTCTGTCCTCTGGAGCATCAATACTACGCCGAACCGGTCCACAGGTTATACACCTTTCTTCATGGTGTATGGTGCTAAAGCGGTCCTTCCAAGTGATATCCGTCATGATTCGCCACGGGTGACGGCTTATGTTGAAGCGGCCAATGAGCAGGCAAGACAGGACAGTTTGGACCGACTGGATGAAGAACGTGACATAGCAGCAGCACGGTCGGCAATTTATCAACAGGACTTGCGCAGATATCACAGCCGCCGGATCAAGACCAGGACGTTCCAGGAGGGAGATTTGGTACTCCGGCTCATCCAGGACCAAACAGACATGCACAAGCTATCCCCGCCTTGGGAAGGACCCTTCGTGGTCAGCAAGAATCTACACAATGGTTCATATTACCTAGTGGACGTTCGAGAAGACAAAGACTCACGGACATCGGAGGAAGAGACAAAGAGGTCGTGGAACAACACCCTCTTGCGGCCCTATTATACCTGAGCCATGCGCTCTGTTGTATCCTATGTATATATTATGATTAATGAATAAACCGGCACCCTCGGTAAACCGGGGGATCAGCCTTTTTTCCAATATAAGTATCTTATGGTGATAACCATCTAAAGTTTATTTCTCTTACTATATGTCATTTTTTTGAGATGCTTTTATCAGTCTATCTGGTTGTGCAGGACAACTCCCATATATGTACTCTGCCGCTGTGATCACTAAAGGGCTTCCTGTTCAAACATAGGTCGTATTCGAACCAAAGAGAACATAGCCATTCATGTTCAAACATAGGTCGTATTCGAACCAAAGAGAACATAGCCATTCTGTTCAAACATAGGTCGTATTCGAACCAAAGATAACATGGCAAAGGCCAATAGGGGGTTAGGATAGTATTCGAATCCTAGCTTAGCCCCTATGGTCCGGTTTGTATGATCGTATTCGAATCATAAGCTCAATGGATCGTAT
>LR738715.1:267454759-267491163 GCA_902687465.1 Secale cereale
TTGTCACGACTATGTTCATTATTTAAGCTTGCAGGTGTATCGAGGGAGTTTGTCATGAGGAAATTGTTTGCCATATCCCTTATAGATAAAGCTTCAGATTGGTATGGGCTTCTCGATAACCCACACTTGCTGGACTGGCAGGAGCTTATGTCTCTCTTTTATACTAAATTTTATCCTCTTCATGAAATTCATCGAGACAGGAATTATATCTATAACTTTAGGTCTCGTGACGGAGAAAGTATTGCTCAAGCTTGGGGGACATTGAAGTCTCTAATGCTCAAATGCCCAATTCATAAGCTTCCCAAGGAAATTATACTTACAAATTTTTATGCCAGGCTTTCTCGTCAGGATAAGGAGAAGATGGATGCCTCCTCTAGTGGGGTATTTCAGAAGAAGAGTGTTGAAGAAAGGTGGGATCTCCTTGAAAGAATCCAGAGGAATACTGAAGATTGGGAAATTGATAAAGGTATTGAACCCGCTATAAATTATGAACATGACTATATTGAGAGCTATGTGGAAACTGATTACTTCAATACTTTTTGCTCTAAGATTGGTCTTGATTCCCATCTAGTGATTGATTTATGTAAGAATTTTGCCTCTCATGTTGATTCTTTTAAAAACAATAGAGACCAGCACCATGCACCTTTTAAAGAACCACCTATTGATATTTATGTTGCTGAGCCTATTTTGCCTGCAGTCATATATGAAAAGCCTCCTTTTCCCACGAGGATAAAGGAACACTCTCTTGTGACAGGCATAATAAATAAAAGTGAGAGAAGAGTTGATGAACCTGAGGACCAGATCAGGGTCGATCCTCAAGTTGCATTCATTAAAGACCTTGCTACTGATGATGTTTTGGATTCCAATATAACTTTTTGTGCTGTTTCCACTAACCTTGTCACAGCCAAGAACAAAGGCCCAATTTCAGGTACTCCGGTGTTATCTGTTAAAATAGGAGATCACAATTATTATGGGCTATGCGATTTGGGATCGAGTGCAAGTGCTATTCCTTATTCACTCTATGAAGAAATCATCGGTGAGATTTCCCCTTGTGAACTTGAAGAAGTTGATGTTACTATTCATCTTGCAAATAGATCAACTATCTCTCCTATCGGAATTGTGAGGGACGTTGAAGTCCTATGTGGAAAGGTAAAATACCCTACCGACTTTCTGGTACTTGGTTCAGCCAGGGACAATTTTTGTCCCATCATTTTTGGTAGACCTTTTCTTAGAACTTGTGGAGCTATAATAGATTGCAAGAAAGGTAAAGTTTCTGTTGAATTCGATGGTGAGCCATATGAATTTAATTTTTCTAAATTCTCTAAGCAGCCTCGTGGTACTGATTTACCTAGTGATGATAAAAATATTGAAAGTATTGCCTCTATTGTTATTCCCCCTGATGATCCTTTGCAGCAATACATGGAGGACCACCAGAATGATTTACATATGCAGGAAAGAAATGAACTAGATGAAATATTCTTGAGGCAACCTGTTATCCTGAAGCACAACCTTCCGGTTGAACCTTTGGGAATTTATCAAAACCGAAAGAAGACCCGGTGTTCGATCTTAAACCTCTTCCCGATACGCTCAAGTATGCTTATTTAGATGAAAAGAAAGTATATCCTATTATTATCAATTCTAACCTTTCAGGATATGAAGAAGAGCGATTATTGGAAGTACTTCGTAAACACCGAGGCGCAATTGGCTACACCCTTGATGACCTTAAGGGGATTAGTCCATCTATCTGTCAACATACTATCAACCTTGAGCCTGATGCTAAACCAGTTGTTGATCATCAACGACGGTTGAACCCGAAGATGATGGATGTCGTGAGAACTGAGATTCTCAAGCTTCTAGCCGTAGGTATTATCTACCCTATAGCTGATAGTAAGTGGGTAAGTCCGGTACATTGTGTTCCTAAGAAAGGAGGTACAACTGTGGTTCCTAATGATAAAAATGAACTAATACCTCAGAGAATTATTATTGGATATAGAATGTGTATTGATTACAGGAAGTTGAACAAGGCAACCAGGAAGGATCACTACCTGTTGCCGTTCATCGACCAAATGCTTGAAAGGTTATCCAAAAATACCCACTTTTGTTATCTCGATGGTTATTCTGGCTTCTCTCAAATTCATGTTAACACTGTCGATCAAGAGAAGACCACTTTTACTTGTCCTTTTGGTACTTATGCTTACAGACGTATGCCTTTTGGTTTATGTAATGCCCCTGCTACTTTTCAAAGGTGTATGTCTGCTATCTTTCATGGTTTCTGCGGGGATATTATGGAAGTCTTCATGGACGATTTCTCCGTCTATGGAACTTCACTTGACCATTTTCTTCACAACCTTAATAAAGTTTTGCAGAGATGCGAGGAGACAAATTTGGTACTCAACTGGGAGAAGTGCCACTTTATGGTTAATGAAGGAATTGTTCTTGGTCACAAGATTTCCGAAAGGGGAATTGAAGTGGACAAAGCCAAGATTGAAGCTATTGAGAGGATGCCCTATCCAAGGGACATCAAAGGTATTCGCAGTTTTCACGGTCATGCAGGTTTTTATAGAAGATTTATTAAAGACTTTTCTAAAACCTCGAGACCCCTCACTAATCTTCTCCAAAAGGATGTTCCTTTTGCGTTTGATGAAAATTGTAAGGAAGATTTTGAAATCCTTAAGAAAGCTTTAATAACTGCTCCTATAGTACAACCACCTGACTGGAACTTACCTTTTGAAATTATGTGTGATGCAAGTGATTTTGCTGTTGGAGCTGTTTTAGGACAAAGGGTTGATAAGAAATTGAATGTTATACATTATGCTAGTAAAACCCTTGATAGTGCTCAAAGAAATTATGCTACTACTGAGAAGGAATTCTTAGCTGTAGTTTTTGCTTGTGATAAGTTTAGGCAATATATTGTTGATTCTAAAGTTATTATTCATACTGATCATGCTGCCATTAAATATCTTATGACAAAGAAGGATGCCAAACCAAGGCTTATCAGATGGGTACTCCTTCTCCAAGAATTTGATTTGCAGATTGTTGATAGGAAAGGGGAAGACAATCCGGTAGCGGACAATCTTTCAAGAATGGAAGATATACCGCATGACCCCATTCCAGTTAATGATAGTTTTCCAGACGAACAACTTGCCGTTGTAAAAGTACAACCTCTTTCCGATCCTTGGTATGCAGATTATGCTAATTTTATTATTGCGAAGTATTTGCCTCCAGGTCTAACATTTCAGCAGAGGAAGAAGTTCTTTCATGATTTGAAGCACTACTTTTGGGATGACCCACATCTTTTCAAAGAAGGCCCCGACGGGATCGTGAGAAGATGCATTCCGGAACATGAGCAGAAGGACATTCTCTAACGGTGTCACGATAGTCCCTATGGAGGACATCATGTCGGTGAAAGGACTGCACATAAGGTTCTTCAATCAGGTTTTTATTGGCCCACTCTCTTTAAAGATGCTAGAAATTATGTTTTAGCTTGTGATAAATGTCAGAGAGTTGGTAACATTAGTAGAAGGAATGAGATGCCTATGAATTACTCACTAGTGATTGAACCTTTTGATTGTTGGGGTTTTGATTTTATGGGTCCTTTTCCTTCTTCG
Organism: Secale cereale; assembly: GCA_902687465.1. Lineage (NCBI taxonomy): Eukaryota > Viridiplantae > Streptophyta > Magnoliopsida > Poales > Poaceae > Secale > Secale cereale. Next base: position 267,458,368 of record LR738715.1, read on the forward strand.
CACAAGTACACTCACATTTTAGTAGCTGTTGATTATGTGACCAAGTGGGTTGAAGCAATACCCACTGAAAGTGCTGATCACAAAACATCCTTGAAAATGCTTAAGGATGTAATATTTCCTAGGTTTGGTGTACCAAGGTACCTCATGACCGATGGAGGATCACACTTCACGCACGGAGCTTTTAGAAAAGCTCTGGCTAAATACGGTGTTAATCATAGAATTGCTTCACCGTATCATCCTCAAACTAGTGGGCAAGTTGAGCTTACCAATAGAGAGATTAAGTTGATCTTGCAGAAAACAGTAAACAGAAATAGGAAGGATTGGTCAAATAAATTAGGAGATGCTTTGTGGGCATATAGAACTGCTTACAAAAACCCCATGGGCATGTCTCCTTATAAGATGGTGTATGGCAAGGCTTGCCATCTGCCATTAGAGCTAGAGCACAAAGCTTTCTGGGCTGTTAGAGAGCTTAACGCTGACCCAAAACTAGCTGGTGAGAAGCGTCTCATGAACTTGACTTCTCTAGATGAATGGAGAAGTGAAGCTTACGAGAGCGCTAAAATGTTCAAAGAAAAGGTAAAAAGGTGGCATGATATGAAGATTCTGAAACGTGAATTTAATGTTGGTGATAAAGTTTTGTTGTTTAGATCCCGTTTCAGGTTTTCTCCAGGTAAACTACTTTCCAGGTGGGAAGGACCATTTCATATTGAAGAAGTTTATCGGTCTGGTGCAATTAAGATTAATAATTTTGAAGGCACCAAACCTCAAGTTGTGAATGGGCAAAGACTTAAACATTACATAGCAGGAGACCCTCTCGATGTTGATGTGAATATAATATACACAACAACCCACGAAGAACATGTTGCAGCCCTGTTTCAGACGCCAGGAGAAGCAGAATAAAGAAAAGGTATGTAGTACGGTAAGAAAACATCGCAAAACATCATAAAAGTTCCGTATTACGAGTTTTTGTAAAATTAGCAAAATTCCGAGTCGAAGTGGAGCCGGAGACGACCACCAGGGAGTCCAGGCGCCCCCCTGGCGCGCCCCCCTGGGCCGCGCCGGCAGGCCGCCTGGACACCCTGGAGCCCGTCTCCGACCCCGCTTTGGTCCGTTACCTTCCTTTCTGTGCATAAATTTTTCCTATATATTTGCCCGGGCTGTTCCGGCAACGTATCTTGCGATTTCGCGTGTTTTCTCTACGATCTATTTCTGCCAGGAAATCTTTCAGCTAAATTTAGGTGCCATGGCTTCTCCAAGTTCCCCCAAGGACACATTCGTCGTCAACGTCATCAACCCTTACCTCGCTGAGGTGAAGAAGCACCCTCAGGTGGTTCAGATGAAGGAAGGCGTCCTTCATCAAGAAGATCTGAAGGGACCTATCAAGGAGGGGAGCGTCCAGGCCAGGCTGGAAGAAGTGGAGCAAGAAGTCTTCAAGTACAAGAAGATGACCGAGCGTGGTGTCGAAGCTAACTTTGACATCACCAACGAGCTGAAGAACTACTTTCTGAAGGAGATGAAGGAGATGTGGGAAAGAATCGCCGCGTCTGAAGACAGAATCATAGAACTCCAAGGGCAAATTAATGATTTATATAACCAGAACTGTGAGTATGAACTAAGATTTATGCGCATGAGTTTGGGTGCTGAATGCAGGATTCAGGAGATGAGCCTCTCACAAGAGACTTTAGCAAGATATCCATGGAAGCGTTTCGCCAAGGACTACGTGATTAACGCCAACAAGTATGGGTGAAATCTTCGTGGGTAATGGCATTCCCTTGGCTTGTTCCAAGCTTGGGGGAGTGCCCGGTATCTTTATCTTTTACCTTTTGTCTTTCAGAAGTCAAGTAGAGTCGTATCATGTCTAGGGAGGTTATTATATGAGATAGGTGTGTGCATTGAGGTCTATCACCCCTTTGGTGAAGAATTGTATCCGTGTGTGTGGAGTCGTTTATGATGGAATATTAATGAGAAGTTTATCGGTTCCTTTTTGCTGCACTCGGTATTCTCTTCACGCAATCGACCTTATATGATGATTCTTATGGGGAGTATTGACCTTATGTCAGGTATGGCTATGAAACTTTATTTAATCTTGGCAAACATAGCTTTGGTCATAACAACAAGCATGATGTTCTTAAAGTATCAACATAGCCAAAACCTTTATGTTATTATGCTTGAAGTGTTATGTTGACAAGGAAGAAAACTTGATGCGTTATGATTATTTCAATGTTCATGCTTTATATTGCTTTGCATCTTAGTCATCATCAATTGTCTGCTCTTTCAAAACCTTTGCTAGCCTAACTTTGTACTAAGCGGAATTCTGCTTGTGCGTCTATACCCTTAAGCCAATACCTTCCATATGAGTCCACCATACCTACCTACTCGTGGTACTCCACTACCACCTCCTAAAGTATATAATTTATGTGTTATCCTTAAATGTTCAAAATCTTTTATTTTGTGCCTCTGCTTTAGCTCATGAGGAAGTAGTAGCTAATTCATGACCTTTTTGAGTTGGACAAGCTTCACCCCGGGATTGCATGTATAATGTGCAAGCCCATAATATGAAAAGGAACTGGCATTGAGTGCGCCCGGCTTAAAAATAATATAACAAACAAACCCTCCTTCACGCTTTGTTCATGAGAAATCAGAAAACTTTGGCAGTGATAAACAAAGGAGAATAAGAGGATGTTATCGTCCTCATACAGGAGCCGTTCCTCGAAACTTGTCCAGTCCAAGAAGTAATTGAGTTATCTTTAGCATTCGTTGACGAATCATGCACCTCTCAAAAACTTGTTTTCATTCTGTTTGATTTGAGGATAGCACATGAGTTTTCCCTACTACCCTAGAGCAGGGCCTATCTTTTAATTTTAAGTTGAGTCAGTTATTTCTACTTCCCTCTATTTCTTAAAGAGAGCAGACGTTTGATGTTGATAAGGATTCATTCATATAAAGCTGCATTAAGATTTGTCATATCATATCCTTGTTGACATTATCATTTGATAAGTAAGTGGTTTGTCATGCCCAGCTAAGGCAAATATCTTCCTTCGTGTTAACACTTTCACTTCTTGCTTATTAACTTGTTATTTCAAAAAGCTTCAATTAATCCCATCAAAAGCAAAAGTTAAAACTATTTGTTGTTCTTTGACCAAAGGACATGTTTGCCATGATATAATGGGTTTCCATTGGTCCTACTTTCGAATATAAGTGTTAACACTCTTTCATAAGAGCCTTATGAGTTGAAGATTGTTGCTGAGGATATTTGAGTTGGTGAAGAGACTATGATGCTTCTTGTCCGTATTCTATTTATCGACACTTCACTCTCTAAACTTGTGGACAGGTTTACCGAGTTCATATTCGCTTGGGGACAAGCGAGGTCTAAGCTTGGGGGTGTTGATACGTCCAAAATGCATCACTATTTTGTATTATAATTTATCCTTATTCATTGATATATTTCACGTTATGATGATGTTCTTATGTTGTTTTGGTCTATTTTACACAGTTTGCAACTTTCCGATACCGAAACAGCAGACGCAGGATTCAGCAGGAAAAAGTGGATGCTGAGTTGCTGAAGAAGAACACCTCCAAATTACCTGAAAATTGACGGGAGGTATTTTTCAGAAGAATAACGAAGACACGCAAAAGGGGAGTCAGAGGGGGGCCACAGGGTGCCCAGGCGGCCTGGGGGCGCCCCCCCCCCTGGCCGCGCCGGGGGGGCGCCTGGAGCCCCTGGCCCACCTCTGGCCGCCCCCTTTTGCATATATGCTCTCCGTCCCCCGAAAACCCTAGGCACGGGACTTTTTACGGAGTTCCGCCGCCGCTTCGAGGCGGAAACCTATAGAGAAGAAAAGGGCATCTCCAGTGGGCAGATTCCGCCGGGGAGATCACCTCCCGGAAGGGGAGATCGTCGCCATCATCATCACCATCGTCACGGGCATCATCGAGATCATCATCAACATCATCCCCAACACTAGCACCATCTCCATCTTCATCCAAATCTCATCTTACCATCGCAACTCGTGTGTAACTCGTACTACCTATCCTCTCTACTCCATTGGTGTTGATTACTACCTTGTGGTGAATGCTATTGAGTTTTGTTGGAGAAATATTATTATGTCCAGATTGTTTATCACATATTTATCCCCACTGATCATGATCTCTTTTATGTCTTGTGAGTAGTTACCTTAGTTCTTGAGGACATGGGGAAAGTCTTGTTGTTAGTAGTCATATGCTGTTGAAGTAATATGTGTTTTTTGATACTTAAGTTGCGTTGTCATTCTACTAGTGGTGTTGTGTGAGTCGAACACCCAACACTTCGCCTTATTAAGGACCTAGGAGAATACATTGTGTATAAAGAATGCTTATGGTGGGTTGCCGGAGTGACAGAAACCTGAACCCCAGTTCGCACGCTTTTGCATAAGGGAATAACGGATCCTCGATCATATTGCTATGGTTAGGCTTTTGCCTTAAATTCTATCTTGTATTTGCGGATGCTTGCAAGGTGTTTAATCATAAGAGTGCATTCATCTTAGTCTAGAGAGTGCACTAGCATAGATCCACCCACCAACACTTATCAGCACATAACATAGTATCGATACGGAATATGGCGAAAGCACATGACTACCTCTCCCGTGTGTCCTCAAGAACGCTTTAGTCTTTATAAGTTGAGTTGCTAGGCCTCTCCTTTGCTAAGAAAGGATTGGGCCACTTGTTACTCTCAGTATCTTTTACATTACTTGTCTTTACATTCCTGTTGCTTATATCGAGAAAACCCCTAAAAGTTATCTTTCAGTGCTTGCAGTAATTTCTTGCTCAGAATCGCTTATCAATACCTTCTGCTCCTCGTTGGGTTCGACACTCTTACTTATCGAAAACGCTGCAACAGATCCCTTACGGTTGAGGGTCATCAGTTGTCTACTTGACACTTGGGGGCTAATGGGTAGTTGAAACATCGAAAGAAATATTCAGACAAGTCCCAGGCACATAAACCGAATTATGCCCTTGGCACTTGGGGGCTAATGTAAGATCATTTGCTTAAATTGGAAGTACCAGTTCACCTTCTAAACATAGCTAAACCGGAACTTGGGGGCTACCATGATATAGACAGAAATACAACAAAGGCAAAAGCAAAAGACAATGGAGATACCTCGTATTTTTCCTTCATCATGTTGATTAAGCCCGCTTCATAATCCCGACCAGTATGAAGCCGGTTCAAATACCCGGAATAAAGCTCCTGGGCACTCAGCTCGGCGAAACTAGACAAGTCTGTACTCCATTTGCCTTTCTCTTGCCGGAATTTCTCCGCTTTAGCTGTATGCTTAGCCAAAACAATGGGCTCAGTAGGAGCGGTGTAAGCTGTACCGGTTATTTGAACATCTGGAGAAGGAGCAGCTGCCGGTTGTGGAGTAGCGGTATGAACCGGACTAGCGGGAGCCGGGCTAGTCCGAGGAGGGTTGGCCCGGGCAGGACTCGCCGGTTCATGGACATTTTCAGTATTGGGGTTTTCAGGAGCAGTTGCATAATCATGATCCGTGGGAGCAGGATCGTCACGCCGAACTGTAGGCTCATTTTCCGGTGGGATGACTGCATCCGGATCAGCCACCGGGTCATCAGTGGCAGTCTCAGCAGCCGTCTGGCTGGCCTTTGCCTTTTTGCTAGGCTTAGGCTTACTGAAAGAAATTGGAAAAGAAGTCAGAGTTATAAAAGCAAGTGCAAAGATAAACCGGATGAAATAAAGGACTTACCCAGGGACAGTCTTCAGAGCTGGGACTTGTGTGGCAGTGGATTCGCCAGAAGAAGATAAAGGAGTTTCCTGATAATTAGGGTCAGACGGTTTAAGTGGTTTGCGTATAAGTCCAGCCTTGGGATGAAGAAGAGTTGGGGAAAGCAAAACCTTAGAGCGGTGCCTCCGGGCCGGAGTAAGTGATACGTCCAAAATGCATCACTATTTTATATCATAATTCATCCTTATTCATTGATATATTTCATATTACGATGATGTTCTTATGTTGTTTTGGCCTATTTTACACAGTTTGCAACTTTTCGGTGCCGAAGCAGCAGACGCGGGATTCAGCGGTAAAAAGTGGACGCTGAGTTGCTGAAGAATAATACCTCCAAATTACCTGAAAATCGACGGAGGGTATTTTCCAGAAGGATCACGAAGACACGCAAAAGAGCAACCAGAGGGGAGCCAGGGGCAGCCCAGGCGGCCACCCCAAGCGGCCCCACCCCTGGACGCCCTAGGGGGTGCCTGGGCCCCCCTCTCTGCTTCTGGTGACCCCCTTTGGCATATATACTCCTCGTCATCCAGAAACCCTAAAAAAGGAGAGTTTTGACGGAGTTCCGCCGCCGCTCCGTGGCGGAAACCTACAGAGAAGAAAAAGCCATCTCCGGTGGGCAGATTCCGCCGGGGAGATCACCTCCCGGAAGGGGAGATCATCGCCATCGTCATCACCATCGTCACGGGCATCATCGAGATCATCATCAACATCATCCCCAACATCAGCACCATCTCCATCTTCAGCCAATCTCATCTCACAATTGCAACTTGTGCTGTAATCCGTACTATCTATCCTCTCTACCCTATCGGTGTTGATTACTACTTTGTGGTGAATGCTATTGAGTTTTGTTGGAGAAATATCATTATGTCCAGATTGTTTATCACCCATCTATCTCCACTGATCATGATCTCTTTTATGTCTTGTGAGTAGTTACTTTAGTTCTTGAGGACATGGGAGAAGTCTTGTTGTTAGTAGTCATATGATGTTGAAGTAATATATGTTGTTTCATACTTAAGTTGTGTTGTTATTTTCCTAGTGGTGTTGTGTGAGTCGAACACTCAACACTTCGCCTTATTAAGGACCTAGGGGAATACATTGTGTACAAAGAATGCTTACGGTGGGTTGCCGGAGTGATAGAAACCTGAACCCCAGTTCGCACGCTTTTGCACAAGGGAACACTGGATCATCGATCGTATTGCTATGGTTAGGCTTTTGCCTTAAATACTATCTTGTATTTGCGGATGCTTGCAAGGTGTTTAATCATAAGAAGTGCACTTATCTTAGTCTAGAGGGTGTACTAGCATAGATCCACCCACTCAACACTTATCAACACATCACATAGTACCGATACGGAATATGGCGAAAGCACATGACTACCTCTCCCGTGTGTCCTCAAGAACACTTTAGCCTTTATAAGTTCAGTTGCTAGGCCTCTCCTTTGCTCAGAAAGGATTGGGCCACTTGTTACTCTCCAGTGCCTTTTACCTTGCTCGCTTTTACTTTCCTATTGCTTATATCAAGAAAACCCCTAAAAAGATATCTTTCAGTGCTTGTAGTTATTCCTTGCTCAGAATCACTTGTCAATACCTTCTGCTCCTCGTTGGGTTCGACACTCTTACTTATCGAAAACGCTGCAATAGATCCCTTACGGTTGTGGGTCATCAAGTACCGTTTTCTAGCGCCGTCACCGGGGAGTGTAGCTCTATTGGTAAGTGAAGTTGGTAAGGAATTTTTATATTTCTGTTTTTATTTTGCTGTTGTCGCTCTTTGTCCTTATGGACAACCTTGCTATTGGATCGTTGCTTGAGGGAAGACGCCCCACATCTGTGGTGGTTGCTCCTCCCCCTACTGAAATTGTGTCCTATAAAATACCAGCTGGTATTATCAATTATGTTTTGGCTAATCGTTATGCAGGAGACAGACATCCCGGTGAACACTTGCTATATCTGTCACAACTATGTTAATTATTTAAGCTTGCAGGTGTATCAATGGAGTTTGTCATGAGGAAATTGTTCTCCGTATCGCTTATAGATAAAGCTTCAGATTGGTATAAGCTTCTCGATAACTCACACTTGCTTGATTGGCAAGAGCTTATGTCTCTCTTTTATACCAAGTTTTATCCTCTTCATGAAATTCATCGAGACAGGAACTATATCTATTACTTTAGGTCTCGTGACGGAGAAAGCATTGCTCAAGCTTGGGGGAGTGAAGTCCCTAATGCTCAAATGTCCTATTCATGAGCTCCCCAAGGAAATTATACTTACTAATTTTTATGCCAGGCTTTCTCGTCAGGATAAGGAGATGCTGGATGCCTCCTCTAGTGGGGTATTTCAGACAAAGAGTGTTGAAGAAAGGTGGGATCTCATTGAAAGGATCCAGAGGAATACCGAAGATTGGCAAATCGATAAAGGTATTGAACCCGCTATAAATTATGAGCATGATTATATTGAGAGCTATGTGAAAACTGATTACTTCAATACCTTTTGCTCTAAGATTGGTCTTGATTCCCATATAATGATTGATTTCTATAAGGATTTTGCCTCTCACGTTGATTCTTTTAAAAAGAAGAGAGATCAGCATCATAAACCTTTCAAAGAGTTACCTGTTAATATTCATGTTGCTGACCCTATTTTGCCTGCAGTTATATATGAAAAGCCTCCTTTTCCCGCAAGGATAAGGGAGCACTCTCTTGTGACAAGCATAATAAATAAAAGTGATAGAAGAATTGATGAGCCTGAGGACCAGATCAAGGTTGATCCTCAAGTTGCATTGGTTAAAGACCTTGTTACTAATGATGTTTTGGATTCCAATGTAAATTTTTGTGCTGTTTCCACTAACCTTGTCACAGCCAAGAATAAAGGCCCAATTTCAGGTACTCCAGTAGTATCTGTTAAAATAGGAGATCACAACTATTATGGGCTATGCGATTTGGGATCGAGTGCTAGTGCTATCCCCTATTCACTTTATCAAGAGATCATCGGTGAGATTTCACCTTGTGAACTTGAAGAAGTTGATGTTACCATTCATCTTGCAAACAGAGCAACTATCTCTCCTATCGGAATTGTGAGAGACGTTGAAGTCCTATGTGGAAAGGTAAAATACCCTACAGACTTTCTAGTACTTGGTTCAGTGAGGGACAATTTTTGTCCTATTATTTTTGGTAGACCTTTTCTCGGAACTTGTGGAGCTATAATAGATTGCAAGAAAGGTAAAGTTTCTGTTGAATTCAATGGTGAGCCATATGAATTTAACTTTTCTAAGTTCTCTAAGCAACCTCGTGGTACCGATTTACCTAGTGATGATAAAATTATTGAAAGTATTGCTTCTATTGCTATTCCCCCTAATGATCCTTTGCAGCAATATATGGAGGACCACGAGAATGATTTGCATATGCAGGAAAGAAATGAACTATATGAAATATTCTTGAGACAACCAGCTATCCTGAAGCACAACCTTCCGGTTGAACCTTTGGGAATTTTATCAAAACCAAAAGAAGACCCGGTGTTCGATCTTAAACCTCTTCCCGATACGCTCAAGTATGCTTATTTAGATGAAAAGAAAGTATATCCTGTTATTATCAACTCTAACCTTTCAGGATATGAAGAAGAGCGACTATTGGAAGTACTTCGTAAACACCGAGGTGCAATTGGCTATACCCTTGATGACCTTAAGGGGATTAGTCCATCTATCTGTCAACATACTATCAACCTTGAGCCCGATGCTAAACCAGTTGTTGATCATCAACGACGGTTGAACCCGAAGATGATGGATGTTCTAAGAACTGAGATTCTCAAGCTTCTAGCCGTAGGTATTATCTACCCTATAGCTGATAGTAAGTGGGTAAGCCCGGTAAATTGTGTTCCTAAGAAAGGAGGTACAACTGTGGTTCCTAATGATAAGAATGAACTAATACCTCGGAGAATTATTATTGGATATAGAATGCGTATTGATTACAGGAAGCTAAACAAGGCAGCCAGGAAGGATCACTACCCGTTGCCGTTCATCGACCAAATGCTTGAAAGGTTATCCAAAAATACCCACTTTTGTTACCTCGATGGTTATTCTGGCTTCTCTCAAATTCATGTTAACACTGCTGATCAAGAGAAGACCACTTTTACTTGTCCCTTTGGTACTTATGCTTACAGGCGTATGCCTTTTGGTTTATGTAATGCCCCTGCTACTTTTCAAAGGTGTATGTCTGCTATCTTTCATGGTTTCTGTGAGGAGATTGTGGAAGTCTTCATGGACGATTTCTCCGTCTATGGAACTTCCTTTGACCATTGTCTCCACAACCTTAATAAAGTTTTGCAGAGATGTGAGGAGACAAATCTGGTACTCAACTGGGAGAAGTGCCACTTCATGGTTAACGAAGGAATTGTTCTTGGTCACAAGATTTCCGAAAGGGGAATTGAGGTGGACAAGGCCAGGATAGAAGCAATCGAGAGGATGCCCTATCCAAGGGACATCAAAGGTATTCGCAGTTTTCTCGGTCATGCTGGTTTCTATAGAAGATTTATTAAAGACTTTTCTAAGACTTCGAGACCCCTCACTAATCTTCTCCAGAAGGACGTTCCTTTTGTATTTGATGAAGATTGTAAGGAGGCTTTTGAAGTTCTCAAGAAAGCTTTAATAACCGCTCCTATAGTACAACCACCTGACTGGAATTTACCTTTTGAGATTATGTGTGATGCTAGTGATTTTGCTGTTGGAGCTGTTTTAGGGCAAAGAGTTGATAAGAAATTGAATGTTATACATTATGCTAGTAAAACCCTTGATAGTGCTCAAAAGAATTATGCTACTACTGAGAAAGAATTCTTAGCGGTAGTGTTTGCTTGTGATAAGTTTAGGCAGTATATAGTTGATTCCAAAGTTATTATTCATACTGACCATGCTGCCATTAAGTACCTTATGACAAAGAAGGATGCCAAGCCAAGGCTTATCAGATGGGTACTCCTTCTTCAAGAATTTGATTGCAGATTGTTGATAGGAAGGGAGAAGACAATCCGGTGGCGGACAATCTTTCAAGGATGGAAGATATACCGCATCATCCCATCCCAGTCAACGACAGTTTTCCAGACGAGCAACTTGCCGTTGTAAAAGTACAATCTCTTTCCGATCCTTGGTTTGCAGATTATGCTAATTTTATCGTTGCGAAGTATTTGCCTCCAGGTTTAACATTTCAGCAAAGGACGAAGTTCTTTCATGATTTGAGGCACTACTTTTGGGATGACCCACATCTTTTCAAAGAAGGTCTCGACGGGATCGTGAGAAGATGCATACCGGAACATGAGCAGAAAGACATTCTCAGACAATGTCATGATAGTCCCTATGGAGGATATCATGCCGGTGAGAGGACCGCACATAAGGTTCTTCAATCAGGTTTTTATTGGCCTACTCTCTTTAAGGATGCTAGAAATTATGTTTTAGCCTATGATAAATGTCAGAGAGTTGGTAACATTAGTAGAAGGAATGAGATGCCTATGAATTACTCACTAGTGATTGAACCTTTTGATTGCTGGGGTTTTGATTTTATGGGTCCTTTTCCTTCTTCGCACAAGTACACTCACATTTTAGTAGCTGTTGATTATGTGACCAAGTGGGTTGAAGCAATCCCCACTGAAAGTGCTGATCACAAGACATCTTTGAAAATGCTCAAAGATGTGATTTTCCCTAGGTTTGGTGTACCTAGGTATCTCATGACTGATGGAGGATCACACTTCACGCATGGAGCTTTTAGAAAAGCTTTAGCCAAGTACGATGTCAATCATAGAATTGCTTCACCGTACCATCCTCAAACTAGTGGGCAAGTTGAGCTCACCAATAGAGAGATTAAGTTGATCTTGCAGAAGACAGTAAACAGGAATATAAAGAACTGGTCAAATAAGTTAGGAGATGCTTTGTGGGCGTATAGAACTGCTTACAAAAACCCCATGGGCATGTCCCCCTATAAGATGGTTTATGGCAAGGCTTGCCATTTGCCATTAGAATTAGAGCACAAAGCTTTCTGGACTGTTAGAGAGCTCAATGCTGACCCAAAGTTAGCTGGTGAGAAGCGTCTCATGAACTTGACTTCTCTAGATGAGTGGAGAAGTGAAGCTTACGAGAGCGCTAAAATGTTCAAAGAAAAGGTAAAGAAGTGGCATGATAGGAGGATTCTGAAACGTGAATTTAATGTTGGTGATAAAGTTTTGTTGTTTAGATCCCGTTTCAGGATTTCTCCAGGCAAACTACTTTCCAGGTGGGAAGGCCATTTCATATTGAAGAAGTCTATCGGTCTGGTGCAATCAAGATTAACAATTTTGAAGGCACCAAACCTCAAGTTGTGAATGGGCAAAGACTTAAGCATTACATAGCAGGAGACCCTGTCAATGTTGATGTGAATATGATATACACAACAACTCATGAAGAACATGTTGCAGCCTTGTTTCAGACACCAGCAGAAGCAGAATAAGAAAAGGTATGTATTACGGTAAGGAAACATCCCGAACCGCCATAAAAGTTCCATATTATGAGTTTTTACAAAATTAGGAAAATTCTAAGCCTAAGTGGAGCCGGAGACAAGCTCCAGGGGGCCCAGGCGCTCCCCTGGCGCGGCCTACCTCCTGGCCGCGCCGGGAGGCCGCCTGGGCACCCAGGAGTCCGCCTCCGACCCCGCTTTAGCCTGTTACCTTCCTTTCTGTGCAGAAATTTTTGCTATATATTTGCCCGGATTGTTCCGGCAACATATCTCGCGATTTCGTGTGTTTTCTTTTCGATCTGTTTCTGCCAGGAAATCTTTTAGCTGGACCTAGGTGCCATGGCTTCTCCAAGTTCCCCCAAGGACAAGTTCGTCGTCAACGTCATCAACCCTTACCTCGCTGAGGTGAAGAAGCACCCTCAGGTTGTTTGGATGGAGGACGGTGTCCTCCATCAAGAAGATCTGAAGGGACCTATCAAGGAGGGGAGCATCCAGGCCAGGCTAGAAGAAGTGGAGCAAGAAGTCTTCACGTACAAGAAGATGATCGAGCGTGGTGTTGAAGCTAACTTTGACATCATCAACGAGCTGAAGACCTACTTCCTGAAGGAGATGAAGGAGATGTGGAAAAGCATCACCGCATCTGAAGAAAGAATTGAAGAGCTCCAACGGCAAATTTATGATCTACATCACCAGAACTGTGAGTATGAACTAAGGTTTATGCGCATGGGTTTGGGTGCTGCATGCAGGATTCAGGAGACAAACTTCTCATATGAGACTGGAGAACCCCTTCCATGGAAGCGCTTCGCCGAGGACTACGTGATCAACGTCAACAAGAATGAGGAGTGAAATCTCCTTGGGTAATGGCATCCCCTTGGCTTGTTCCAAGCTTGGGGGAGTGCCCGGTATCTTTATCTTTATCTTTTGTCTTTTAGAGTCAAGTAGAGTCGTATCATGTCTAGGGAGGTTATTATATGAAATAGGTGTGTGCATTGAGGTCTATCACTCCTTCTGTGGAGAGATTGTATCCGTGAGTGTGGAGTCGTCTATGATGGAATATTAATGAGAAGTCTATTGGTTCCTTTGCTGCACTCGGTATTCTCTTCATGCAATCGACCTTATATGATGATTCTTATGGGGAGTATTGACCTTATATGAGGTATGGCTTTGAAAACCTTGTTTAATCTTGGCAAACATAGCTTTGGTCATAACAACAAGCATGATTTTCTTAAAGTAGCGACATAGCCAAAACCTTTATGTTATTATGCTTGAAGTGTTATGCTGACAAGGAAGACAACTTGATGTGTTATGCTTATTTTAATGTTTATGCTTTATATTGCTTTGCATCTTAGTCATCATCAATTGTCTGTTCTCTCAAAGCCTTTGCTAGCCTAAACTCTGTACTAAGCGGAATTCTGCTTGTGCATCCATACCTTTAAACCAATACCTTCCATATGAGTCCACCATACCTTCCTATTCGTGGTATTCCACTACCACCTCCTAAAGTATAGAATTTGTGTGTTATCCTTAAATGTTCAAAATCTCCTATTTTGTGCCCCTGTTTTAGCTCATGAGGAAGTAATAGTTAATTCATGATCTTTTCAAGTTGGACAAGTTTTACCCCGGGATTGCATGTCTAATCTGCAAACCCCTAATACGAGAAGGAACTGGCATGAGTGCGCCCGGCTCATAAAAGATAATACAACAAACAAACCCTCCTTCACGCTTTGTTCATGAGAAATCAGAAAACTTTGGCAGCGATAAACAAAGGAGATTAAGGGGATGTGATCGTCCCCGTGCGGGAGCCATTCCTCGAAACTTGTCCAGCTTGAGAAGTAATTGAGTTATCTATTAGCATTCGTTGACAAATCATGCACCTCTCAAAACTTGTTTTCATTCTGTTTGATTTAAGGATAGCACATGAGTTTTCCCTACTTCCCTAGAGCAGGGCCTATCTCTTAGTTTTAGGTTGAGTCAGTTATTCCTACTTCCTTCTACTCTTAAAGAGAGCAGACATTTGATGTTGATGAGGATTAATTCATATAAAGTTGCATTAAGATTTGTCATATCATATTCTTGTTGACATTATCATTTGATAAGTAAGTTGTTTGTCAAGCCTAGCTAAAGCAAACATCTTCCTTTGTGTTGGCACTTTCACTTCTTGCCTAATAACATGTTCTTTCAAAAGCTTCAATTAATCTTATCAAAACATAAAGAGAAAGAGCAAAAGTAAAAGCTATTAGTTGTTCTTTGACCAAAGGACATGTTTGCCATGATTTGATGAGTTTCCTTAGCCCTACTTTCGATTATAAGCGTTACCACTCTTTTATAAGGGCCTTATGAGTTGAAGATTGCTGTTGAGGATATTTGAGTTTGGTGAAGAGGCTGTGATGCTTCTTGTCCGTAATCTATTTATCGACACTTCACTCTCTAAACTTGTGGACAGGTTTACCGAGCTCAGTATTCGCTTGGGGACAAGCGAGGTCTAAGCTTGGGGGTGTTGATACGTCCAAAATGCATCACTATTTTATATCGTAATTCATCATTATTCATTGATATATTTCACATTACGATGATGTTCTTATGTTGTTTTGGCCTATTTACACAGTTTGCAACTTTCCGGTGCCGAAGCAGCAGACGTAGGATTCAACGGTAAAAAGTGGACGCTGAGTTGCTGAAGAAGAATACCTCCAAATTACCTGAAAACCGACGGAGGGTATTTTCCAGAAGGATCACGAAGACACGCAAAAGAGCAACCAGAGGGGAGCCAGGGGCAGCCCAGGCGGCCACCCCAGGCGGCCCCACCCCTGGCCGCCCTAGGGGGGCGCCTGGGCCCCCCTCTCCGCTTCTGGTGACCCCCTTTGGCATATATACTCCTCGTCATCCAGAAACCCTAAAAAAGGAGAGTTTTGATGGAGTTCCGCCGCCGCTCCGTGGCGGAAACCTACAGAGAAGAAAAAGCCATCTCCGGCGGGCAGATTCCGCCGGGGAGATCACCTCCCGGAAGGGGAGATCATCGCCATCGTCATCACCATTGTCACGGGCATCATCGAGATCATCATCAACATCATCCCCAACATCAGCACCATCTCCATCTTCATCCAATCTCATCTCACAATTGCAACTTGTGCTGTAATCCGTACTATCTATCCTCTCTACCCTATCCGTGTTGATTACTACTTTGTGGTGAATGCTATTGAGTTTTGTTGGAGAAATATCATTATGTCCAGATTGTTTATCACCCATCTATCTCCACTGATCATGATCTCTTTTATGTCTTGTGAGTAGTTACTTTAGTTCTTGAGGACATGGGAGAAGTCTTGTTGTTAGTAGTCATATGATGTTGAAGTGATATATGTTGTTTGATACTTAAGTTGTGTTGTTATTTTCCTAGTGGTGTTGTGTGAGTCGAACACTCAACACTTCGCCTTATTAAGGACCTAGGGGAATACATTGTGTACAAAGAATGCTTACGGTGGGTTGCCGGAGTGACAGAAACCTGAACCCCAGTTCGCACGCTTTTGCATAAGGGAACACTGGATCATCAATCGTATTGCTATGGTTAGGCTTTTGCCTTAAATACTATCTTGTATTTGCGGATGCTTGCAAGGTGTTTAATCATAAGAAGTGCACTTATCTTAGTCTAGAGGGTGTACTAGCATAGATCCACCCACTCAACACTTATCAACACATCACATAGTACCGATACAGAATATGGTGAAAGCACATGACTACCTCTCCCGTGTGTCCTCAAGAACACTTTAGCCTTTATAAGTTCAGTTGCTAGGCCTCTCCTTTGCTCAGAAAGGATTGGGCCACTTGTTACTCTCCAGTGCCTTTTACCTTGCTCGCTTTTACTTTCCTATTGCTTATATCAAGAAAACCCCTAAAAAGATATCTTTCAGTGCTTGCAGTTATTCCTTGCTCAGAATCACTTGTCAATACCTTCTGCTCCTCGTTGGGTTCGACACTCTTACTTATCGAAAACGCTGCAATAGATCCCTTATGGTTGTGGGTCATCAGTAAGAGATATTCCGGAAGATTCGACTACAAGGCCACTATGGCGTGTAGCCCAGCGAGCTTCATGTTGCTGCTTCTTCAAAAGAAAATTGGGGTCCAGTTGAGCGTAAGGATGAGAAAACTGATATTTCCGGACTACCTGACAAATTTTTGGTGGAGGTGGTTCTGAATCTGAAGAAAGAGTGATTACCTCAGTTTCTGCCGCTTTATCCCCTTCAGCCAAATCCTGTGAAAAGACATTGTTAACATAAATCGGGATAAAAGAGAATAAAACATATCTGAATTAACTCATACCTCAGAGTCCGGATCATCTTCTTCAGCATGTGAACCGGAGCCAGCAGCCACCTTTCTCTTTTTAACAGCATAGGTTTTTCGGCGTGGCAGTTTGCCTGACTTGTCCTGAGGTTTCCTCTTCCAAAAAGGATCATCGGCCTATAGACAAGAAGAAAGATAAATAGAAGATAGTTTAAATGGATGGATTAAAAGCGAGCAGAGGAGACTGAATGCTTACAGCTGGCAGTTTATTCTTCTTATAATATGGAGCCAATCCGGTTTTGCTGCATTCCTCCAAAGGGACGTTGAGCATCTTTTTAGCAGACTCGGTAACTTCATTCTCAGGAAGCATGATGTCAGTATGGCGCTGAGGATCATCCGGTTTACCGGTATATTGACACATCAATTTGGAGCGTCGGCTCAGAGGAAGGATACTCCAAGAGAGCCAACAACGAACGAAGTCAACTCCAGTCAATCCATTTGCCATAAAAGCTTTGAGTTCTGCAAGCTAAGGGGCAAACCGGGGCCGGTCTGAGGAGCTAAGGCGCTGTGGTAGCGGATGATCTTTGGGAAGGCGGTGCTCGCGATAACCCGGTAGTGGGTTTTCCCCTTCAAGCGAAGTATCTTGGCAATAGAACCAAGATTTGTTCCAATCCTTGGGGTGAGTATGGAGAGCAGCGTGAGGAAAGACTGCATCTCTTCTCTTTTGAATATTAACCCCACCCAGTTCTTGATGAGGTCCGCCAGTAAACTCAGTTCGCCGGTTCAAATGAAAGAAATCCCGGAACAAGTCAACTGATGGCTCCTCTTGAAGATACACCTCAGAGAAAACTTGGAAATCACAGATGTTGGATATCAAATTTGGACCTATATCCTGAGGGTGAAGTTGAAAAGCGGCAAGCACGTCCCGGAAGAATTTTGAACCGGGAGGGCTAAAGCCCCGGGTCATGTGATCAAAGAAAACAATAACTTCTCCCTCTTTGGGAGTAGGGGGGCATTCATTTCCGGGGGACCGCCATTTCAGAGCTGTTCGAGGACCCAGAACGCCAATGAAAGCAGCTTTAACTAAGTCCTCTCCCGTAATGACGGAAGGAACCCAGTCACAAGAAAAAAACTGCTTGGCAGACATAGTTGCAGAAGGAAAGTGCTGAAAGGTGAAGTGTAAAATCCGGATTATTGAAGTACAAAAGCATAAACCGGATTGCATATGCAAAATCACAACGACGGTTTAGACAAGGGACTAATGACATTACTAACCCGGAAGTAAGCAGGAAATGAGCTACTACCGGTTTATGACAACAAAAGAAAGAAGCTAAACTGTCGTGTTCATAGTTGATGCGTTGCAGAAACAAACCGGTGAGTATCTTACAGATCTATGAGGACGAAGAAACAAGTTTCTGCAGAAAGCTAAGGTAAAAAAGATCTACGCGATAAGGAAAAGAGAAAATTTATACAGATCTATTACCGAAGAACTACGGGGGTCTTATATAGAGCGGGTGAAGCTAAGGGTTGAATCTAAATGCCAAAATCAAAGCATAAGGCAGCGGAGCAGAAGCAAGAATTAGAAGATAAATCTAAAGGTTAAAACTACGACAGTTATGGCGTATGGGATGAACAGCCGAAGCTTTTTAAGGTCTAATGGCGGAAGCTTGGAAGAACCCTAAGCTACAGATCTACAGCGAGGAAGAAGAAATACCTGAGGCAGAAGGAAATGTCAGGCGGCGAGTTATCTGGTCACGTTCAGGTTGATGCAGCGGCCGGGTTTGCTGACGACGGCGAGCTCGACAGACGACGGCGGGAGCTCGGATGCGGAGACAGAGGAAGAAGAAGCAGAAGGAGAAAGAGATAGATCTCAGGCAGTATTTATAGGCTGAGGAGAGACGAAACGGTAAGTGCGAGATTTGAGGAAGAAAGAGAATGGATAAAGATTCCCTATCGCCTCGATTCTCGGGATGACCTTTAAAGCAAAGATAATAAACAGCTGTGCGTGATAAATGAGGAAGTGATGTCACGATCGAATCAAGTAATTTCCAGGGATGACGTCATCGCCGGTTTACAAAAAAATTGGGAAGATACAAGAGAGAAGGTTACGCAAGATTGAGAAGACTGATATGAACAAGTTCAAATCATTCTGGGGCCTAATGTCAGGGATATTACTAGCAGGTATAAACCGGCTAGGTTAAACCGGATTATGTTGTTATAGTTGTATAATTATGAACTCACTAGAGGTTACGGCCCATGGAGGCTTAGGGCCCATGTATAGAGTTACAGTTTGTAAACCGTCTTATCATGTAACTTGAGATACAAGGAAGAAAGGGGAGAGACCGAGGCGGACACAAATATGAGCCGGCCTCGGGACTCTGTAAACCGGACCGGGCGTCGCCTCTATATAAAGGGACGACCCGGTGACGGTTCAGGGACAAGAAACAACCCGTCGAGACACAGGCAGGCGATCCGCTCCCTGTTCATCGACGCCCAAGCAATACCAAACCAAACTAGACGTAGGCTTTTACCTTCCTCGAAGGGGCCGAACTAGTATAAAACCTCTGAGTCCTTTGTGTGCTTTTAACCCCTTCAAGCTAACCCGTGCGATGGTTCCTCAACTAAGTCCGTTAAACCGGACATCTGCCGTGCTAATTCCACGACATTGGTGGTAAGCAGTATGAGCATCACCTCCCATAACTCTTTGTGTTCTACTCGTGCATATCATCTATGCATAGACCTGACTCATGATGCCACTGTTGGGAAATGTTACATGGAAAAAACAATCTACGCACACGCAAGATCTATCCATGGAGATGCATAGCAACGAGGGGGAGAGTTTGTCTACGTACCCTCGTAGACCGTAACTGGAAGCGTTTGATAATGCGGTTGATGTAGTCAAACTTTCTTCGCGATCCAGTCGATCGAGTACCAAACGTACGACACCTCCGCGTTCAACACACATTCAGCTCGATGACGTCCACGCCTTCTTGATCCAGCAAGACAACGAGGTAGTAGATAAGTTCCAACAACACGACAGTGTGGTGATGGTGATGGTGATGCAATCTCCGCTGGGCTTCGCCCAAACACTACGAAAATATGACCGAGGGAGTAAACGATGGACGGGGGCGCCGCACACGGCTAAGACAATGGTATATCCTTGTGTGGCGCCCCTCCCCATTTATAGGTGGGAGAGGAGGAGGTAGCCCCTATGGCATCCCAAGAGACCTGGTGGCAGCCCTAGGGCTACTGTCTTGCCCTGCACCCCCTTCCTTATTTAGAGTGCAGGAGGAAAGAAGGAGGAGGTGGCGCCCCCCTTTCCTTTCTCTCCCGAGGAGGGAAAAGCAGGAGGGGCCACCCCTCCCCTTTCCTTCCCCTAGGGCCGGCCAGCTAATGGATGGGGCCCACCAGCCCCCTAGTGGGCTGGTATATCCCCTCCTTTGTCCCATAAGGCCCATACACTTGCCGAGGGTGCCCGGAACCCTTTCCGGTGATCCGATGAGTACCCGGTGCACTCTGAAACTATTCCGGTGTCGGAATACCAACATCCTATATATCAATCTTTACCTTAGACCATTTCGAGACTCCTCGTCATGTCTGTGATCTCATCCGGGGCTCCGAACAATATTCGGTCAACAAGTCATATAACTCATATAACATTATATCATCAATGAATGTTAAGCGTGCGGACCCTACGGGTTCGAGAACTATGTACACATGACCAAGACACCTCTCCGGTCAATAACCAATAGCGGAACCCGGATGCCCATATTGGCTCCTAAATATTCTACGAAGATCTATATCAGTCGAACTGTTGTGACAACATACGTAATTCCCTTTGTCAATTGGTATGTTACTTGCCCGAGATTCGATCGTCGGTATCTCTATACCTAGTTTAATCTCGTTACCGGCAAGTCTCTTTACTCATTCCATAATACATCATATCATAACTAACTCATTAGTCATTTTCTTGCAAGGCTTCTTATAATGTGTATTACCGAGAGGGCCCAGAGATACCTCTCCGATACTCGGAGTGACAAATCCTATAATCTTGATCCATGCCAACTTAACAAACACCTTCGAAAATAACTGTAGAGCATCTTATGATCACCCAGTTAAGTTGTGACGTTTGATAGCACACAAGGTATTCCTCCGGTATCTGGGAGTTGCATAATCTCGTAGTCGAAGGAATATGTATTTGACATACAAGAAAGCAATAGCAATAAACTGAACGATCATATGCTAAGATAACGGATGGGTCCTGTCCATCACATCATTCTCCTAATGATGTGATATCATCATCAAATGACAACTCAGCTCCATGGTTAGGAAACCTTAACCATCTTTGATCAACGAGCTACTCTAGTAGAGGCATACTAGGGACACGATATTTGTTTATGTATTCACACATGTATTAAGTTTTCGGTCAATACAATTCTCGCATGAATAATAAACCTTTATCATGATGAAGGAATTATAATAATAACCATTTTATTATTGCCTCTAGGGTATATTTCCATAAGGAATAACTCCAACGCGCCGACCCATTTCGTCCACGCACGTCAGTTTTGGTTGCGAGGACAAAAAAGTCGGCCCAACGTGCCGACCCTAACAAACACCCATCCGCTTTTCGTCCGCCTGCCGACCCATTCGCAGCCCGTTTTTAGCCTAATTTGCGTCGGCGCGTACACGAGACGAACACGCACGCCGCGCGGCAACTACTTCCCCTGGCCAGCCAATCGGTGGCAAAGCAGGCTCCATCCCCTCCACTTTCCCAAAACCTCCCACCCGCGCGCACTCCCGGCCGCTCGCTGCTACCTCTTGAGCTTGCGTTGTATTCCCTCGAAGAGGAAAGGGAGATGAAGCACAATAGCGTAAGTATTTCCCTCAGTTTTTGAGAACCAAGGTATCAATCCAGTAGGAGACCACGCACGAGTCCCTCGCACCTGCACAAACAAATAAGAACTTCGTAGCCAACGCGATAAGGGGTTGTCAATCCCTTTACGGTCACTTACGAGAGTGAGATCTGATAGAGATGACAATTTATATTTTTGGTATTTTTGGTGTAATAAAGCAACAAATAAAAGCGATAAAAGTAAAGTAGATGTAGATTGATATGTTGAGAATAGACCCGGGGGCCACAGTTTTCTCTAGTGGCTTCTCTCATGATAGCGATATTCTACGGCAGGTAAACAAATTATTGTCGAGCAATTGATAGAAAAGCGAATAATTATGAGACTATCTAGGCATGATCATTGTATATAGGCATCACGTCTGAAACAAGTAGACTGACTCCTGCCTGCATCTACTACTATTACTCCACACATCGACCGCTATCCAGCATCATCTAGTGTATTGAGTTCATACGAACAGAGTAACGCCTTAAGCAAGATGACATGATGTAGAGGGATAAACTCAAGCAATATGATGTAAATCCCATCTTTTTATCCTCGATGGCAACAATACAATACGTGCCTTGCTGCCCCTAGTGTCACTGGGAAAGGACACCGCAAGATTGAACCCAAAGCCAAGCACTTCTCCCATTGCAAGAACTATAGATCTAGTAGGCCAAACCAAACCAATAATTCGAAGAGACTTGCAAGGATATTATGAGCACACATAAAAAGTTCAGAGAAGAACCAAATATCTTTCATAGATAACCTTGATCATAAACTCACAATTCATCGGATCTCGACAAACACACCACAAAAAGAGATTACATCGAATAAATCTCCTTGAAGACCGAGGAGAACTTTGTATTGAGATCCAGAGAGAGAGAGAAGAAGTCATCTAGATACTAGCTATGGACCCGAAGGTCTGTGGTAAACTACTCACAACTCATGGTGAAGGTGATGATGATGATGATGAAGGCCTCCGTGATGGATCTCCTCCGGTGGAGCTCCGGAATAGGCTCCAAGATGGGATCTCCACGGGAACAGAAGCTACAGTGGTGGAATTAGGGTTTTCTCTCTGTTCACGGAATTTCTGGGGTACGTGGACTTATATAGGAAGAAGGAGGCCACCGGGGGACGCTCGAGTGGGCCTCGAGGCAGGGGGGCGCGCCCTGGGAAGGGGGGCGCGCCCCCCACCCTCGAGGGCCACTCGAGGCTCCCCTGACGTGGTTCTCAAGTTCCTTTAGCGTGATTTTCTCCAAAAATATCTCTCGCGAAGGTTTCATTCCGTTTGGACTCCGTTTGATATTCCTTTTCTGCAAAACCCTGAAATAGGCAAAAAAAACAGCAATCTGGACTGGGCCTTTGGGTTAGTAGGTTTGTCCCAAAAATGATATAAAAGTGAATGATAAATCCCATTAAACATCCAAGACTTCATAAATAATAGCATGGAACAATAAAAAATTATAGATACGTTGGAGACGTATCAAGCTTCCCCAAGCTTAATTCCTGCTCGTCCTCGAGTAGGTAAATGATATAGAAAGATTTTTTGATGTGGAATGCTAACAAATATAGTTTTTCAATGTAATTCTCTTAATTGTGGCATGAATGTTCAGATCTGAAAGATTCAGGATAAAAGTCTATATTGACATGAGAAATAATAATACTTCAAGCAATACTAACAAAGCAATCATGTCTTCTCAAAATACTATGGCTAAAGAAAGTTATCCCTACAAAATCATATAGTGTGGCTATGCTCCCTCTTCATCACACAAAATATTCATATCATGCACAACCCCGATTTCAGCCAAGCATTTGTTTTCATACTCTATCTTTTCAAACCTTTCAACTTTCACGCAATACATGAGTGTGAGCCATGGATATAGCACTATGGGTGCAATAGAGGTGGTTGTGGAGAAGACAAAAAGGAGGGAGATAGTCTCACATCGACTAGGCGTATCAACGGGTTATGGAGATGCCCATCAATAGATATCAATGTGAGTGAGTAGGGATTGCCATGCAACGGATGCACTAGAGCTAAATATGAATGAAAGCTCAACAAAAGAAACTAGTGGGTGTGCATCCAACTTGCTTGCTCACGAAGACCTAGGGCATTTGAGGAAGCCATCGTTGGAATATACAAGCCAAGTTCTATAACGAAAATTCCCACTAGCATATGAAAATGACTAAGCATGAGACTCACTACAATGAAGAACATGGTGCTACTTTGAAGCACAAGTGTGGAAAAGGATAGTAGCAATTGTCCCTTTTTTTCTTTCCCTTTTTCTTCTTCTTTTTTTTTCCTTTTTTGGGGCCTTTCTTTTTTCTTTTCTTTTGCCTTTCTTTCTTTTTCTTTTTTTTTGCGGAGGGGCTTTATAGATTCAGCCTTTCCTCCCATGGGACAATGCTCTAAGAATGATAATCATCACACTTTCATTACAACACGAAATTACAACAACAAAGTATGACTCTATATGAATGCCTCCAGCGGTGTACCGGTATGTGCAATGAAACAAGAGTGACATGTATGAAAAGATTATGCATGGTGGCTTTGCCACAAATACGATGTCAACTACATGATCATGCATGGCACTATGACAATATGATGCGTGTCATATAAACGGAACGGTGGAAAGTTGCATGGCAATATACCTCGGAATGGCTATGGAAATGCCATGATAGATAGGTATGGTGGATGTTTTGAGGAACAATATAGTGGTTGTTTTGAGGAAGGATATATAGTGGGTTTATGGCACCGGCAAAAGTTGCGCGGTACACGAGAGGCTAGCAATGGTGGAAGGGTGAGTGTGCGTATAATCCATGGACTCAACATTAGTCATAAGAACTCATATACTTATTGCAAAAATTTATGAGTCATCAAAACAAAGCAATCAACGCATGCTCCTAGGGGGGAGGTTGGTAGGAGTTAACCATCGCGCGCTCCCGACCTCCACACAAAAGTTGGCACTCTACAAATACCTCATGCTCTAACTTCGTCACATAGCGGTTCACCATACGTGCATGATACGGGAATCACTAACCTTAACACAAGTATTTCTCAATTTCATAATAACTCCACTATCATGACTCTAATATCACTATCCTCATGTCTCAAAACAATTATCAAGCATCCAACATCTCATTCTATTCAATGCACTTGGTGTGATTTTTTTTTACTACATTGACATTGGATGTCTATCATGTGAAGACTAGTTTCTTTAGCCTAAACACATTACCATGCTGTTTTAATAGACCCTCAAATAGATATAAGTGAATCATGAGAGTTCAACAATTTCTACAAAATATTACCACCACCGTGCTCTAAAAGATATAAGTGAAGCACTAGAGCAAAAACTATTCAACTCAAAAGATATAAGTGAAGCACATAGAGTGTTCTAATAATTTATAGGACATATTTAACTCTCTAAAATAGGTGTGTCCAGCAAGGATGATTGTGGCAAACTAACAAGCAAAGACTCAAATTATACAATATGCTCCAAGCAAAACACATATCATGTTGCGAATAAAAATATAGCTCCAAGTATAGTTACCGATGGATGAAGACGAAAGAGGGGATGCCTTCCCAGGGCATCCCCAAGATTAGGCTTTTGATTATCTTGAATTTACTTGGGGTGCCATGGGCATCCCAAGCTTAGGCCTTTGCTACTACTTGTTCCATAGTCCATCAAAGCAATACTCAAAACTTGAAAACTTCCCAACACAAAACTTAGACAAAAATTCTCGTGAGCTCCGTTAGTATAAGAAAGCAAACCACTACTCAAAGGTACATCAATGAATTCATTCTTTGTTTGTATTGGTGTTAAACCTACTGTACTCCAACTTCTCTATGGTTCATATCCTCCAATACTACTCATAGATGCATCGGAATAAGCAAACAACACACAAAAAACAGAATATGTCAAAGACAGAACAGTCTGTAATAATCTGCAGGGTTCGCCTACTTCTGGAACTCCAAAAAATTTAAACTAAATTGGTAAATCTGCGCAATTTGTCTACCAATCATCTGCAAAAAGAATCAACTAAAAAGCACGCTCCAGTAAAATCCCACGACTACTTTAGCGAGCGCTAACGATTCTGTTTTTTCACAGCAAGATCATATAAACTTCACACAAGTCTTCCCACAGGTTTTACTTGGCACAAACACTAAACAAAACATGAAACCACATCTAATCAGAGGCTAGATGCAATATTTATTCCCTAACAGCAACAACAACAAAAAATATAAAATTGGGTTGCCTCCCAACAAGCGCTATCGTTTTACGCCCCTAGCTAGGCACGATTAATTCAATGATGCTCACATGAAAGATAAGAATTGAAGCACACAAAGAGCATCATAAAGCATGTGAAAATCACATCTAAGTCTAACATACTTCCTATGCATAGGCATTTTATAGGAAAACAAATTACCAAGACAAGCAAGATCTAGCATATGCAATGAAGAAGAAAGAGCCAATAGCAATCTCAACATAACTAGAGGCAATTTAGTAACATGAAAATTCCTACAACCATATTTTCCTCTCTCATAATAATTGCATGTAGGATCATAATCAATTTCAACAAAATAGCTATCACATAACATATTCTCAACACGATCCACATGCATGCAAAGTTGACACTCTTCCAAAATAGTGGGAGCAACATTAACTAAAGTCATGACCTCTTCAAACCCACTTTCAATATTATTGCAAACATCATTATAAATCTTACATTCATCATGGGGATTAAATAATTTTTCAAGATCATAAGAATCACCCCAATCATGATCATTGCAACAAGTAGTGGGCAAAGCAAAATAAGCATCCCCAAGCTTAGGGTTTTGCATATCATTAGCACAATTGACATTAATAGAATTTATAATAACATCATTGCAATCATGCTTTTTACTGAAGGAGCTATTGTGAATCACTTTATCATTTTTCAATACTTCATCACAATTTTCGGATTCACAAATTTCAAGCAAAACCTCATAAAGATAATCTAGTAGTGTACTAAACTCACTAGCAATAGGTTCAACATAATTGGGTCTCTTAAAGAGATTAGCAAGTGGATGATGATTCATACTTTAGCAAGCGAAGATGCAAGCTAATTGAGGGCACATAGCACAAAAGCAAACAAGAAGCAAGCGAACGATAAACACACGACAGTAGAAGGGCAAATAAAACGGCAAGGGTGAACTGGGGGAGAGGGAAACGATAGGCAAAAAATGTAATGCGAAGGATAAGGGTTTGTGATAGGTACTTGGTATATGACTTTTGTGTAAGCCTCCGGGGCAACGGCGCCAGAAATTGTTCTTGCTACCTCTTGAGCTTGCGTTGTATTCCCTCGAAGAGGAAAGGGAGATGCAGCACCGTAGAGTAAATATTTCCCTCAGTTTTTGAGAACCAAGGTATCAATCCAGTAGGAGACCACGCGCGAGTCCCTCGCACCTGCACAAACAAATAAGAACTTCGTAGCCAACGCGATAAGGGGTTGTCAATCCCTTTACGGTCACTTACGAGAGTGAGATCTGATAGAGATGACAATTTATATTTTTGGTTTAATAAAACAGCAAATAAAAGCGGTAAAAGTAAAGTAGATGTAGATTGATATGTTGAGAATAGACCCGGGGGCCACAGTTTTCTCTAGTGGCTTCTCTCATGATAGCGATATTCTACGGCGGGTAAACAAATTACCGTCGAGCAATTGATAGAAAAGCGAATAATTATGAGACTATCTAGGCATGATCACTGTATATAGGCATCACGTCCGAGACAAGTAGACCGACTCCTGCCTGCATCTACTACTATTACTCCACACATCGACCGCTGTCCAGCATGCATCTAGTGTATTGAGTTCATACGAACAGAGTAACGCCTTAAGCAAGATGACATGATGTAGAGGGATAAACTCAAGCAATATGATGTAAACCCCATCTTTTTATCCTCGATGGCAACAATACAATACGTGCCTTGTTGCCCCTACTATCACTGGGAAAGGACACCGCAAGATTGAACCCAAAGCCAAGCACTTCTCCCATTGCAAGAACTATAGATCTAGTAGGCCAAACCAAACCAATAATTCGAAGAGACTTGCAAGGATATTATGAGCACACATAAAAAGTTCAGAGAAGAACCAAATATCTTTCATAGATAACCTTGATCATAAACTCACAATTCATCGGATCTCGACAAACACACCGCAAAAAGAGATTACATCGAATAGATCTCCTCGAAGACCGAGGAGAACTTTGTATTGAGATCCAGAGAGAGAGAAGAAGCCATCTAGATACTAGCTATGGACCCGAAGGTCTGTGGTAAACTACTCACAGCTCATGGTGAGGGCGATGATGATGATGATGAAGGCCTCCGTGATGGATCCCCTCTGGTGGAGCTCCGGAACAGGCTCCAAGATGGGATCTCCACGGGAACAGAAGCTACAACGGTGGAATTAGGGTTTTCTCTCTGTTCACGGAGTTTCTGGGGTACGTTGGACTTATATAGGAAGAAGGAGGGCACCGGGGGACGCTCGAGTGGGCCTCAAGGCAAGGGGCGCGCCCTGGGAAAGGGGGCGCGCCCCCACCCTCGAGGGCCACTCGAGGCTCCCCTGACATGGTTCTCAAGTTCCTCTGGAGTGATTTTCTCCAAAAATATCTCTCGCAAAGGTTTCATTCCATTTGGACTCCGTTTGATATTCCTTTTCTGCAGAACCCTGAAATAGGCAAAAACAACAATCTGGACTGGGCCTTTGGGTTAGTAGGTTAGTCCCAAAAATGATATAAAAGTGAATGATAAAGCCCATTAAACATCCAAGACTTCATAAATAATAGCATGGAACAATCAAAAATTATAGATACGTTGGAGACGTATCACTCGCCATGGACGACGTCCTCGATACCGCCGCCGCCGGCCTCACCTCCGCCCCTCCAGCAAAGACAAGCCCCACGCCCGTCGGAAGGCCGCATCACCACCCAAGAAGAAGCTGACGCCGGAGGAGCAGGTCATGCAGTCGACCAAGAGGAAGGGCCGGAGGCGTGCGACGGATGCAAGGGAAGAAGCAACGGCCAACGCCGCCCTCACTGCCGTCATGCAGAAGGAGGACACCAATGGCCACGTCGCGGCGGCAACGAGGGAGGCCCTATTCTACCTAGGGTTAAACCCTGGCCAACACGGGGTCGTCAACGCTGCTGTGGCCGCGGCAAGTACCGGCTTGTCCACGTTCCCTCGGATGGTATTGTCAGAGTCGCCGCCCGCGTCGGTGACGCACCCGATCCCCGGCTTCCACGTCTCCCTGCAAGCCTCTTGACTCTCCAGGGAATGCTCGCCAGAGGTGAGCGTGGTGGCTCCTTCCACCCCCGAGCCCGCGCCCATCGACCTCAACGCCATGGGTGTGGCCATTTCCTCGTCATCCGAAGGGACCAGGAAATGCGTGTGGGAGATGCCAGCCAACGTGCTCCCGGTGCGCGCAACCTGTTCGACAGAATAACCGCGGACGCCGACGACGAGACAGACAAATGTTTCATGGAGAACATCATCTTCCAGGATGGTGTGGCAGCCGCTGGTGGGGCCACTGCAGCTGGCTACGATCCGGTGAGACCCAAAGCTAGGACGAACGAGGGTCGTTCACGCTGGTGACCTATGATGCTGGCATGCATGATGCCTTCATGCAAGATCAGGTCGGCATGGACCTGGACGGCTTCCCGCTCGACCACGAGTTTCCGAAGGACTACAACCTCAAGGAAGATGATGAGTTGAACATCGACAGGGAGCCTTTGTTCGAGCACGAGCTCGCCAACCAACCCATCAGGTCGAAGCCGAAGTGCAAAAGCAGGCGCACAAAGGCATACACGGCGGCTGAGGACAAGCTCTTTTGTGAGTGTTGGAGGGGCATTGGGCAAGACCCCAAGGTTGGCGCTGAACAAAAGGCATCAACCTTTTGGATTCATGTCCACCGTGAGTACCATGAGCGCAATAAGTTTGCGTTGTACCAAATGCAAAGCACGCGCGGGTGGGTGTCCATTTCGAAGCGATGGAGAGTGGTCCAATAAGATTGCAACAAGTTTTGTGCCACTCTTGAGAGCATCAAGGCACGCCCCGTGAGCGGCATCAGCACACAAAACATGGTATGTGATACGTCTCCAATGTATCTATAATTTATGAAGTATTCATGCCAAGTTACAACAATTTTATATGATTTTGGAATAATTTGATTAGAACTAACCCAGACTAATGTTGTTATCAGCAAACCTACCATGGTGTCGTTTTTTGTGCAAAAAAAAGTTCTCGGAATGGGCTGAAAATTTATGGAGGATATTTTTGGAAAATATAAAAAATACTGGAGCAAAAGATACCAGAGGGGGCCACCAGAGGCCACAAGCCCAGGAGGCGGGAACCCCCCTAACGTGAGACCGACGCCAAAAACTCCTATAAATACTAAAAAAAACCACAAAGAAACCTAGATCGGAAGTTCCACCACCGCAAGCCTCTATAGCCACGAAAGTTCAATCTAGGCCCTCTCCGGCATCCTACCAGAGGGGGGCATCATCACCGGAGGCCATGGAGGAGGACGCCGGAGGGGTCTATCATCACCATGGAGGCCAAGGACCAGAGGGAGAACCTCTCCCCATCTAGGGGGAAGGCCATGGAGGAGGAGACTCTCTCCCCATCTCTCTCGGTGGCATCGGAGTGCCGCCGGGGGAACCATCGCCCTAGTGATCGTCTTCATCAACATCACCATCTTCATCACCTTCCCCATCTCTTTTAAGCGGTCCCCTCTCACGCACTCCGTTGTAATCCCCTACTTGAACATGGTGCTTTATGCCACATATTATGATCCAATGATGTGTTGCCATCCTATGATGTTTTGAGTAGATTTCTTTTGTCTTTTGGGTTGATTGATGATCTAGATTGGTTGGAGTTGTATGTATTATTTTGGTACCGTCCTATGGTGCCTTCCATGCCGCGCACACGTGAAGGATTCCTGATATAGGGTGTTGCAATACGTTCATGATTCGCTTATAGTGGGTTGCTAGAGTGACAGAAGCTTAAACCCGAGTAAGGGGGTTGTTGCGTATGGGATAAAGGGGACTTGATACTTTAATGCTATGGTTGTGTTTTACCTTAATGATTTTAGTAGTTACAGATGCTTGCTAGAGTTCCAATCATAAGTGCATATGATCTAAGTAGAGAAAGTGTGTTAGCTTATGCCTCTTCCTCATATAAAATTGCAATAACGATTACCGGCCTTGTTAACAATTGCCTAGGACAATTCCGCACACTGATCCATCATAGTTCCACACTCGCTATCTATAATATATAGTAATATATTCTAACTTTATGATAACAACACCTATTTTTATATTTTAGTTCTCCAAAATCACATGCAAAGCTATCATCTTCATACTCATAATGTAGTTTTATTTCTTGTTTCTAGATGGAAGCAAACGTTCGGTGTACGTAGAGTCGTATGGCAGATAGGACTCGAGAGAATATTGATCTTACCTTTAGATCCTTGTGGGTTCGACACTCCATACTTATCACTTCCATCTTTGGAAATTGATACGATGATTCCTTGCACTTGGGGATTATCAGTATGCATGCGACCCTCTTCGTTTTCATTCCGAATGCCCACTTGCATACCCATTTGCCCATAT
Organism: Secale cereale; assembly: GCA_902687465.1. Classification (NCBI taxonomy): domain Eukaryota; kingdom Viridiplantae; phylum Streptophyta; class Magnoliopsida; order Poales; family Poaceae; genus Secale; species Secale cereale. The sequence continues at coordinate 267,489,409 of LR738715.1, forward strand.
GCTTGCATGTTATCCATTTGTAGGCGTTCCAAGCTTTGGAGGCTTTCAAGTTCCAACATGACGGCAAGTCCTTTAACCTATCCCATTGTTGGAGGGTCATCAATGGAGAGGAGAAGTTCAAGGCGCAATATGCCGCCCTCATGGTGCGTGGGGGGTTGGGGAGGGCGAGAAGCCACATCCGCGGGGGAAGACCAACTCCAATAAGGAGGACAAGCGGGATGTGGCGTCCAACGCCTTGATCGCTACCGTGGAGGGCACGATGACCAAGAAGGACTCAAGGGAGGAGAAGCGCCGACAAGATAAGGAAGAGCAAATGAACGCCTTCATGGAGATCCAAAGGAGGAGACTTGAGATGGAGGCAGAGAAGCAAGTGAGGATGCTTGAGATGGAGAAGGAGAAGCAAGCGATGATGCTCGAGATCGAGGTCGTCAATGCCAAGACCAAGGCGAAAGAAGTAACTCTCGCTAGCATGATGACGAGGGTGGAGATCATGAATGTGGACCTCAACACCGTGTCGCCGAGTAAGAGGCCATGGATCGAGAAGATGCAGGCCGACATGCTCAACTTCGACGACGAGTGATCTATGGCGATAGGCGCAATCATTTTTTGTATGCCAGCAAGTGTGCTGGCATGACCACGACCGAGATGCCGTGGTCGAACTCCCGACCTTTTTGTGTGCTGGCATGTGTGTCGGCCGCTGGCAAGCACGTCAGCAAGGCTGTGTGATGGTCTTTTTGGAGGCTGTCGTTGTATGCCGGCCGCTGGCATGATGCCGGCATGAAATTTGGGCGGTGGCATGACCGCTAGCATGATCTATAACCGTGGACCTTTTAAATTAGCACGCGGACATGAAATGGATCGCTTGTGTTGGGCGGACGAGCCGCCGTCACTTTTGGTCGGCGCGTGGAAGTTGCTCCAACATAAAGATATGAAATTCCATGCTAGTACCAGTCTCAGTACTGTACGATGATGGATAATTGGGGAATTTTGACGGGGACTCCGTGTGACTTTGCAATTATTGGATCCAAATCACCCTGACGGAGCAATGCTACACGTACAAACAATTTATAGGCTTTTACAGGGTGGTTTAACCTTGATTGGTCAATAGGTGAGCGGGGCGGCCCACTCCCCTTAAAATCAGGGGGGAGAGGTTTATGATTGGTTGTTAGATGGAAAGAGCGTGTAAAACCTTATAAATCTTTGTATGTCTAGCATTTTTGGGACGAGACTTGCCTGCTCCCCGCGCGTGTGCCCATCCGTACTCCCGCATACGTGGCTTAATTTGATTGGAACAAAATTAGGCCCAGCCCCACCCCCTTAAAATCAGGGGGGAAATGATTAGATTAAAAAGGAAAAAGAGAAAATGACAGCCGTAAGATGAAGTGGGAGCACAGATGGGAGCAAGATGAGGGAGCAGGCAAGCCGGATCCGCATTTTTGCACCCTGGCGTGATCGCGTCCCTCCTCAACACAAAAGATCAGCACCCTGTCCGACTGCCATCATGGCCCACAAGACAAGACCGAAAGATCGCAAGAAAAAGAAGTGACAAGAGCCAGAGTCCAGACCCCGCACTCCAGTCCAGCGTCCAGATCTAGATCCCCGGCGGCCCCCATCCCGGGGCCCACGCTAGCGTCCAGCCACCTCACCAGCAACCAAAAATCCTACTCGCCCCCAACTCTGCGGGTTCCCAGATTTAGCCCTCTCACGACGTCGGCAGGCGGGCAGGACGGGAGCGCGTACTCCCTACGTGCGTGC
>LR738715.1:267491173-267504407 GCA_902687465.1 Secale cereale
GATGGGATCTGACGGGACGGGGGCCAGGAGGCGGCTGCCGCCAGCCAACGGCGTGTCCAAGGAAGGGGCGCCGCTGCCGCAGCCCGTCCCGCCCAGGCTGCTCACGCTGCCCACCGTGCTCACCATTGGCCGCGTCGCCGCCGTCCCCTTCCTCATAAGCAGTAAGCGCCAACCAAGCTTTCCTTTGCTTTTTTCTAACTTACTCCGTATTAGTGCATACTTTACAGTTGGACACATGTTGCACAAGATCGATGCGAAGTTTGAGATTTCCTTTACTGATCACTCGATCACGCACACTAGTAGGCTAAAGGTGGCTGCTGAAAGCACTGCGTGGTTGTAGGATTTCCTCTGGCCTGGCAGTGGTTAGTCGGATTTCGTTATTTTCCGCGAGCAATCTTAGAAGAAGAGTGTGCAAAGTGGTTTGCTTTCCCTGTCTCGCCACGTTCCGGTATCTTGCACAAACAGCTTTCTTAGGCTGCCTAACTCTTAAGGAAAATTAAGTCAGCAACAGAGGAAACTTGAAATCTCATCATATAATCCCTGAATCACTGCACCATGGACAACTAGTCAACTACTACTACCACCGCACATGGCAAGAGCAAATGATCAATACACAACTCTTCCTAAGCAATTAAGCATCGCTGTGTAGTTTCTGATACTGCATCGTTTCTACTATCCCTAGTTCCATAGTTTCAAACTGGGGTCATGCTGTCAGTAGTTAACGTACAGGGCTCCCTATGCAATCCCAATCCTCTATGCTTTTGTTTGATCCAAGCTAATTCAGTTTACAGACTATCACAGTTACTAGACTTGGGAGATGCAACTTCTATATCCCGCAGCACGCACTGATGTGCATAGTCTGCTTAATCTCTTTTGTCCAAATCTTCACAAAGTCATATTGTATTCCCGGGTTTCCTTTTGTATTCTCAATCTGCTCTTTCTCTCCATCCATCGGTGAAACTGAGTACTTCTCAAGAAATATATCCTTTATGAAGATTATGGCTGTTTCAAAAGTTCCATCATATTTTATTAAACATTGTCTTCATCATGTGGGAACTGTAACAAGCTGCAATTTGACGTATCCTATCACCATAACTGAGTTATGATCTCCCAGCATTGCATTCTTTAGCCATTAGGGCAAATTGTATGCCAACAGTTTAGCTGAGTGTTCTGTAGCTAACAGATGTAAAGCTTTTGAGTTTCTTTACTTCAGCTGAAAGCCTAAAATTTACTACTCCCTCCGTCCCATAATATAAGAGCGTTTTTGACACTACACTAGTGTCAAAAACACTCTTATATTATGGGACGGAGGGAGTACTGTATTGCCCATGGCTTCATTGAACTGATCAATAACATACTTTTGCTGGTAATTATCTATGCCAATGGTTAAATGGATTGCTTACGTGTGATCGATTGAAATGTTGAAATAGTGCATGTTTGTTTACTGGTGGCCAAATAGCATTTCTTCACAAGAACCAACAGCTTAATTACCATGCAGTTCTCTGTTGGTTGATACTTTACTTCCTCCGTCTGGAATTAGTTGATACGCAAATGGATGTATCTAGGCGTATTTCAGTGCTAGATACATCTGTTTGAGCGTCAACTAATTCCGGACGGAAGGAGTATCTGATATGCATTTGGCACCCTTTTTTTAATTTGCTATGTTTGACATATAATCTTAGTGCTATGGAACTATCCCTTTTTGTGTCATTAATTATTTGCTTGTTATCTCTACTGGTACCAGCTTTCTACATGGAAGGGCCTTGGGCAGCAACTGCCACAACTGGCATCTTCCTTGCTGCAGCAATCACTGATTGGCTAGATGGTTATATTGCGAGAAAGGTATGTCACGAATATTTGCTGAATGATATGCTAGATTGGATTGTTCTATACTCGTTTTTTCCTTGTGTTATTGTCTCCTGACATAATTTACTATGCAGATGCATTTGGGAACACCTTTTGGTGCATTTCTTGATCCTGTGGCCGACAAGGTTGCTTTCTATTTTTGCGGCTCTGATTCTTAAATTTCCCTTCACACCGTTGTCTACGCTCTTATCTGTCTGTAGACTCTCAGTTTCCAAAGTGTGAGCTACTCTAGGGAACTAACTTGGTCGCTGTTATTCTCTACTGCAGCTTATGGTAGCTGCGACCCTAGTGTTGCTGTGCACCAAACCTTTGGAAACTTCACTGCTCACGAATGGACCATGGCTTCTGACAGTTCCTTCCATTGCCATCATTGGGAGAGAGGTAGTTACGCCAATCTACATCATCATTTCCCACAATGCAAAGAAAAACCATTTTCTAGTTAATCTATCTATAATTATGGAAACATTAAGATGGTACTTTTGACTTCTTTACTTGGTAATTTTGACCTTATGCTGATATAAATATGTATATGTTTGTTTCCGTTGCAAGTGTGAGATCTTGCCTTCCTGTGGGAATAGGGTGTTCATGTATTTGTCATGGTTATCTGATCTTATCTCTAGATAAGTCTGTCAAGCCAACATGATAAGTTAGCAACTACTCCCTCCGTTCCTAAATATTTGTCTTTCTAGAGATTTCAACAAGTGACTATATACGAAACAAAATGAGTGAATCTACACTCTAAAATATGTCTATATACATTTGTATGTTGTAGCCATTTAAAATGGCTAGAAAGACAAATATTTTGGAACGGAGGGAGTATCAATTATACCCTGGCTATTCTCTTTCTGGTTGTAATATACTCCCTCCGTCCCAAAATAAGTGTCCCAAAATAGGCTGTTTCCTACTTCGGCAGAAACATATATATCCATGGGATGGAAACACTTTGCTTCTTCAGTTAGATTGAGTGACTCTACCATATGGCTTGTTTTGGTGAAAACTGGAGCATTTATCAAATTAAAAAAAAGGTCTTTATGCTTCGAGATTTTTTAGAAGCTAAGAATTATTTTTATTATGTGTGCTGCCCAAAAAGTTTTACTAAAGTACCAAATTTGACCGTCAAATTTTCAATTCCATGGAGTGGTTGGAGCAACTTTACTTCACTTTTCTAGTGAGCCCAGCCATATGAGTGCTATGCTTGTCACGAGCTAATGTTCTGGCGTATCTTTCTTGTAGATCACAATGTCAGCCGTGAGGGAGTGGGCTGCGTCTCAGAATACCCAAGTTCTTGAGGTTCCTTCTGTTCTCTGTTATCCTGACATTGCCTTAATTAGATGTTCAAATACTGAATTTGTACTTCCTACAAACAACAGGCTGTGGCAGTTAACAATTTAGGGAAGTGGAAGACAGCGACACAGATGACAGCATTGACTATGCTCCTTGCAAGCAGAGATCCAAGGTACTTGCATTTTGTTTGTTTTAGCGTAAAGCCTCGTTATTGTTGTAATCATTTTGCATGCTCATCGGGGGTTTGTTTTTTTGCCCTTTTTGTGTGTGTGCAGTTTACCTGTACAAGGTGCTTTGGTTGCTCCTGGTGTTGCGTTGCTTTATGCATCCGCTGGACTTGCCATATGGTCCCTAGTGGTGTACATCAGAAATATATGGCGGATACTTCTAAAATAGTGTTAGCACATAGTGTAATAGAAGAAACAGGACCAAAGGCGACGATATTCCATTCAAGATGATGCAGTTTTTTTGGAAGATTGTTGAGTTGATCCATGGGGCCTAGATCTTGTTGAGATCCTCGTGTGACCTGTGTCAATCGTGGTTGGCGGATTAGCCGCCAAAGTTTGTTGAGCATGCGAGGATCTCTTTAGAAGCAAAATATATGGCTCGTAGCCTGTGATGCCAAGGTGATCTACTTTCACGGAAGGTAGCCACAGCTTTGAGTGTTGGACACCGTGTGTAATGAGCTGCAAGACTGGAGACGATGCAGACGATTGTAACCGTATACAAGCACAGACCAGGCGGCTGGCCTGTGCGTGTGGAGTTCCTGCCACAGTAATTTTACCCATATCATATTGCCAGGGAGCACAAAATTATTCTTTCAATGTGTTTCACTCGCTTCTTGCTGTTCTTGTTTTGCATATACAGCACTTGTGTTTTAACTGAGAATATCAGTGAATAGAGTACTTAGGGCATCTCCAAGGGAGCCTCTCAAACCCTTCCCATATGTTATGGACGGACAGATCGGACATTTCCCGACAAAAAACATACCTCCAACGGTAGCCCCGCAAACTCAAGCCAAATATGGGGTGGATTTGAGGCCGGCCTTGTTTGGGAAGGTTTTAAAACAAGAGGATGATGACGCATTTGAGTGTGCTTCTTTGGGCTTGTTCGGTTCCATGCGATCTGGAGGGGATTAAGAGGTAAAGTCAGCTGGCTGAGACGTGGCGACCACAATACGGCATATTTCCATCAGTTTGCATCTATTAGGAGAAGGCGGAATCTAATAAAGAAGCTAAAGAATGATGCAAATGGATGGGTAGAAGGCAATGAAGATTTAAAACCGTTGATTGGTGACTATTTTAGTAAGCTATTTTCTTCCGAGGTAGAGGAGATTGACCCCTCCTTAATTCTGTAAAGACCCTTGTTATCGGCGACGTGAATAATATGCTTATTGAGGAGTACACCAGGGAGGAGGTGCGTAAAGCACTATTCCAAATAGGCGATATGAAGGCACTCGGCCCGGATGGCCTCCATGCTGTTTTTTTTCAAACGATTCTGGCATATATTAGGGGGAGGGCTAACTGATGAGGTTCTTGATGCAATTAACAACCAAAAAATTCCCTCGGGTTGGAATTCAACAAATAATGTGCTCATCCCAAAGGTTGAGAGCCCGGAGGTAATCACTCAGACCCATCAGTCTTTGTAATGTTGTTTACAAGATTATATCATTGCTTGCTAACAGATTGAAAATAATACTCCCAAAAGTCATTTCCCCAACACAGAGCGCGTTTGTGCCTGGCAGGTTGATCACAGATAATGTGTTGGTGGCGTATGAGTGCTTTCATGCAATAAAGAAAAGGACCATGGGTTTATTGGATATTGTGTTGTTAAACTTGATATGAATAAGGCCTATGATCGTGTCGAGTGGCGTTTCCTGGAGAAATGATGCTTAAGATGTGATTTCATGTGCAGTGGGTATAGTTGATTATGGAGTGTGCGTCTTATGTCTGCTAGAGAGTGCGCTATAATAATATAGAGATAGATGAATTTATACCCATCAGGGTCCTGAGACAGGGAGATCCCTTGTCCCCCTATTTATTTCGGTTATGTTCGGAAGGCCTATTTAGCATATTAGCCAATGAGGAGGAATCTGGAGGGCCGGAGGGGATTAAGGTGTGTCGGAGTGCACCTTCTATTTCACACCTATTATTTGATGATGACTCCTTGGTATTGATGAAAGCAGATGCCCATAATTCAAGCACTCTTAAGAAGGTGTTGGATGAAAAAAAACTATCGATGCAAGGTAAAGAGATTAGAGTGAAACCAATAGCACAAGCAATTCCCTTATATGATATGTTTGTTTTAAATTACCAAAGGGAGTTTGCAAGGCTATCACAAATGAAATTTCTGGTTTTTGGTGGGGAGACAATGAGGAGAAAAGAAAAATGCATTGGTTTGCATGGTGGAAGTTGTGCATTCGAAAGAAAAAATGGGGATTGGGCTTTAAGGACCTACACAACTTTAATCTTACTATATTAGCAAAGCAATGCTAGCGACTAATCCAGAACCCTGATTCTTTGTGCGCGCAAATTCCGAGCGCAAAATTTTATCCTCATTGTGATGTTCTAAAAGCAGGAATGGCTCGTCCTATACGTGGCAACATATTGTTGCCGGTATACAAACCTTTCAGACGGGGTGTATTTGGCGTATTGGAACGGGTTCCAAAGTGAACATTTGGCCAGATCCATGTATTCATTCAAGTCCATCACAACGCGTTATCTCTCCAAGAGGAGGAACCATGTTGTCAAAAGTTGAAGAGTTAATTGATCCGCATACGAGACAATGGGATGAGAATCTTATACGTTTGTGGATGTTGAAAGAATCCTTAGAATACCACTATGTTCATATGTGCGAATCTTTCATCGGTTGGAACTAACTCGATCGGGTACTTTCTCTGTGAGATTGGCATGCCACAGAGAGTTTGAGCATCAAATAAGCTCTAAATGGACAAGAACAGATGGGCAAGGCAGTGTTCACATCAATCAAGTTTGGAAGGATGCGTGGCGGCTACGGATTCCATGGAAAGTGAAGCACTTTGTATGGGAGGTATTACATGGTGTTCTTCCTTGTTTTTGTGTGCTTGGTGGGCGTCATATCCCCTATTCACCTCAATGTCCGGTGTGCTTAGTTGGGGTAGAGGATATACAACACTGTTTGTTTCATTGTCATCGAGCGAAAGAAACTTGGATGCAGCTTGGCCTAATGGAAGCAGTCTAGAGGACGATAGTTGTTGATAGATCCAGATCAATTACCATGGAAATACTAATGAGATTACCAGATGGATCAACTGAAATCCCAAATGCCGAGTTGGTAGCCGTCGCTGCATGGTACATCTGGTGGCAACATCATCAACATATCAAGGGTATTGAGGTTCAAACACCAGAAGGGACAACTTTGTCGATCAGGGTCCCGGCAACTAATTATATCACGTCGGTATCACCTAATATGCCAAGCATGAAGAATGATTGCATATGGAAGAAGCCAAGTCGCGGTGTGGTGAAAATAAATGTGGACGCATCGTTTCATGGAGATACTTTGTGAGGTGCTTCTGGAGCCATAGCTCGTGACGACAAAGGAGATTTTATTGCTGCTGCAAATTGGCTTATCCCACATATAAAAGACATTGATCCTGCTGAACTTACTACTATTAGGAATGGTCTTTTTCTAGCGGCCATCACTGGGTGCAATTCAATAGAGGTTGAATCAAATTGTATATTTGCTGTGGACACCTTAAACTCCATGGATTATTTGGGTCCTCATGTGGCAATAGTGGTTGATTCCAATCAACTAGCATTGGAGTTTGGAAGCTTTTCTTTCAAGCATTGCTACCGTGAGGCAAATCAAGTGGTGAATGAGTTAGCGAAGAATTATTTTATTAGTAGATCCTCTAGTTCTTGGGAATATGAGATTCCAGATTTTATTTTTCATTCTCTTGTAAACGGCATGTCCATCATTTTAGAAATAAAGTCTTTTACCCATATAAAAAGGGGGATTAAATCCGTACATGTCAAAATCCTCCTCAATCCCCTCCAATCCCTGGAGTAGATTAAGCACAAGCACTTGTGAGTTTCTGTTAATAGTAATGTGTGATGTCATTTGTATGTGTAGTGTATGAAGAAAAACATCATCTGGCCCACCACGGACCCCAGAACCGCTCAAACCCAAGCCGGAAAGCCTAGCCCTCACTCTCTTCACTCCTATCATTCCAATCCACCAGCACCTCTCCTCTTTGGTCATGTCTTAGTGGTCCCACACCGCCATGTACGGCTCTGGGGAGGAGGAGTATCCAATCATTCGGGACACGCTCGCCGTGAAGGATGACGATGACCTCGCCATCCATCGATCGTGTGGCTTGTCTAGTCGAGTCTCGTTCCCATCGTCCTTGTCGGGTTCCTCCACCTCCACACCCTCTCGGCGGTCTAGCGGGGCTTTTGCAGCTCAGGGTCGGCCCCTCCACGGCGATCATCATGCCTCCCTCATCCGTGTAGGAGCAGCTAGTCTACGGCATCCTATCCCGGTCCTTACCCAGTAGGGAGACCGATGCCCATCGCTGGTGTTGGAAGAATGCAGATACGTTGAAGGAGGGATCAAGGTGTCGAAGCACCTCACAAAGGAGTACCCCAACAACGACGCCCATGTCGTCTTCGAGCTTTACATAAGGGCAATGGCAAACGCTCGTGAAGATATTTCCCCTTTTATAACGTGTATAGTATGCCTAGGACAATGCAATGCCCTTTTGTTATTGAACTATGGTATGCCCTGTATCATTTGTAGTATGCTATATATGAACTGTTGGAAATATGCCCTAGAGGCAATAATAAAGTGGTTATTATTATATTTCCTTAATCATGATAAAGATTTAATATTCATGTTAGAATTGTATTTACCGCAAACTTAAATACATGTGTGGATACATAAACAAATGTCGTGTCCCTAGTGAGCCTCTTCTAGACTAGCTCGTTGGTCAATGATTTTTAAGGTTTCCTAACCATAGACATGTGTTGTCACTTGATAACGAGATCACATCATTAGGAGAATGATGTGATGGACAAGACCCATCCATAACATAGCATATGATCGTTCAGTTTTTGTTACGGTTTTCTTAAATGTCAAATACATATTCCCTCGACCATGAGATCATGCAACTCCCGGATACCGAAGGAATACCTTGTGTGCTATATCAAATGTCAAAAATGTAATTGGGTGATCATAAAGGTGCTCTACAAGTATCTCCGAAGGTTTTTGTTGAGTTAACGTAAATCGAGATTGGGATTTGTCACTTTGTATGACGGAGAGGTATCTCTGGGCCCTCTCGGTAATACACATCACAAGAAGCTTGCAAGCAAAGTGACTAAGGAGTTATTTGCAAGATGAGGTATTACGGAACGAGTAAAGAGACTTGCCGGTGACGAGATTGAACTAGGTATGGAGATACCGACGATCGAATCTCGGGCAAGTAACATACCGACAAACAAAGGGAATTACATATGTTGTCATAAAGGTTCGACCGATAAAGATCTTCGTAGGATATGTAAGAACCAATATGGGCATCTAGGTCCCACTATTGGTTATTGACCGGAGAAGCGTCTCGGTCATGTCTACATCATTCTTGAACCCATAGAGTCTGCACGCTTAACGTTCGTTGACGATACAGTATTATATGAGTTATGTGAATTGGAGACCGAATTTTGTTCGGAGTCCCGGATAAGATCACGGACATGACCAGGAGCTCCAGAATGGTCCGGAGGTAAAGATTGATATATAGGGCAATACTATTTGGTCTCCGGAAAGGTTTTGGAATGCACCGGAGTTTTATCGGAGTGCCGGATGTTGGGGAACGTTGCATGGAAAATAAATAAAAATCTACGCACACGCAAGATCTATCCAGGGAGATGCATAGCAACGAGAGGGGGAGAGCATCTACATACCCTTGTAGATCGCTAAGCAGAAGCGTTTATCACTCGGTTGATGTAGTTGTACTCTTCGCGATCCGATCACGATCCAACCGATCTAGTGTGGAACGGATGTCACCTTCGAGTTTAGCACACGTGCGGCTCGATGACATATCCTCCTTCTTGATCCAGCAAGCGGGACAGGAGAAGTAGATGGGATCACAACCAACAAGACAACATGGTGGTGATGGTGGTGGTGGAGCACCGACAGCGCTTCGCTAAGAGTCGACATGACGAGGCGATGGAACTACAAAGTAACGAGAGAGAGAGAGGGGCGCCATGGGCTTGGTGTGTCTTCTTGGGGCTCCCCTCCCCTCTGTATATATGTGGAGGGGCATGGGAAACAGCCCCTCCAAGACATAGGGCGTAACTAAGGGGGAGAGGACTTGGACTCCAAGTCCAATCCTATTCCTACTAGGACTCCTTTCTTTTTTGCCTTCCCTAGCCACATGGGCTTTTGATGACTTGGTGTGCCTAGACCAATAAGGCCAGGGCGCCTCCCCGCAGACCATGCTAGCCCTTGGGTCGTGGTGGACCCACCTGTGGACTTCTGGACCCCTCCAGAATCCTCCGTAACCTTTTGGAAGCTTCCTGGTACAATACCGAAAAAAATGCGCCTTTTTCCGGAACCCAAAATATGACTTCCCATATATAAATCTTTATCTCTTGACCATTCCGAGACTCCTCGTTACGTTCGAGATCTCCTCTGGGACTCCAAACAACATTTGGTTACCAGTCATCAAATATCCCAATACTACTCTAGCGTCAACGAACGTTAAGTGTGCGAACCTTCGGGTTCGGGAATTATGTAGTCATGACGGAGACACCTCTCCGGTCAACAACCAATAGAAGGACCTGGATGCCCATATTGATTCCTACATATTCCACGAAAATCTTTTATCAATTGAACCTTTATGACAACATATGTAATTCCCTTTGTCTGTCGGTATGTTATTTGCCCGAGATTCGATCGTCGGTATCTCTATACCTAGTTCAATCTCGTTACCAGCAAGTCTCTTTACTTGTTCCGTAATACATCATCTTGCAACTAACTCCTTAGTCACTTTTCTTGCAAGCTTCTTGTGATGTGTATTATCGAGAGGGCCCAGAGATACCTCTCCATCATACAGAGTGACAAATCCCAATCTCGATTCACACCAACTCAACAGACACCTTCGGAGATACATGTACATCATCTTTATGATCACCTAGTAATGTTGTGATGTTTGATAGCACATAAGGTATTCCTCCGGTATCTGATGGAAATATGCCCCAGAGGCAGTAATAAAATGGTTATTATTATATTTCTTAATCATGATAAAGGTTTATTATTCATGCTAGAATTGTATTGAATGGAAACCTAAATACATGTGTGAATACATAAACAAATACCGTGTCCCTAATTAGCCTCTAATAGATAGCTCGTTAATCAAAGATGGTTAAGGTTTCCTAACCATGGACATGAGTTGTCATTTGATAACGGGATCACATCATTGTGAGAATGATGTGATGGACAAGATCCATTATCGGTGTCAAAACCGGCAGATCTCGGGTAGGGGGTCCCGAACTATGCGTCTGAGGATCGATGGTAACAGGAGACAGGGGACACGATGTTTACCCAGGTTCAGGCCCTCACGATCGAGGTAATACCCTACTTCCTGCTTGATTGATCTTGATGAATATGGTTACAAGAGTTGATCTACCTCGAGATCGTAATGGCTAAACCCTAATAGTCTACCCTATGAGATTGCTATGATTCTGATGTCGTCTCTGCGGACTAAACCCTCTGGTTTATATATGCACCGGAGGGACCTAGGGTCATACATGATCACCTTGCAGCGGAAGGAAAGTATTACCCCCGGACTCTAAACTTGCTAGTTTACACATGGGAGTCCTGTCCGGATACGGGAGATAGTCTTCATCGATAATCTTCACGGCCCACCAGTCCGGCCCATAACGAATGATCCAGTCACCCGAGGGCCCCCTAATCCAGGACTCCCTTAGTAGCCCCTGAACCAGTCTTCGATGACGACGAGTTCGGCCGACGCACTATCTTCGGCATTGCAAGGGGGGTTCCTCCTTCCGAACATATTGAAGAAATATTCCCTACAAAAGGTATTGTGTCCGGCTCTACATGGTTAGTACTACCCTTAGCCTCAAAGGCAAGGTGTCAAAAAACGGATACTGTGTCTTTACTGATAATCTTTCAGCGAAGCGTCACGTCTGTCCCTTTTAATACATATCGAACCGTTTTCTCGGCCCTGGTTTTGCATTTCGAGGTATAGCCTCATTGGCACATCTTGTCAAAACAGAGATCGTGCCCGTTTATTACGGGATCCTTATCAATGTGACGTGAGCATCTTAACCGCACCTTACGCACGACCTTGTTGGGAACCGGCGAGGTTTACGACTGGTGTGGGGGGCGTTTAGCATTCACCGCTTATAAAAGGACCCAAAGTTTTACCCTTTATCCCCACGCTCTCCTCAAGCCCTAGCTCTCCAATCTCCTCAGCCCCAGCGCCCACATCTCTTGCGCCCTCAATCCTCAACTCCTCCACGACCGCCGCCGTATCCAACAATGGCTGGCTCCGGCTCCAAAGGCAAGTGGGAGGCATCTTAGCACGGGCTATCTCACCGATGATGTGGCGCATCGAGTCCCCGAGAGGGACCAAGTGATCCCTGTCCCTAAGGCGGCTGAGAGGGTTGTATTCCTCTTGCACTTCATTCGGGGTCTGGGATTTCCTCTCCACCCCTTTGTACGGGGCCTTTTATTTTTCTACGGGTTAGATTTACATGATCTAGCCTCAAATTCAATCCTTCACATATCCGCTTTCATAGTGGTGTGTGAAGCATTCCTCCCCACCCCCCCACACTTCGGCCGCTAGCTCAAAACCTTCAATCTGAAGCCGAAGGTGGTCGACAGGCAGCATGCTGAGTGCGGGGGTGCTATGATAAGCAAACTCCCCAACGCCACCTGGCCAAAGGGGGTGTTTGTGGAGACGAACAAAATCTGGCAGCAGGAGTGGTTTTAATCACTGAGCTCCGCGACACCAAGTGGGTGGCAGCTCCTGCTTTCAGATCTGAACCCCCAGAGAGGCTAACCTCCTAGACCGACAAGGGTCCGAATTGGGGGTCTCAGACGGAGGTGCTAGACCTCCAGAAACGCATGTATGACATGATCTCCAAGGGCACCCAACTCACTAACGTGGTCCAGGTAATGCTTGCCCGTCTCGTCCTCCCCTGCCAACACCGGGACTCCTATCTATGGGAGTTCAATCCGGAAGGGTCCCGACCCTTGAAGCACCTCTTCGGCTCTTCGCACGAAGACATCTGGAAGCACCTATTCAAGGCCTAGAAGGGGTGGCCAGCGGAGACTAGGGACATGGGCTTCAGTACTGTGCTCCCTACATTAGAGGTATTTGAGTTTTCTGCCGAACATATATTCCTTCCCTATTTTAATTATAACAGGAGTTGGAGTTTTTGCGTTCAATCCAGCCCTGGACGAAAAAGGCAGAACAGATCAAGTGTCCGGCTCCCCTACCAAAAGACCCAGAGACGCCTCGGGTGATTGCGATGTTGATTCCGGCGCCATACAAGGCGCCGGAGAAGAAGGCCAAGAAGAAGGGCAAGGAGGTCAAGAGCGACCCCCGCCCTGCCGGCCCTACGAACACAAGGTCCGAGGAAACATGCTCCCAACTCTCTCCCGAAGAAGAAAAGGAGGAGGAGGAAGAAGAAGACTCCCCCGTCCTGGCTAAGGGGAGAAAAAGAGCGGCCCTTGCTGACGCAGGCACAACCGTGCCCAGGAAGAAGCTAACTCTTTCTGTTAGTTCGGACTCGTTGTCCAAACACAACTATCAGGTTCAGCCCAGGATCAAGCCCCTGGCCGAATCGTAAGTATCTAAACTGCTTATATTCAGATATCTTCCCTTTGCAGCATCTAATATTTATTTTATCTTTATGTAGTCCTCTGCGCGACATCCCCGTGGCTTCACTGTCCTCGGGGAATTCCTTGGCATCCGGAGAGACGGAGAACGATATGCCTCTACCGGGCTCATCGCCCACTATGGGGGATACCAAGGTATCCTCTCTACAAACTCCCCCTGTTCCAGTAGGTGGGAGTGGGGCTGACG
>LR738715.1:267506213-267517190 GCA_902687465.1 Secale cereale
AGATTTGATTTGAGGGGAAGCTGCTGGATGTTGCTACGAGTGCTAACCGTGCTAGCACTGGCTACAATTTTTTTGTTCTTTTGGGTGAGCAACAAATCAGCTAGGAAGGATGCCCTGAGAGTTCCTAACTGATTGTCGCGTGCATTTACGTCAGTGAAAGGTTTGTTAACAAATTTAATTTGGTAAAAGTCCCTCGTTCCATGAAGAATGTGTATCTTACCTTTTAAGAATTATTATTATCACTGTTGGTGGTTTTGCCTTATGAGGAAAGTAGCATATTTTTCCAGAATAAAGTATTACTTCATCAGCAAGAATTACATACTCCCTTCGTTAATGTTGTTTATTTATGGTTCACAAAATGATGGTTTACAGATGCAAGAATTGCATGATTAAACGAAGACTCGAGGGAAAAGGTATTAGCTTCTAAGTTACACTTTTTGTGCTTATTTCAAATTATGGATCTTCTCTTTGTTGCCAACACCAACTCCCTACCTTTGCCAACAAAAATTAAGTCCTATGTGTCCGAGAGAATATCACATCGCTCTTTTCATGCGAGTGCCAGGTACAAGACACCAGAGTGCCAAAATTGTAGTCCATATGTGCTGGCAACATGGAGGGCGGAGTGGTTCAAATGTTGCATGCCAATTATACTTACCATGGACTTCTGCAACACTTGGAGCATGATGCCTCCATGCAAGTTGGGTATGCCTTTCTACATGGCAATTGTTGTAACCTGCCAATCTCTTCTAGGCATACATTTTGCAATTGAGTACCCAAATGTGATTCATGTGTGACCTGTTTTTTCCAATTTTTGTAATTATTTGATGAGTGTTGGATTTTCTAGGCTGGAAAGATGCCAATGAAGCTGAGAGAAGAGAGCTGACTATGACCCAGGAGCAGGATGTGCAATAAGAGATGGTATGGCTGAAGGAAATATGCCCTAGAGGCAATAATAAAGTTGTTATTTATATTTCCTTATATCATGATAAATGTTTATTATTCATGCTAGAATTGTATTAACCGGAAACTTAGTACATGTGTGAATACATAAACAAAACAGAGTGTCCCTAGTATGCCTCTACTAGACTAGCTCATTGATCAAAGATGGTTATGTTTCCTAACCATAGACATGAGTTGTCATTTGATCAACGGGATCACATCATTAGGAGAATGATGTGATGGACAAGACCCATCCGTTAGCTTAGCACTATGATCGTTTAGTTTTACTGCTATTGCTTTCTTCATGACTTATACATGTTCCTATGACTATGAGATTATGCAACTCCCGAATACCGTAGGAACACCTTGTGTGCTATCAAACGTCACAATGTAACTGGGTGATCATAAAGATACTCTACAGGTGTCTCCAAAAGTGTTCGTGGTGTTGTCATAGATCAAGACTAGGATTTGTCACTCCGAGTGTCGGAGAGGTATCTCTGGGCCCTCTCGGTAATGCACCTCATAATAAGCCTTGCAAGCAAAAAGACTAATGAGTTAGTCACGAGATGATGTATTACGGAACGAGTAAAGAGACTTGCCGGTAACGAGATTGAACTAGGTATAGAGATACCGACGATCGAATCTCGGGCAAGTAACATACCAATGACAAAAGGAACAACGTATGTTGTTATGCGGTTTGACCGATAAAGATCTTTGTAGAATATGTAGGAGCCAATATGAGCATCCAGGTTCCGCTATTGGTTATTGACCGGAGATGAGTCTCGGTCATGTCTACATAGTTCTCGAACCCGTAGGGTCCGCACGCTTAACGTTTGATGACGATCGGTATTATGAGTTTATGAGTTTTGATGTACCGAAGGAGTTCGGAGTCCCGGATGAGACCGGGGACATGACGAGGAGTCTCGAAATGGTCGAGACGTAAAAATCGATATATTGGACGACTATATTCGGACATCGGAAAGGTTCCGAGTGATTCGGGTATTTTCGGAGTACTGGGGAGTTACGGGAATAGAAGAGAGAGGCCAAAAGGAAGGAGCCCCCCTTCTGGTCCGAATTGGACAAGGGGTGCAGCCCCCTTTTCCTTCTCCCTCTCCCCCTCTTTCCTTCTCTCCTACTCCGGAAAGGAAAGGGGAATCCTACTAGGACTTGGGAGTCCTAGTAGGACTCCCCACACTTGGCGCGCCCCCTCTAGGGCCGGCCTCTCCCTTGCTCCTTTATATACGGGGGCAGGGGGCACCCTAGGACACACAAGTTGAATTGTTTTAGCCGTGTGCGGTGCCCCCCTCCACAGAAACACACCTCGGTCATACCGTTGCAGTGCTTAGGCGAAGCCCTGCGCCGGTAGATACATCATATCCGTCACCACGCCGTCGTGCTGACGTAACTCTCCCGTGAAGCTCAACTGGATCAAGAGCTCGTGGGACGTCATCAAGCTGAACGTGTGCTGAACGCGGAGGTGCCGTACGTTCGGTGCTTGATCGGTTGGATCGCGAAGAAGTTCGACAACATCAACCGTGTCACTTGACGCTTCCGCTCCCGGTCTACGAGGGTACGTAGACACACTCTCCCCTCTCGTTGCTATGCATCTAGTAGATAGATCTTGCGTGATCGTAGGAAAATTTTAAAATACTACGTTCCCCAACAGTGGCATCATGAGCCAGGTCTATGCGTAGATGATATGCACGAGTAGAACACAATGAGTTGTGGGTGATACTAGTCATACTGCTTACCAGCATGTCATACTTTGCTTCGGCGGTATTGTGAGATGAAGCGGCCCGGACCGACATTACGCGTACGCTTACGCGAGACTGGTTTCACCGTTATGAGCACTCGTTGCTTAAAGGTGACTGGCGGGTGTCTGTCTCTCTCACTTTAGCTGAATCAAGTGTGGCTACGCCCGGTCCTTGTGAAGGTTAAAACAGCACATACTTGACGAAACATCGTTGTGGTTTTGTATGCATAGGTAAGAACGGTTCTTGCTAAGCCCGTAGCAGCCACGTAAAACTTGCAACAACAAAGTAGAGGACGTCTAACTTGTTTTTGCAGGGCATGTTGTGATGTGATATGGTCAAGACATGATGAGTTATACGGTTTTGTATGAGATGATCATGTTTTGTAATGTTATCGGCAACTGGCAGGAGCCATATGGTTGTCGCTTTATTGTATGAAATTCAATCGCCATGTAATTGCTTTACTTTATCACTAAACGGTAGCGACAGTCGTAGAAGCAATAGTTGGCGAGACGACAACGATGCTACGATGGAGATCAAGGTGTCGCGCCGGTGACGAAGGTGATCATGACGGTGCTTTGGGGATGGATATCAAAAGCACAAGATGATGATGGCCATATCATGTCACATATTTTGATTGCATATGATGTTTATCTTATTATGCTTATTATTTTGCTTAGAACGACGGTAGCATTATAAGATGATCCCTTACTAAATTTCAAGGTATAAGTGTTCTCCCTGAGTATGCATCGTTGCGAAAGTTCGTCGTGCCGAGACACCACGTGATGATCGGGTGTGATAAGCTCTACGTTCAAATACAATGGGTGTAAGCCAGTTTTGCACACGCAGAATACTCGGGTTAAACTTGACGAGCCTAGCATATGCAGATATGGCCTCGGAACACTGGAGATCGAAAGGTCGAGCGTGAATCATATAGTAGATATGATCAACATAAGATGTTCACCATTGAAACTACTCCATCTCACGTGATGATCGGACATGGTTTAGTTGATTTGGATCACGTGATCATTTAGATGACTAGAGGGATGTCTATCTAAGTGGGAGTTCTTAAGTGATATGATTAAATTGGACTTTAATTTATCATGAACTTAGTCCTCGTAGTATTAGCATATCTATGTTGTAGATCAATAGCTCACGATGTTGCTCCCCGTTTATTTTTTATATGTTCCTAGAGAAAACTAAGTTGAAAGATGTTAGTAGCAATGATGCGGAATTGTTCCGTGATCTGAGGATTATCCTCATTGCTGCACAGAGAATTATGTCCTTGATGCACCGCTAGGTGACAGACCTATTGCAGGAGCAGATGTAGATGTTATGAACGTTTTGACAAAAGCTCGTTATGATGACTACTTGATAGTTTAAGTGCACCATGCTTTACGGCTTAGAACCGGGACTTCAAAAACGTTTTGAATGCCATGGAGCATATAAGATGTTCCAAGAGTTGAAATTAGTATTTCATACTCATGCCCGTGTCGAGAGGTATAAGACTTCTGACAGTACTTTGCCTACAAGATGGAGGAGAATAGCTCAACCAGTGAGCATGTGCTCAGATTGTCTGGGTACTACAATTACTTGAATCAAGTGGGAGTTAATCTTCTAGATAAGATAGTAATTGACAAAGTTCTCTAGTAACTATCACCAAGTTAGTAGAACTTCGTGATGAACTATAATATGCAAGGGATGACGAAAGGAATTCCCGAGCTCTTCGCGATGCTGAAGTCGGCGAAGGTAGAAATCATGAAAAAACATCAAGTGTTGATGGTTAACAAGACCACTTGTTTCAAGTAAAGGGCAAAGGGATATAAGGGGAACTTCAAGAAGAATGACAAGCAAGTTGTCACTCCCGTGAAGAAACCCAAAGCTAAAACTCAAGCCTGAAACTAAGTGCTTCTACTGCAAAGGAAATGGTCACTGGAAGTGGAACCGCCCTAGATACTTGGCGGATAAGAAGGATGGCAAAGTGAACAAAGGTATATTTGATATACAGATTATTGATGTGTATTTTACTAGTGTTCATAGCAACCCCTCGGTATTTGATACTGGTTTAGTTGCTAAAGAGTAGTAACTCGAAATGGGAGTTGCATAATGAACAAAAACTAGTTAAAGGATGAAGTGACGATGTGTATTGGAAGTAGTTCCAAGATTGATATGATCATCATCGCACACTCCCTATACTTTCGGGATTAGTGTTGAACCTAAATAAGTGTTATTTGGTGTTTGTGTTGAGCATGAATATGATTTGATCATGTTTATTGAAATACGGTTATTCATGTAAGTTAGAGAATAATTGTTGTTCTGTTTACATGAATAAAACCTTCTATGGTCATACACCCAATGAAAATGGTTTGTTGGATCTCAATCGTGTGATACACATATTCATAATATTGAAGCCAAAAGATGCAAAGTTAATAATGATAGTGCAACTTATTTGTGGCTCTGCCGTTTAGGTCATATTGGTGTAAAGCGCATGAAAAAAAACTCCATAGTGATGGACTTTTGGAATCACTTGATTATGAATCACTTGGTGCTTGCGAACCATGCCTCATGGGCAAGATGACTAAAACTCCGTTCTCCAGAACTGTGGAGCGAGCAACAGAGTTGTTGGAAATCATACATACTGATGTATGTGGACCAATGAGTGTTGAAGCTCGCGGCAGGTATCGTTATTTTCTGACCTTCACTGATGATTTAAGCAGATATGGGTATATCTACTTAATGAAGCACAAGTCTGAAACATTTGAAAAGTTCAAAGAATTTCAGAGTGAAGTGGAGAATCATCGTAACAAGAAAATAAGAGTTTCTACGATATGATCATAGAGGTAAAATATTTGAGTTAGCGAGTTTGGCCTTCAGTAAAAACAATGTGAAATAGTTTCACTACTCACGCCACCTGGAACACCACAGTGTAATGGTGTGTCCAAACGTCATAACCATACTTTATTAGATATGGTGCGATCGATGATGTCTCTTACCGATCTACCACTATCGCTTTTGGGGTTATGCATTAGAGACAGCCACATTCACGTTAAATAGGGCACCATCTAAATCCGTGGAGATGACACCGTATGAACTGTGGTTTGACGAGAAACCTAAGCTGTCATTTCTTTAAGTTTGGGACTGCGATGCTTATGTGAAAAAGTTTCAACATGATAAGCTCAAACCCAAATCGGAGAAGTAAATATTCATAGGATACCCAAAAGAAACTGTTGGGTACACCTTCTATCACAGATCCGAAGGCAAGGTCTTTGTTGCTAAGAGTGGATCCTTTCTAGAGAAGGAGTTTCTCTCGAAAGAAGTGAGTGGGAGGAAAGTAAAACTTGATGAGGTAATTGTACCTTCTCCCGAATTGGAAAGTGGGACATCACAGAAACTAGTTCTAGTGATTCCTACACCAATTAGTGAGTAAGCTAATGATGATGATCATGAAACTTCAGATCAAGTTTCTGCTGAACTTCGTAGATCAACCAGAGTTCGTTCCGCATCAGAGTGGTATGGCAACCCGGTTCTGGAAGTCATGTTACTGGACCATGATGAACCTACGAACTATGAGGAAGCGAAGATGAGCCCAGATTCTGCAAAATGGCTTGAGGCCATGAAATCTGAGATGGGATCCATGTATGAGAACAAATTGTGGACTTTGGTTGACTTTCCCGATGATCGGCAAGCCATCGAAAATAAATGGATCTTCAAGAGGAAGACTGACGCTGACGGTAATGTTACTGTTTACAAAGCTCGACTTGTTGCGAAAGTTTTTCAACAAGTTCAAGGAGTTGACTACGATGAGACTTTCTCACCCGTAGCGATGCTTAAGTCTGTCCGAATCATGTTAGCAATTGCCGCATTTTATGAAATCTGGCAAATGGATAACAAAACTGCATTCTTTAATGGATTTATTAAAGAAGACTTGTATATGATGCAACCAGAAGGTTTTGTCAAACCTGAAGGTGCTAACAAAATGTGCAAGCTCCAACGATCCATCTATGGACTGGTGCAAGCATCTCGGAGTTGGAATATACGCTTTGATAAGTTGATCAAAGCATATAGATTTATACAGACTTGCGGTGAAGCCTGTATTTACAAGAAGTGAGTGGGAGCACTACAACCTTTCTGATAAGTATATGTGAATGACATATTGTCGATCAGAAATGATGTAGAATTTTCTGGAAAGCATAAAGGAGTGTTTGAAAGGAGTTTTTCAAAGAAAGACCTTGGTGAAGCTGCTTACATATTGGGCATCAAGATCTATAGAGATAGATCAAGACGCTTGATAAGACTTTCTATGAGTACATACCTTGATAAGATTTTGAAGTAGTTCAAAATGGATTAGTCAAAGAAGGAGTTCTTGCCTGACTTGTAAGGTGTGAAGTTGAGTAAGGCTCAAAGCCAGACCACGGCAGAAAAATATAAAGAGAATGAAAGTCATTCCCTATGCCTCAGCCATAGGTTCTATAAAGTATGCCATGCTGTGTACCAAACATGTTGTGTACCTTGCCATGAGTTTGTCAAGGGGGTACAATAGTGATCCAGGAGTAGATCACTGTACAGCGGTCAAAATTATCCTTAGTAACTGGATGACTAAGGAAATGTTTCTCGATTATGGAGGTGATAAAGAGTTCGTCGTAAAGGGTTACGCCGATGCAAGCTTTGACACTAAATCCAGATGACTCTAAGTATCAATCTGGATGCGTATTGAAAGTGGGAGCAATTAGCTAGAGTAGCTCTATGCAGAGCATTGTAGACATAGAAATTTGCGAAATACATACGGATCTGAATGTGATAGACCCGTTGACTAAACTTCTCTCACAAGCAAAACATGATCACACCTTATTACTCTTGGGTATTAATCACATAGCGATGTGAACTAGATTATTGACTCTAGTAAACCCTTTGGGTGTTGGTCACATGGCGATGTGAACTATGGGTGTTATTCACATAACGATGTGAACTATCGGTATTAAATCACATGGCGATGTGAGCTAGATTATTGACTCTAGTGCAAGTGGGAGAATGAAGGAAATATGCCCTAGAGGCAATAATAAAGTTGTTATTTATATTTCCTTATATCATGATAAATGTTTATTATTCATGCTAGAATTGTATTAACCGGAAACTTAGTACATGTGTGAATACATAGACAAAACAGAGTGTCCCTAGTATGCCTCTACTAGACTAGCTCATTGATCAAAGATGGTTATGTTTCCTAACCATAGACATGAGTTGTCATTTGATCAACGGGATCACATCATTAGGAGAGTGATGTGATGGACAAGACCCATCCGTTAGCTTAGCACTATGATCGTTTAGTTTTACTGCTATTGCTTTCTTCATGACTTATACATGTTCCTATGACTATGAGATTATGCAACTCCCGAATACCGTAGGAACACCTTGTGTGCTATCAAACGTCACAACGTAACTGGGTGATCATAAAGATGCTCTACAGGTGTCTCCGAAAGTGTTCGTGGTGTTGGCATAGATCAAGACTAGGATTTGTCACTCCGAGTGTCGGAGAGGTATCTCTGGGCCCTCTCGGTAATGCACATCATAATAAGCCTTGCAAGCAAAAGACTAATGAGTTAGTCACGAGATGATGTATTACGGAACGAGTAAATAGACTTGCCGGTAACGAGATTGAACTAGGTATAGAGATACCGACGATCGAATCTCGGGCAAGTAACATACCAATGACAAAAGGAACAACGTATGTTGTTATGCGGTTTGACCGATAAAGATCTTCG
Source organism: Secale cereale (assembly GCA_902687465.1). NCBI lineage: Eukaryota > Viridiplantae > Streptophyta > Magnoliopsida > Poales > Poaceae > Secale > Secale cereale. The sequence goes on from LR738715.1 coordinate 267,514,663, forward strand.
TAGAATATGTAGGAGCCAATATGAGCATCCAGGTTCCGCTATTGGTTATTGACCGGAGATGAGTCTCGGTCATGTCTACATAGTTCTCGAACCCGTAGGGTCCGCACGCTTAACGTTTGATGACGATCGGTATTATGAGTTTATGAGTTTTGATGTACCAAAGGAGTTCGGAGTCCCGGATGAGACCCGGGACATGACGAGGAGTCTCGAAATGGTCGAGACGTAAAGATCGATATATTGGACGACTATATTCGGACATCGGAAAGGTTCCGAGTGATTCGGGTATTTTTCGGAGTATATGGGCCTTATTGGGCCATACGGGAATAGAGGAGAAAGGCCAAAAGGAAGGAGGCGCGCGCCCCCCCTCTGGTCCGAATTGGACAAGGGGTGCAGCCCCCTTTTCCTTCTCCCTCTCCACCTCTTTCCTTCTCTCCTACTCCGGAAAGGAAAGGGAAATCCTACTAGGACTTGGGAGTCCTAGTAGGACTCCCCACACTTGGCGCGCCCCCTCTAGGGCCGGCCTCTCCCTTGCTCCTTTATATACGGGGGCAGGGGGGCACCCTAGGACACACAAGTTGAATTGTCCTAGCCGTGTGCGGTGCCCCCCTCAACAGAAACACACCTCGGTCATACCGTCGCAGTGCTTAGGCGAAGCCCTGCGCCGGTAGATACATCATATCCGTCACCACGCCGTCGTGCTGACGAAACTCTCCCGTGAAGCTCAACTGGATCAAGAGCTTGTGGGACGTCATCAAGCTGAACGTGTGCTGAACGCGGAGGTGCCGTACGTTCGGTGCTTGATCGGTTGGATCACGAAGAAGTTCGACTACATCAACCGCGTCACTTGACGCTTCCGCTCCCGGTCTACGAGGGTACGTAGACACACTCTCTCCCTCGTTGCTATGCATCTAGTAGATAGATCTTGCGTGATCGTAGGAAAATTTTGAAAATACTACGTTCCCCAACAATGGCTTCTTCATAGAAACATATTTTGGTCCTTTTTCCTTCATATGAGCAATCATTGGCCAAGTTCTACTGTCACGCAGTAATAGAACACAACACCCAATTCACATAATATCTTTGTCGCTTTCCTGTTCTGTAAAAAATATTTTTAAAGGATGATCAAATGTGGTTGAAAACTTGTGCATCCTTTGCTGCTCTAGAAAATGGATTTTAGACTTTAAATAACAAAGAAGAAGCTGAAAACAAAAGTGCCTTCGTCCAGACCATAACCCCTGCAAAGTTGAAGTTCTTTTCTTTTCACGTGTGAAGCATCAAGCCTGTGTGGACTAGCTGAACACCTTGATGAACACATTAGACCATCTGCAGGTTGGATTGTTCTCGGATTGGACTTCTATATATGCACAAAGAATAACAACGAGGTCAATATCCATAGTTTTGTTGTTGTTTCTTTATGACTCTTGACCATAAATTCTACCAGATGCATTACTTTATTTCCCGAAAACTCTAATTTTGGCCATTGCATGTTAATGATACACCATCTGCAGTAGTCTTTGCAAATCTAGATAAAAAGCAAAGGGGAATTAATCCAGCCCACATGAAAAGCAAGCAAATGCATATCGTCGTAGCTCCATAATTAGATCGACTGCCACTACAATAAAAAATGGTGAGCTTTCTACACATTTTCTTATGACTTATTACGGATCGCACGTTCTATGGTCTAAGCACATGTAATATTTTTGTAGTATATGTTTGCCTCCTATAAAGCTATAGTTTAAAATTCAAGCCCAACCAACACATGAAGAGAAAGCGGTGAAGGAGAAGGAGGAAGAGAAGAAGAATAGTAGTTTAATGGTAAAAAGAATTTAACAATGCCACCTGAGTAGATGAGGATCTATATGGTGTGTGTGCGTTTTTTTGGGAGGGGGGGTATATGGTGTTGAATCATTTAAATATGTATGCCCCGTTGCAACGCACGGACACCTTTACTAGTATATACTCCCTCCGTCCGATGAAAAATGTGCATCTAGAGATTTTAGGATAAATTATGGAGTGAAGTAAAAAATGCATTGGAAAGGTGCAAGCACCATCTCTCTCCTATTTAATTACCCAACCCCCAATGAGCTAAGTGCATGTAAAAATTAAGAAGACCATGTGTAGATTGTTATTGGTCTTGATTACCGTGTGATGAGAGAGAAGTACTTTAATGTGCATTAGGAAGTTAGAAGTACACTCTTTTATGGACAAATTTTAAATCTAAACGTACACTTCTCACCGGACGGAGGAAGTATATATATATATATAGAGAGAGAGAGAGTAACACTATTCTGATCCCGGATCAGAATAGCTATTTGGATCACGATCGGCGCTATATAGGTGGCGACGGCGATGTTCCCGAACTCGCTGAAACGGGAGCGGATAAAAAAGAAAAGAAAAAACCACCCGCCCAGATCCAATCGGCGCCAACCTCCTGCCCCGCCCCAGACCCCCCCACCCCGCGCCGCCGCGTGACCTCCCCTAACTCCCCTTCCCGTCGCCGCCCACTGCCCACCGCGCCGCCAGAGAAG
>LR738715.1:267521481-267550676 GCA_902687465.1 Secale cereale
GCGCTCCTACTACCGCGATATGACTGGTGCGCCGCCTCCTCAAGCACCGCCAACTGCAGCACCCCCGTGGATCGGAGCCTCTCGCATGGGGGATCTGCCGCCGTTCACCGAGCTCAAGCATCCATCCTCGGTGATGCATGGCAGGGGGAAGAGAACTGCAAGGATGCCTTCTCCGGCAACCTCGCAGTCGTCGTGGATGTGAACTGCAATGGTCATTTCGCCCATCCAGCCTTCTCCCGCGACAATGGCAAAAGTTGAAAAAGCCCATGAGTTCCTGCAGCGGAGGTGGAATGCACGCCAACAGCAGGCCGAGCTGCATCTGCAGAAGGAGAGAACTGCTCTCACGAGGAAAGTCACGCTTGCAGATAATGTAAGAAATTCACATACCCACCCCCACCTCAAGTTTAGTATAGTGCAGTTGCTTTCTAGTGTTTGATGAGAAATTCAAATTGCAGTGCCCTTTTTATTACCATGTAGTGCCCTCTTGCGTCAACTGTAGTGCCATGTATCTCCCAGTAAAAAATAGAAAGATACTTCGAAAATGAAAATGCGCTATGGCTGAACAATGCAGTCCACCATGGCTTACATATGTAGAGTGTTGTGGCTTAAAACTGAAGTGCATTGTTTCTTCAAGTTAACTCCCAGTGCCCCTGCTATAGAATAAAAAATTGAAGTGCAATTTCTCCAGTTGCATATATAATGATATATATTATGAAAATGGAAATCGATCAAATTAGCCAGAAAAGCTTCTCCGTGAAGCAGTTCGCCACTCCCCCTCTCTGCGGTTCTGAACAGTAGAAGGAAGCAGTGCGCATAGCTTTCCAATGCAGTTCGGAAGTGTTATGAGAATATTATTCTCATAATATTATGAGAATAGACCGGCTATATATATATAGACTGTAGCCCCTGATGCTTTGTTTGATATATATTATGAGAATCGCGCGGTGCTCAGGAGGAGATAAAACAAGCGCGTCAGATAGCAACTGGTAAGGTTTTCCTCTTGCAGAGCATCTTTGGAGGTCAGAGGTATCTTGGGCTGACACGATTGTGGAGTTCTCCAGGCGTGTTTGTGGATCTCCCAAGGAGCATCGCCGACGCCGCCCAATACTTCCGAGCTCAAGAGGGGAACAACACAGAGAAGTTGTTTTGGTCGCAGTTCTTTGCGCCCAGCCATCCAGTGCCCCTCAGCGACCAAATGAAGCAGTTGGTCGAGCTGCACAACATGGCGAGTTCGGCCATGAAGGACTTGTTAGTCCGGCTATGGCGCACTGATCCGATCCCGAGTAGTTACTTCGGATTGGTGAAGAGGCTCGCCGATGCGAGTCCGCGGGTCGATGTTGTCAAGTGCTCGGCCTGCATAGAGGGTGATCGGATGGCCTTTGCCCACGTGAAGGTGCATTGGGCGAAGATGAAGGCCGCGGAAATAGCCACTGCTGGCCCTCCAGAAGGCAAGGATCATCGCAGACCGAAAAGGTACTTTGACGATGTCCTAGAAGGAGCCCGCCTTGTAGAGGGCCAATGCTCAAAGGATATAGTCTTTGAGTGATTTGTATTCGGGTTGTAAGGACTAAGCCAATGTGCCGATGTATATAAATTTTGCGCTTTTATATTAATGAGCGACTTTTCCCTCCTGTGCGGCTGTTTATGTAAATTTGAAAGTTTCCAGTCGTCGGCTTCAGCCCCGATGTAAATATTACAGGGGTGTTTGGTAACACGCAGGAACACTCTTTATCCAACGTCTTGGTCTGTATAGGAGGTGTTTGCGTAGCGAACTAGGCAATCATACTAGCGGCTTTATTGCTTTCACTTAGCCATAGGAGGTTGACTAGTGGGGCTAAGTACTAGCCCCTGGTGCGTACCAGGCTTTTCAAATTATAGTGCCTTTTTGACGCGGCTAGGCGAAGACCAGCCCCTCGTATAACACAGAGTGGATCGCTATCGATCATAGTATAACACTAGGTCACCGAATCGCTTGACCAGCTCTCGCCTCATCATGACAGTCAGTTTCCGGCTTTCTCTACTAAGGTACTTGACCGGACGAACTAGAAGTACAATCGTAGTAGTTCTCCCTTTACTACCTTAGCCGAACAATGCGGAACATAAGGTAGCAAGCATAGGAGCCGGGCAACCCAACTATTGACCAAAGACATGATTCGGAGCCGATGCATATAACGCGATATCCGGGACGCCGAACAGTTCCCATAGGTGTTCGGACTTTTTGTAGGCGTGCCAGGTTCAGTACAACCCATGGTATGAAGTCTAGGTATTAGGGCATACGTGGAAATTTGTCCTGGGGGTAGAGAATACAAGTGGTGTAAAATAAACAATGGCCCAAACAAATTGGAACGAAACTGCTTCTTTTATATCCCATTTAATACGACGAACCGTGAGGTTAGAGATAACGCCGATAACAGCCTCGGGCATTTGACATGCCAACAAATAAAATAGAAAAAAGAAAAGAGTAAAAAGGTTTACACGGAGCCCTAATCTATGGGAAAGAAATTTTAACCAGTGGCCCTGCTGCACGTCTGCGCCTTTTTCTCCATGGTAATTTGTCTTTGAGAAGGAGAATTGTAATGGCCGCCTGTTATAAAAAAGAAGGAAGAGAGCAGGATTCTGGAAAAGGGTACTTTGTATGGCCTCAAACAATGTAGGTTTTTAAATGAACCTGAAAAAGAAGATATATTTTCGAGTCCTAATAGGGTCAAGACGAACTATGGACTAATGATATGTTGTATGCCCCTAGCACCGCCCAAGGTATTTTAAGGGCATAATTGTGTACACGAGGTACGTAAGCTGCTACCTTATGGGGCAGTCGATAGGGGCAAAACTGCTAATCGAGCTCAGGTTCTTCTAAGCTGTCGCATTGTAGTGCGGACCAGGCACGTTTAGCTGTGTCTGTGGTCGTGACGACTGGTGAGCTATTTGGCCAGAATAAGCCGCTCTGGACCTCGGCCGCTGATACGTCTCCAATGTATCTATAATTTTTGATTGTTCCATGCTATTATATATTCTATTTTGGATGTTTAATGGGCTTTATTATACACTTTTATGTTATTTTTGGGACTAACCTACTAACCCAAGGCCCAGTGCAAATTGCTGTTTTTGCCTATTTTAGTGTTTCGCAGAAAAGGGATATCAAACGGAGTCTAAACGGAATGAAACCTTCGGGAGAGTTATTTTTGGGACCGTATCTTCACAGAAGACTTGGAGTACACACGAGGGAACGAGAGAGGCGCCCACGTGGGTCCAGGGCGCGCCCAGGGGGGTAGGCACGCCCCCCACCCTCGTGGGCCCCCTCTGGCTCCCCCGATGCGCTCCTTCATCCTATATATATCCATGTACCCTGAAAACATCGAGGCAACAGAGAAAACCCTAATTCCACCGCCACAACCTTCTGTTCCCGTGAGATCCCATCTTGGGGCCTGTTCCGGAGCTCCGCCGGAGGGGGGATCGATCATGGAGTGCTTCTACATCAACACCATAGCCTCACCAATGAGTTGTGAGTAGCTTACCATAGACCTTCGGGTCCATAGTTATTAGCTAGATGGCTTCTTCTCTCTTTTTGATCTCAATACAATGTTCTCCTCGATATTCGAGGAGATCTATTGGATGTAATCTTTTTGTGGTGTATTTGTCGAGATCCGATGAATTGTGGGTTTATGATCAAGATTATCTATGAACAATATTTGATTCTTCTCTGAAATCTTTTATGTATGATTATAATATCCTTGCAAGTCTCTTCGAATTATTGGTTTGGTTTGGCCTACTAGATCTATAGTTCTTGCAATGGGAGAAGTGCTTGGCTTTGGGTTCAATCTTGCGGTGTCCTTTCCCAGTAACAGTAGGGGCAGCAAGGCACGCATTGTATTGTTGCCATCGAGGATAAAAAGATGGGGTTTATATCATATTGCTTGAGTTTATCCCTCTACATCATGTCATCTTGCTTAAAGCATTACTCTGTTCTTATGAACTTAATACTCTAGATGCATGCTGGATAGCGCTCGATGTGTGGAGTAATAGTAGTAGATGTAGAATCGTTTCGGTCTACTTGTTACGGACGTGATGCCTATATATAATGATCATGCCTAGATATTCTCATAACTATGCGCTTTTCTATCAATTGCTCGACAGTAATTTGTTCACCCACCGTAGAATTCTGCTATCATGAGAGAAGCCACTAGTGAAACCTATGGCCCCGGGGTCTATTCTCATCATATTAATCTTCCATCTACTTTACTTTGCTTTATTTACTTTCTGTACTTATACCAAAAATACCAAAAACATTATACTATCCTATCTATCAGATCTCACTTTCGTAAGTGACCGTGAAGGGATTGACAACCCCTTATCACGTTCGCTGCGAAGTTCTTATTTGTTTGTGCAGGTGCGAGAGACTCGCGCGTGGTCTCCTACTGGATTGATACCTTGGTTCTCAAAAACGGAAGGAAATACTTACGCTACTGTGCTGCATCACCCTTTGCTCTTCGAGGGAATACAACGCAAGCTCAGAAGTAGCAAGAAGAATTTCTGGCGCCGTTGCCGGGGAGATCTACGCAAAAGTCATATACCAAGTACCTATCACAAATCCTTATCCTTCGCACTACATTATTTGCCTCTCGTTTTCCTCTCCCCCACTTCACCCTTGCCGTTTTATTCGCCCTTCTTTTTCCGTGTGTTTTCCGTTCGCTTGCCTCTTGTTTGCTTGTGTGTTGGATTGCTTGCTTGTCACAATGGCTCAAAACAATACCAAATTGTGTGACTTCTCCAATACCAACAATAATGATTTTATTAGCACGCCTATTGCTGCTATTACCGATGCTGAATCTTGTGAGATCAATGCTGCCCTGATGAATCTTGTCATGAAAGATCAATTTTCTAGCCTTCCTAGTGAAGATGCCGCTACCCATCTGAACAACTTTGTTGATTTATGTGATATGCAAAGAAAGAGGGATACATATAAAGATATTGTTAAATTGAAGCTATTTCCGTTTTCACTTAGAGATCGTGCTAAAACTTGGTTTTCCACTTTGCCTAGAAATAGATTGACTCATGGAATAAGTGCAAAGATGCCTTTATCTCTAAGTATTTTCCTCCCGCTAAGATTATCTCTCTTAGAAACGATATTATGAATTTTAAGCAACTAGATCATGAGCATGTTGCACAAGCTTGGGTGAGAATGAAATTAATGATACGTAATTACCCTACACATGGTTTGAACTTATGGATGATTATACAAAACTTTTATGCTGGCTTGAATTTTGCTTCTAGAAATCTTTTAGATTCGGCCGCAGGGGGCACTTCCATGGAAACCACCTTTGGAGAAGCTACCAAACTCGTAGATAATATTATGGTTAACTACTCTGAATGGCACACCGAAAGATCTACTAGTAAAAAGGTGCATGCTATTGAAGAGATTAGTGTTTTGAGTGGATGAAAGGATCAAGATGGACCTAGAGGGGGGTGGGGGTGAATAGGTACAATCACTAATTTTAATTGTTACTTAACAATTTTAGGCAATAATGCGGAATATGAAATTGAGCCTAACAATTGTAAATAAGATACTCCCTCCGTTCCTTTATGTAAGGTGTATTATTTTCAGCACGGTGACCAAGGCACATAATTATAAACATGTTAGGAAAAAATTACCCTTGTCAAATTTATTGGTTAGTGGCAAGTAAATCTATTTGTCGAGGAAAGTATGAGCTACATGCAATCGACAGAGAGATACTTTCCTACTTTTGACACAAGGAGAGATACACGCAATCAGGAGAGAGATACTTTCCCTTTTTATGGAGGGCTAACACGGGAATTATGAGGAATTATAAGAAATGCACCTTACATTCTGAAATTTTATCAAAAAATAAATACGCCTTATATAAAGGAACGGATGGAGTACTAAACAAACTAAGCTAGCAACACAAGTATGTAAGTAAGGTAACACAATAATATACAAGTAAGAACTTAGAGACAAGTAACCACAAGTAGAAAGTTAGGGTTAGGAATAACCGAAACTTCGAGAGACGAGGATGTATGCCGATGTTCACTTCCTTGGAGGGAAGCTACGTGACCGTTTAGAGAGGTGGGAGTTACCACGAAGGCACACCAACGCCACGAAGGCTGCTACCTCTTGAGCTTGCGTTGTATTCCCTCGAAGAGGAAAGGGAGATGCAACACAGTAGCGTAAGTATTTCCCTCAGTTTTTGAGAACCAAGGTATCAATCCAGTAGGAGACCATGGGCGAGTCCCTCGCACCTGCACAAACAAATAAGAACTTTGCAGCCAACGCGAAAAGGGGTTGTCAATCCCTTTACGGTCACTTACGAAAGTGAGATCTGATAGAGATGATAGTTTATATTTTTGGTATTTTTATTTTATAAGAACATCAAATAAAAGCGGTAAAAGTAAAGTAGATGTAGATTGATATGCTGAGAATAGACCCGGGGGCCATAGTTTTCTCTAGTGGCTTCTCTCATGATAGCGATATTCTACGGCGGGTAAATAAATTACAGTCGAGCAATTGATAGAAAAGCGAATAATTATGAGACTACTAGGCATGATCGTTGTATATAGGCATCACGTCCGAGACAAGTAGACCGACTCCTGCCTGCATCTACTACTATTACTCAACACATCGACCGCTATCCAGCATGCATCTAGTGTATTGAGTTCATAAGAACATAGTAACGCCTTAAGCAAGATGACATGATGTAGAGGGATAAACTCAAGCAATATGATATAAAACCCATCTTTTTATCCTCGATGGCAACAATACAATACGTGCCTTGCTGCCCCTACTATCATTGGGAAAGGACACCGCAAGATTGAACCCAAGCCAAGCACTTCTCTCATTGCAAGAACTATAGATCTAGTAGGCCAAACCAAACCAATAATTCGAAGAGACTTGCAAGGATATTATGAGCACACATAAAAAGTTCAGAGAAAACCAAATATCTTTCATAGATAACCTTGATCATAAACTCACAATTCATCGGATCTCAACAAACACACCACAAAGAGAGATTACATTGAATATATCTCCTCGAAAACCGAGGAGAACTTTGTATTGAGATCCAGAGATAGAGAAGAAGCCGTCTAGATACTAGCTATGGACCCGAAGGTCTGTGGTAAACTACTCACAACTCATGGTGAGGGAGATGATGATGATGATGAAGGCCTCCGTGATGGATCCCCCTCAGGTGGAGCTCCGTAACAGGCTCCAAGATGGGATCTCCACGGGAACAGAAGGTACGGCGGTGAATTAGGGTTTTCTCTCTGTTCTCGGAGTTTCTGGGGTACGTAGACTTATATAGGAAGAAGAAGGGGGCCACGAGGCAGGGGAGCGCGCCGTGGGCCAGCCCTCTGTCCCCTGACGTGGTTCTCAAGCTCCGCGTGTGTGATTTTCTCCAAAAATATCTCTCGAGAAGGTTTCATTCCGTTTGGACCCCGTTTGATATTCTTTTTCTGTAAAACCCTGAAACAGGCAAAAAAACAACAATCTGGACTGGGCCTTTGGGTTAGTAGGTTAGTCCCAAAAATGATATAAAAGTGAATGATAAAGCCCATTAAACATCCAAGACTTCAGAAATAATAGCACGGAACAATAAAAAATTATAGATACGTTCGAGACGTATCAAGCATCCCCAAGCTTAATTCCTGCTCATCCTCGAGTAGGTAAATGATAAAGAAAGAATTTTTGATGTGGAATGCTAACCGATATAGTTTTTCAATTTAATTCTCTTAATTGTGGCATGAATGTTCAGATCTGAAAGATTCAAGATAAAAGTCTATGCTGACATAAGAAATAACAATACTTCAAGCATATTAACAAAGCAATCATGTCTTCTCAAAATACTATGGCTAAAGAAAGTCATCCCTACAAAATCATATAGTCTGGCTATGCTCCCTCTTCATCACACAAAGTATTCATATTATGCACAACCCCGATTTCAGCCAAGCATTTGTTTTCATACTCTATCTTTTCAAACCTTTCAACTTTCATGCAATACATGAGGGTGAGCCATGGATATAACACTATGGGTGGAATAGAGGTGGTTGTGGAGAAGACAAAAAGGAGGGAGATAGTCTCACATCGACTAGGCGTATCAACGGGCTATGGAGATGCCCATCAATAGATATCAATGTGAGTGAGTAGGGATTGCCATGCAACGGATGCACTAGAGATAAATATGAATGAAAGCTCAACAGAAGAAACTAGTGGGTGTGCATCCAACTTGCTTGCTCATGAAGACCAAGGGCATTTGGGGAAGCCCATCGTTGGAATATACAAGCCAAGTTCTATAATGAAAATTCCCACTAGTATATGAAAGTGACAAAACATGAGACTCTCTATAATGAAGAACATGGTGCTACTTTGAAGCATAAGTGTGGAAAAAAGATAGTAGCAATTGTCCCTTTTTTGGGCCTTTTTTGTCTTTGGCCTTTTTTTTGCGGAGGGGCTTTATAGATTTAGCCTTTCCTCCCATGGGACAATGCTCTAATAATGATGATCATCACACTTTCATTACAACTCGATATTACAACTCGATACTACAACAACAAATTATGACTCTATATGAATGCCTCCGACGGTGTACCGGTATGTGCAATGAAACAAGAGTGACATGTATAAAAATTATACATGGTGGCTTTGCCACAAATACGATGTCAACTACATGATCATGCTATGGCAATATGACAATATGATGCGTGTCATATGAATGGAACGGTGGAAAGTTGCATGGCAATATATCTCGGAATGGCTATGGAAATGCCATGATAGGTAGGTATGGTGTCTGTTTTGAGGAACAATATGGTGGCTGTTTTGAGGAAGGATATATAGTGGGTTTATGGCACCGGCGAAAGTTGCGCGGTACAAGAGATTCTAGCAATGGTGGAAGGGTGAGAGTGCGTATAATCATGGACTCAACATTAGTCATAAGAACTCATATACTTATTGCAAAAATCTACGAGTCATCAAAACAAAGCAATCAACGCATGCCCCTAGGGGAGGTTGGTAGGATTTAACCATCGCGCGCCCCCGACCTCCACACAAAGGTTGACACTCTACAAATACCTCATGCTTTAACTTAGTCACACAACGGTTCATCATACATGCATGCTACGAGAATCACTAACCTTAACACACGTATTTCTCAATTTCATAATAACTCCACTAGCATGACTCTAATATCACTATCCTCATATCTCAAAACAATTATCAAGAATCCAACATCGATCTCATTCTATTCAATGCACTTAGTGTGATTTTTTTACTACATTGATATTGGATGTCTATCATGTGAAGACTAGTTTTATAGCCTAAACACATTACCATGCTGTTTTAATAGACTATCAAAAGGATATAAGTGAAGCATGAGAGTTCAACAATTTCTACAAAATATTACCACCGCCGTGCTCTAAAAGATTCAAGTGAAGCACTAGAGCAAAAACTATTCAACTCAAAAGATATAAGTGAAGCACATAGAGTGTTCTAACAATTTCTAGGCCATATTTCACTCTCACAAATAGGTGTGTCCAGCAAGGATGATTGTGGCAAACTAACAAGCAAAGACTCAAATTATACAAGACGCTCCAAGCAAAACACATATCATGTTGCGAATAAAAATATAGCTCTAAGTATAGTTACCGATGGATGAAGACGAAAGAGGGGATGCCTTCCCGGGGCATCCCCAAGCTTAGGATTTTGATTATCTTGAATTTAGTTGGGGTGCCATGGGCATCCCCAAGCTTAGGCCCTTGCTACTCCTTGTTCCATAGTCCATCAAAGCAATACTCAAAACTTGAAAACTTCACAACACAAAACTTAGACAAAAATTCTCGTGAGCTCCGTTAGTATAAGAAAGCAAACCACTACTCAAAGGTGCAGCAATGAATTCTTGTTTATATTGGTGTTAAACCTACTGTATTCCAACTTATCTATGGTTCATATCCTCTAATACTACTCATAGATGCATCGGAATAAGCAAACAACAACCGAAAAACAGAATCTGTCAAAGACATAACAGTCTGTAGTAATCTGCAGGTTTCGGCTACTTTTGGAACTCCAAAAAAATCAAACTAAATTGTTAAATTTGCGTAATTTGTCCACCAATCATCTGCAAAAAAAAAAAAAACTAAAAACCACGCTCCAGTAAAATCTGAAGACTACTTTAGCGAGCGCTAACGATTCTGTTTTTCACAGCAAGATCACATAAACTTCACACAAGTCTTCCCAAAGGTTCTACTTGGCAAAAACACTAAACAAAACATGAAACCACATCCAATCTGAGGCTAGATGCAATATTTATTCCCTAACAGCAACAAAAACAAAAAAAAATATAAAATTGGGTTGCCTCCCAACAAGCGCTATCGTTTTACGCCCCTAGCTAGGCACGATACAAGATAGATCTAGGTATTGCCATCTTTGAAAGGCAATCCATATGTGGCTCTCATGATAGATTCATATGGTAATTTGATTTTCTTTCTAGGAAAGTGTTCCATGCCTTTCCTTAACGGAAATTGGAATATAGTATTTTCTTCCTTCATATCAACAATTGCACCAATCATTCTAAGGAAAGGTCTACCAAGAATAATAGAACATGAAGGATTGCAATCTATATCAAGAACAATGAAATCTACGGGCACATAATTCCTATTGGAAATAATAAGAACATCATTAATTCTTCCCATAGGTTTCTTAATAGTGGAATCCGCAAGATGCAAATTTAAAGAACAACCATCAAGCTCATGAAACCCTAGCAAATCACACAAAGTTTTTGAGATAGTGGAGAAATTTGCACCCAAATCACACAAAGCATAGAATTCATAATCTTTTATTTTTATTTTTATAGTAGGTTCCCATTCATCATAAAGCTTTTAGGGATAGAAACTTCCAACTCAAGTTTTTCTTCATAAGATTGCATTAAAGCATCAACTATGTGCTTAGTGAAAGCTTTATTTTGTCTATAAGCATGTGGAGAATTTAGCACAGATTGCAACAAGGAAATACGATCAATCAAAGAGCAATTATCATAATTGAATTCCTTGAAATCCAAAGTAGTGGGTTCATCACTATGCAAAGTTTTAATCTCTTCACTCCCACTTTTAGCAATTTTAGCATCATGATCTAAAAACTCCGAATCAATGGGACACCTTAAAGCAGAATTATCTCCAATCCTATCTTCATCAAGATTAATACTAGAAAACAAGGATATAATAGGAGACACATCAATAGCTTTCAGATCTTCATCTTTGTTATCATGATAACTAGAAGAACACGATTTAATATAATCTTCTCTTTTAGCACGCATTCTAGCGGTTCTTTCTTTACATTCACCAATGGAAATTCTCATGGCTTTGAGAGACTCATTGATATCATGCTTAGGTGGGATAGATCTAAGTTTCAAAGAATCAACATCAAGAGTAATTCTATCCACACTTCTAGCCAATTCATCAACCTTAAGCAATTTCTCTTCAAGCATAGCATTGAAATTCTTTTGCGAGATCATAAACTCCTTAACACTAGTTTCAAATTCAGAAGGCATCTTTCCATAAGAGTTGTTGTAGGAACTACCATAATTATTAGAGGAATTACTAGGAAAAGGCCTAGGATTAAAATTACCTCTATAAGCATTGTTACCAAAATTATTCCTACCAACAAAATTCACATCCAAAGATTCATTGATATTCTCAATCAAAGTGGACAAAGGCATATCATTAGGATCAGAAGAAACACTCTTAGCAGCAAATAATTTCATAATTCATCCATCTTTCCACTCAAAACACTAATTTCTTCGATAGCATGCACTTTTTTACTAGTAGATCTTTCGGTGTGCCATTGAGAATAATTAACCATAATATTATCTAGGAGTTTGGTAGCTTCTCCTAAGGAGGTTTCCATGAAAGTGCCCCCGGCGACCAAATCTAAAAGATTTCTAGAAGCAAAATTCAAGCCAGCATAAAAGTTCTGAATAATCATCCATATATTCAAACCATGTGTAGGGCAATTGCGTATCATCAATTTCATTCTCTCCCAAGCTTGTGCAACATGCTCATGATCTAGTTGCTTAAAATTCATAATATCGTTTCTAAGAGAGATGATCTTAGCAAGAGGGAAATACTTAGAGATAAAAGCATCTTTGCACTTATTCCACGAATCAATACTATTTCTAGGCAAAGAGGAAAACCAAGTTTTAACACGATCTCTAAGTGAAAAAGGAAATAACTTCAATTTAACAATATCGTTATCCGTATCCCTTTTCTTTTGCATATCACACAAATCAACAAAGTTGTTTAGATGGGTAGCGGCATCATCACTAGGAAGGCCGGAGAATTGATCTTTCATGGCAAGATTCAACAAAGCAGCATTGATCTCACAAGATTCAACATCGGTAATAGGAGCAATCGGAGTGCTAATAAAGTCATTGTTGTTAGTATTGGAGAAGTCACACAATTTGGTATTGTTCTGAGCCATAGTGACAAGCAAACAATCCAACACACACAAGCAAACAAGAAGCAAGCGAACGATAAACACACGGCGGAAGAAGGGCAAATAAAACGGCAAGGGTGAAGTGGGGGAGAGGAAAATGAGAGGCAAATAAATGTAATGCGAAGGATAAGGGTTTGTGATAGGTACTTGGTATATGACTTTTACGTAAGCCTCCCCGGCAACGGCGCCAGAAATTCTTCTTGCTACCTCTTGAGCTTGCGTTGTATTCCCTCGAAGAGGAAAGGGAGATGCAACACAGTAGTGGAAGTATTTCCCTTAGTTTTTGAGAACCAAGGTATCAATCCAGTAGGAGACCACGCGCGAGTCCCTCGCACCTGCACAAACAAATAAGAACTTCGCAGCCAACGCGATAAGGGGTTGTCAATCCCTTTACGGTCACTTACGAAAGTGAGATCTGATAGAGATGATAGTTTATATTTTTGGTATTTTTTGTTTATAAGAACAGCAAATAAAAGCAGTAAAAGTAAAGTAGATGTAGATTGATATGTTGAGAATAGACCCGGGGGCCATAGTTTTCTCTAATGGCTTCTCTCATGATAGCGATATTCTACGGCGGGTAAACAAATTACTGTCGAGCAATTGATAGAAAAGCGAATAATTATGAGACTATCTAGGCATGATCATTGTATATAGGCATCACGTCCGAGACAAGTAGACCGACTCCTGCCTGCATCTGCTACTATTACTCCACACATCGACTGCTATCCAGCATGCATCTAGTGTATTGGGTTCATAAGAACATAGTAACGCCTTAAGCAAGATGACATGATGTAGAGGGATAAACTCAAGCAATATGATATAAACCCCATCTTTTTATCCTCGATGGCAACAATACAATACGTGCCTTTCTACCCTTACTGTCACTGGGAAAGGACACCGCAAGATTGAACCCAAAGCCAAGCACTTCTCCCATTCCAAGAACTATAGATCTAGTAGGCCAAACCAAACCAATAAATCGAAGAGACTTGCAAGGATATTATGAGCACACATAAAAAGTTCAGAGAAGAACCAAATATCTTTCATAGATAACCTTGATCATAAACTCACAATTCATCGGATCTCGACAAACACACCGCAAAAAGAGATTACATCGAATAGATCTCCTCGAAAACCGAGGAGATCTTTGTATTGAGATCCAGAGAGAGAGAAGAAGCCATCTAGATACTAGCTATGGACCCGAAGGTCTGTGGTAAACTACTCACAACTCATGGTGAGGGCGATGATGATGATGATGAAGGCCTCCGTGATGGATCCCCCTCCCGTGGAGCTCCGGAACAGGCTCCAAGATGGGATCTCCACGGGAACAGAAGGTACGGCGGTGGAATTAGGGTTTTCTCTCTGTTCTCGGAGTTTCTGGGGTACGTAGACTTATATAGGAAGAAGAAGGGGGCCACGAGGCAGGGGACTCCCCCCACCCTCGTGGGCCAGCCCTCTGTCCCCTGACGTGGTTCTCAAGCTTCGCGTGCGTGATTTTCTCCAAAAATATCTCTCGCAAAGGTTTCATTCCGTTTGGACTCCGTTTGATATTCTTTTTCTTCAAAACCCTGAAACAGGCAAAAAATAGCAATTTGGTTTGGACCTTTGGGTTAGCAGGTTAGTCCCAAAAATGATATAAAAGTGAATGATAAAGCCCATTAAACATCCAAGACTTCATAAATAATAGCATGGAACAAATAAAAATTATAGATACGTTGGAGACGTATCAAAGGCTCACCCTATTCTCTCTTTGAGATATCACCACGATGGCAATTCCCAACCACTAGTGGTAGGCCTTTAGGTGACCTCCAAACCCTCACAAACTTTCCGGGGGTAATCACAATATTTGATTACTCTCCGAAAGACTCCTACCGCCTAGGAGTCTCCAACCTCCAAGAGTAACAAGAACGATGGGAAAAGCTCAAGACTTGCTCAAATCACAAATTCCTTTGGTGCAAAGAAGGGGAAGGAGTGGATATATCACTTGATTGGACAACTTCTCACAAATGCCTTCAAATCCTTTTAGGATCTAAGATTTGGTGTATGAGAGTGAGAGAGAGTGTAAATGTGTGTTTGAGTAAGCTCAAAGTGAATGGTCAACACATCTTGTGGAAGAAGAAGACTATATATAGTCATAGTATAGAACATACCGTTGTGACAGAAAACACACTGTTAGTGTCGGACGCCCGGACAACACCGGATGTCTGGTGGCATAGGTAGCACCGGACGTCCACAGAAGCTCGGTCGTCCGGAGCTAGAGATTCACCAGACAGGGCCACATAGTACACTACATACACAGTTGTCGGACGTCCGGGGTGTGTCGGACGTCCGGGGTGTGTCGGTCGTCCGGTGACCGGATGTTCGGAGGATTTCAGACTTCTGCTATTTTCGTTCTGTGAAGGTGTACCGGACATCCGGAGTGTGCCAGACGTCCGGTAGGCGTTGAGGGACCGGACGTCCGGAGTGTGTCGGTCGTCCGGTGGATAATGGAAAACCGCTATTTAGCGTCTGTTGTGAAATACCAGACATCCGGAGACTGTCGGACGTTCGGTAGGCTGTGAAGGTCCGGACGTCCGTAGAGTGTCGGACGTCCGGTGATAACACATCACAAGGCTTAGTTTCACAGAACTCTAAGTGCACATAATATTAAAATTGTTATGCATAGAGTAGAGATGATGTGAGAGGATAATTTGTTGGTTTTGAGCAAATCTTTCACGATATCCAACGATCCCCTCTAATAGTGCGGGATCCCTATACTAAAAAACAAACTGAAAGTCAAGCCAAAAGCTATTATCTTGTATATCCGCTCTTGAGTGATATAGATTTGTCTGTATACATGATCGACACACGCCCTTGAAACATAATCCTGAGATATACTTGATAAACATGATTAGTCCCATATATGCATGTTGTCATCAATCATCAAAATATGATTAATGGCATGATTGCACTTTCAATCTCCCCCTTTTGGTAGTTGATGACAACATGCATGCACTTCTCAAAAAATGTTGTAAAAACATTTTAATATCGAAATGATGTTGTGGAGCTCCCCCTAAATAAGTGCATGAACAATAATAAACATGAAGAGGGGAGCTCCCCCTCAATATGATATCATAACAATCTCATACACAAGATATCATAACCCAATCTCATACACATGATAACTCAATATTTCCATAGATAGATAGGTGCATTACATAATAGATAAAAGTTCAACTCATAGCACATCATAGGTTCGATACAAATCTCACATCATTACATATAATAGATAAGTGCCTACTCCCCCTTGGCAGCTACTACCCAAAAGGTGTCAGATCATCATAAAGCATCATCATCATCATCATCATCATCGTGAGCACCACTTCCACCAACCTCGTCAAGGAAATCAGACCACTCCGGACCCGAGAGAAAACCAAAGTCAGAAGGTGAATTATCAGGAATACGTTCATCATCACTCACATCGAATACTCCGGAGTCTCTCAGACGAGCCTTCAGAGCATTCTTGGAAGTGACCATGCGAGTGACAACATCATGATTCAGGGAAAACTGAAAGGTAATAGCCTTCATCATGGCAGAGTGAGCTTTCCCAAGAAAACAAGCAATGCGTCCAAGAGATGCAGATCCGGAAGGAGCAGTGGGAGGAACACGAGCAGCAGCTCGGCGAGGATGAGTAGAGGGAAAAGAGGGCTTGACCCAGTCATCCTCCATGTGGGATGGAATAACCCACTGCTCATGCAAGTGAGTGCGGACAATGGGAAACGGAGCCACACTCTCAATAAATGCGTGAAGAAAGGGAGCATGAGGAAAGGCCCGCTTGAATTGAAAAGAAGCGAGACGGATCTCATGCCACAAAAAATGAGGAACATTTATCTTCCATTTGGGCGTCGTATAGAGACGATGCATGAGATCGATGCAATAGCTATTGCACGACCCCTTGTCTCCCATCTTAGGGTAGACGGTGCGAATGACACACTGAAAAATGATGTAGAAAGGAGAGTGCCAAATTGAAACTTGGTTTAGATCCTTCTATTTCTCCTCATTAGTCATCTCAGCGATGGGTTTGGGGAGATCCATGCAAACATCAATGCCCTTGGGCTTATGTTTGGGGTCATCCTTATGTATTTTGAACCCACTATCAGGAAAACCAAGAGCAGCGACAAATTGTGAATAAGAAGCTGTAAGCACGATGTCGGAGGTCATCCAAGTGACAGTGTTATTGGGGTGAAAGTAACATGTGGCATAGAATTGATGAATGTCAGCATGGTTAAAACCATGCTGAAATGAAAATGGAGCAGCAAGACCAGATGTCTCAATGAGCTCAATGGCTCCCGGATACTTGGCCGGATGAGAACGAATATGCTCAAGGTTGATTCACAAATGTAAAGACAGACCCTTAGGAAGAATGACAGTGGTAAAAATATCTGCCTGGACGTTTGTGCGAAAGCGATCGTTCGTGGAGTCGCTAGCAACCAAAAATTGGTCATCATCACGGCGAAGCGTAAGATATGACGCGATGGGAATGGCATTGGACCGTTTAACTTTGCGACCTTGAGGGAGAGGAGGTTCAAGGGAGATGTGACGAGCATCACCTTGAGGTTGCACCGGAGGAGGAGGAGGCTTAAAAGTGGGCCTCCAAGTCCTCAGCTTGGGTGCAACTGTGTGAGAGGCAACAAATTCCTCCCGCTCCATAGCTTCTAGTTCATCCTCATAGTCATATTGCTCCGGTGAGGAGTCGCTTGTGGGGCTGCTAGGCTGAGCGGCACGCTTCCGAGGACGAGCACGTTCTTGGGAGTCATCGGAGCCGCCACGGCGAGACATGCGAGAGACCCCACTTGTAGCCTCCTTGCGTGCGGAGTGCTTGATCTTCGGCATCCCGATCTAGAAGAAGGAGGAACACCCAAAATCAACAACCTACTCTCATAGATCGAGGGCACACCCGAGGGATGAGAGGAGGAGAAGAACAAGGGGCTACCTTGGAGTGGACGAACGAGATGCTGAGAGGAGGCGCCGGAGATTGACCGGGAACGGAGCAGCCCACGGGGGTGGCCCCGGACCGGCGGCAGCCGATCTGCAGCCGGACGGAGGAGAGACGATGGGGGCGCGACGGAGGGCTGGAGAGGGCGAGGTGGCCGATCTGAGGCGATGGTGGCGCGACGGCGGGCTGGAGAGGGCGAGTGTTAGGGTAAAACCGCCCTACATGCGCCTCGCCCTATATATATGGGCCAGAAATATTCCGGCAGTCCGGTGGTTTCCGGACGTCCGGTCCTATAAAAATTAGCGGAAGTTCGGTCATACCGGACGTCCGACGTGAGGTTGACAGAAGGGATTTTACGGACGTCCGGAGCATGCCGGACGACCGGAAGCGCTTGGAACATCGGACGTCTGGAAAGTACCGGACGACCGAAGGCTCTCAGGATTTTGGGCTTAGGCATTTTTGGCAGATGGCAATGGTAGTGAGATGATGATACTTGCATGAATATCCGACCATATGAGACAACTTGCTTGGTTACTATTCTTACTCTACGAGCGGTGGCTGATGCCACCATGTTTGAGTATATGTGATATGATACCACAAGAATTTTGACTTGGGTGCATAATCACTACTCCATCATATTAAAGCACCATAGTTAGAATGACATGGTAAGCTTTGAGAGTGTTTGTTCTTTTTATGCATTGTATAGGGTTGAGAGTACTCATGAGTTGAGTGTCTCCCCCTAAATATATGCCTACATCAAGACGAGGTATTAATTTTATGCATGAATGGGTACTAGATTTCACATAATATTGTCAAGCTCCAAGATACCAAGTTCACGCCTAAGTCGACAAAACCTAGCTTCATCCAATGGTTTGGTAAAAATGTCTGCCAGTTGCATATCTGTACCAATATGGCCAATATCAATGTCACCCTTTTCCACATGATCTCTCAAGAAATGATACCTAATGTCAATGTGCTTGGTGCGAAGATGATCTTTAGGATTCTCAGCAATGTTAATGGCACTTTCATTATCACATAGAAGAGGCACATGTCTATAGGTGATACCATAATCCTTCAAAGTTTGCCTCATCCATAGTAATTGAGTGCCACAACTTGCGGCTTCAATGTATTCGGCTTCGGCAGTGGAGAGGGCAATGCAATTTTGTTTCTTCGAGGACCAACTAACCAAGGAGCATCCAAGAAATTGGCATGCACCAGAGGTGGACTTACGATCCACTTTGTCACCAGCCCAATCCGCATCCGTGTACCCAATGAGATCAAACTTAGCATCCTTGGGGTACCATAGACCCAACTTTGGGGTGTGAACAAGGTATCTGAGAATATGCTTAACCGCCTTATGATGGCTTTCCCTAGGGGAAGCTTGAAATCTAGCACACATGCATACACTAAACATGATGTCTGGTCTAGATGCACAAAGATAAAGCAATGAACCAATCATAGAGTGGTAAATAGATGGGTCAAAAGGAATACCATTGGTGTCTTCAGTGAGGAAAATTTTGGTTGGCATGGGTGTCTTACATGGACTAGCATCAGACATGCCAAACTTTGCTAGGATATCCTTGAGGTATTTTTCTTGAGACAAGAAAATTCCTTCTTGAAATTGTTGAATTTCAAATCCGAGAAAGAATTTCAAATCCGCATTGAGTGGCATTTCAAAATTCTTGGTCATTGAAACCGCAAACTTCTTGCATAAATGAATGTTAGGAGAACCAAAGATTATATCATCTACATAGATTTGGCATAAGATCAAATCACCCTTGTGTCTCTTAGTAAAAAGAGTGGGATCGATCACCCCTCTCACAAAGCCATCATCGAGTAAAAACTTCTTAAGATGATCATACCAAGCACGGGGTGCTTGTTTGAGGCCATACAAAGCCTTATGAAGTTTATACACATAGTCTTTGTGATCGGGATCAACGAACCTAGGTGGTTGTGATAAATATACTTCTTCTTGTAGAGGACCATTAAGGAAATCACTCTTCACATCCATTTGATGTAATGTAAAACCATTTAAGGCAGCATAAGCAAGTAAGATGCGAACAGATTCGAGACGGACAACGGGAGCAAAGGTCTCACCAAAGTCGAAACCTTCAACTTGTGAGTACCCTTGTGCCACTAACCTTGCCTTGTTTCGGATCATTACACCATTCTCATCTTGCTTGTTCTTGAAAATCCATTTTGTTCCAATGACATTGTGTTCTGTAGTTGGTCTCTCCACCAAAGACCATACTTGGTTGCGTTCAAAACTGTTCAACTCTTCTTGCATAGCAACGAGCCAATCATTGTCCATCAATGCGTCTTGTACCTTGACAGGCTCAATACTAGACACAAAAGAGAATTGAGCACAAAAGTTTGTCAAATGTTTACGAGTGACTCTACCTTCAGATATGCCGATGAGAATTTTGTCAACATCAACACGACCGACCACTCGAGGCATGATGGAGGTGAGGGTTTCACGAGGTTCAACTTCATGTCCATCATCTACATCCTCAACATATGGATCATTTATGTGTGGTGGGAGATCTTCTTCTTCATGTTGCATTTGTTGAGGTTCATCATTAATAATTCCACTTTCTTGCTCTTGTTCTTGGTGATGATCTCGGTGAAGAACTTGATCTTCATCTTGTATGTGAACAGTAGGCATCGGTTGAGCATTTGAATCTTGTGGCGACGTGGGTGTTGTAATGGTTGGGTATATAGGGAGTCGTGCATCGTCTTCCATACCATCATGGGGTTCTTGTTCCATCGGAAGAAGAGCACCAACACCCATATTCAAGATATCTTGAGAAGAGTCTTCATCACCTGCATCACTTAGATCAACTTGCTCCCCATGGGAGCCATTAAATTCATCAAACACCACGTCACAAGTTTCTACAACACATCCATTGGATTGTTGTAGACCCTATAGGCGTGGGAGTTAGATCCATAACCAACAAATATACCCTCAAAAGTTTTGAATTGAAATTTTCCTAACCGTTCTTTCTTGTTGAGTATGAAGCACTTACACCCGAACACACGGAAGTACTTGAAATTTGGTTTGTTTCCGGTTAGGAGCTCATAAGGGGTCTTTTCCAAGATTGTGCGGAGGAAGAGACGGTTTGAGGCATGGCATGCGGTGCTGACGGCCTCGGCCCAAAAGCTATATGGTGACTTGTACTCATCCAACATGGACCTTGCCATCTCCACAAGAGTTCGGTTCTTTCTTTCGGCTACACCATTTTGTTGAGGAGTATAGGGGACGGAGTATTGATGCTCAATCCCCTCATCACTGAGAAACTCTTACAGGGTGTAGTTCTTGAACTCGGAGCCATTGTCACTTCTTATAGCCACTATTTCTTTGTCAAACTTGCGTTGAGCTTGCTTGGAAAAATCAATGAAGGTGATCTTCGTCTCATCTTTAGACTTGAGAAAGAAAACCAAAGTGTATCTTGAATAATCATCAACAATGACTAGACCATACTTTTTCCCACCAAGAATATCCCATGAAGGAGGCCCAAAGAGGTCCACATGAAGGAGCTCCAATGGCCTTGACGTAGATAAAATATTCTTGGGTGGGTGCTTTGATTGATGTTGCTTCCCAGATATGCATGCACTACCCACACGATCTTTCTCAAATGAAACATTTGTTAGTCCAAGGATGTGATTTCCCTTTAAGAGATCTTGGAGATTTCTCATGCCGAGATGGGCTAGACGGCGATGCCAAGGCTTTGGCCTTTAGACAAGTTGCATGGAATGTACTCTCTTTCGAGAAATCAACCGTGTAAAAGTTTCCATCCAACTTTCTAACAAAGGCCACTTCAAGAGTATCTCTCTTAAAGACTTTCACATCCGTTAGTCCAAATAGTGTATCATAACCAACAGAAGCCAATTGAAGAACGGAAAGTAAATGATATTTAAGGGATTGGACAAGCATGACATTTGCAAGTGACATGTCATTCGTGATAGCCACCTTACCCAATCCAAGTACCTGTCCCTTTGTTCCTCCACCAAACACAATGCTCATAAATGGCTGAATGGCTTGAATGAAATAGTAGAGAAATTTGCTGTCTCCGGTCATATGGTTTGTGCATCCACTATCGATCACCCATTTGACTCCACCGGAGAAGGCAACCTACACACAATTCACTACTTGGTTAGAGGCACCCATTTTGCAATGGGACCTCTCACATTAGTCACAAGGGTCTTAGGAACCCAAATAGCAAAGAAACAGAATGCATTATGAGGACCAACAAATTTAGCATAAACCTCTCCATCCTTTGCCTTACAAAGCACATAGGATGGAGGCATGAAACCCTTAGGTTTGATGAAAGTGGGTATGCCCCTAGTGGCCTTCCCACTCACAACCTTGTTGACTTGACTTTTCCCTTTCTCCTTGTGCCCTTCACATACAAATGTCTCCTTGAGAGGAGTGGTGCACTTTTGAGTGGTCGTTTTCTTCTTGCTTGTGCTTGGGTTGTACCCAAGTCCTTCCTTGGCGAAGACTTCATTGAGTCGGCTCACAACTTCATTAAGGTTCTTTTGTCCTTGAGCACATGTCATGAGTCCTTTCTCAAGTTGTGCTTTTAGAAATCGACTCTCCTCAAGAATAGATGCTAGATCACCACTTGCGTTAGTAGTAAGGGCATTAACATTTGTAATAGGAGAGGAGTAAACCTTGCCTAGAGTTTCGAGATAAGTAAGTTTGAGTGTCTCAAAGCTCTTTGTAAGGAGGGTGAGCTCCTCTTCCTTCGTCTTAAGAGACATAGATAGAAGCTCACAATCCTTAGAGAGAGTAGCATGAGACCTCACAATATTACTCTTATCATCCATCAACTCCTTGAAAGAGCTCTCAATCTTTTCAAAGGAGGCAAGTTTCTTGGCATGTTCATCAAGGTTTGTACCAATTTTTATGCATAGTTCATCATTTTTTGCTTCCTCATATAGGACATTCCGCTCAAGGATTTCATATTTTTCCTTTTCCTCTTAACGAGGGTTTCAAGTTCCTTAATGGTGACAGTGTGCTTACTCACCATCTCCATAAGCATACGAAACATAGTGAGCTTCTTTACTTTGAGGGAACACATAAATTTTTCAAGTTTAGCATACATAGGATCATTCTCATCATTATCATCATGATTATCCTCCGCATCAAGATATTCATCACTAGGAGTAGGCGGAGTGAAAAGAGGAGGATCCAAACGAGAGGTTACCTTAACCTTGTCTGAGGAGGTTTGTTGCTCATGGTCCTCAACGATGGCTTTGGCCATCAAACACTTGTGAGCGTTTCCCTTGTAGTCTTTCATGTAGTTGTAGGTGACAACCTCACCACTTTTGTTGACTAGTCTCAAGGTGTTCTGAGGATCTTGAGCTATACCGGCAACACCTCCAACATCATCAGGATCGGAATCTTCTTGGGCAATCATGGCCCTTCCATCTCTCTTCTTAATCTTGGAGTTCACTGGGTTTGGCAATTTCTTATTTACAAAGTTCTTGGGAAACTGGGCTTATCTTCTCTCTTCTCATATGGGCACTCATTGGAGAAGTGATTTGTCTCGTCACAGTTGTAGCAACTTCAGACCTTCTTCTTTTGAAATCTTCCTTTGAATTTTCCCGCGCTAAACTTTTTCACAAAGAGAGCAATGTCTTCATATGAGGGTCCCTCATCTGAGTCACTTTCATCACCTTCTTCATCATATTCTTCCTCACTTTCTTCTTATTCACATACTTGTTTAGCCTTCAAGGCTAAGTTGGTCACGGGAGATGAATTTCCATGCATAGCAAGATGTCTTGTAGCATTTGCCTTGGATTTTTCAAATAGTTGAAAGGTGGATATGATGTCATCTGGAGTCATTTCCTTGAATCCATGGTGTTGCTTTATGTCCCACACCATTTGATGATGATACGGAGCAAGATCATGTCGCAACTTGTCCACAAGGAACCGCTTCGTCAAGTTGAATCCATCTTGTGTCTTGTCATAGTCACATGACTCAATGTCAGAGGTAAGAGTCATCAGACGCTCATGGAGCTGGTTGGGGGTTTCACCTTTCTCCATACAGAAGTTTTACAATTGACCTTTGGCAATCTCATATTGCGCAAGGCGGAGAGTGGAGGTGCCGGTTCTGGATCTCACAATGCTATCCCATAAGTCCTTGGCATTGGTGATGTGTATGAAAGGTCTCCTTTGCTTTTCACTCATTCCTTTCCTTAACAACATGGTTGTGGTGTCATTGAGATGCCTATTATATATTTCTCTTGGAGTGAGGTTCTTTGGATCAACATGGTTGTAGCCATCCTCCACGATGTCCAACATCTCATCATTCGCGTACCTAAGATGATCCTACATAGCAACTCTCCACATAGAAAAATCAACCTTTTATCAAGCACGGGAGGTTCACCCCCATGCCTATAATTTGGTTTTTCATATTTAGGTTGTGCATAGAGCCATGGAACACTAGAGTGGCCACTGTTAGGAGGTTGTTCGTCAAGAGAAGGAATAGGCGCAGTTTGCCTTGAAGCCATACCACTCGAACTTGGGAGTAGCATGGAATTCGTGGTTAGTGCGGCTAACCTCATTTTGACCAAGGCCTCAAGAGAAGCATCATGCTCCTTCTTTTTCTTAGCAAGGGCCCATTCTAGATCCTCAGAGGCGAAGGCCTTTACTTCCGAAGAAGTCGAGACCTGGTCTTTCGGATCTACAACAAGGGGAGTCCCATCGGGGTTCATCTCGCTCTAGGGCGGTTAAGCCACAAGAATAGAGCTCGAGGCTCTGATACCAATTGAAAGGATCGAGATGGACCTAGAGGGGTGGGGTGAATAGGTACAATCACTAATTTTAGTTGTTACTTAAATTTTTTAGGCAATAATGCGGAATATGAAATTGAGCCTAACAATTGTAAGTAAGATACTAAACAAACTAAGCTAGCAACACAAGTATGTAAGTAAGGTAACACAATAAGATACAATTAAGAACTTAGAGACAAGTAACCACAAGTAGAAACTTAGGGTCAAGAATAACCGAAACTTCGAGAGACGAGGATGTATGCTGATGTTCACTTCCTTGGAGGGAAGCTACGTCACCGTTTAGAGAGGTGGGAGTTACCACGAAGGCACTCCAATGCCACGAAGGCTCACCCTATTCTCTCTTTGAGATATCACCACGAAGGCGATTCCCAACCACTAGTGGTAGGCCTTTAGGTGACCTCCAAACCCTCACATACTTTCCGGGGGTAATCACAATGTTTGATTCCTCTCCGAAAGACTCCTACCTCCTAGGAGTCTCCAACCTCCAAGAGTAACAAGAATGATGGGAAAAGCTCAAGACTTGCTCAAATCACAAATTCCTTTGGTGCAAAGAAGGGGAAGGAGTGGATCTATCACTTGATTGGACAACTTCTCACAAATGCCTTCAAATCCTTTTAGGATCTAAGATTTGGTGTATGAGAGTGAGAGAGAGAGTGTAAATGTGTGTTTGAGTAAGCTCAAAGTGAATGGTCAACACATCTTGTGGAAGAGGAAGACTATATATAGTCATAGTATAGAACAGACCGTTGTGACAGAAAACACAATGTTAGTGTCGGACGTCTGGACAACACCAGACGTACGGTGGCATAGGTAGCACCGGACGTCCGCAGAAGGTCGGTCGTCCGGAGCCGGGAGATTCACCAGACAGGGCCACGTAGTACACTACATACACAGTTGTCGGACGTCCGGGGTGTGTCGGTCGTCCGGTGACCGGATGTCCGTAGGATTCCAGACTTCCGCTATTTTCGTTCTGTGAAGATGTACCGGACATCTGGAGTGTGCCAGACGTCCGGTGGGCGCTAAGGGACGGTACGTCTGGAGTGTGTCGGTCGTCCGGTGGAGAACAGAAAACCGCTATTTAGCTTCTGTTGTGAAATACCGGGCATCCGGAGACTGCCGGACATCCGGTAGACTGTGAAGGTCCGAACGTCCGTTGAGTGCCGGACGTCCGGTGATAACAGAGCACAAGGCTTAGTTTCACACAACTCTAAGTGCACATAATATTAGAATTGTTATGGATAGAGTGGAGATGATGTGAGAGGATACTTTGTGGGTTTTGAGCAAGTCTTTCACGATATCCAATGATCCCCTCTTAATAGTGCGGGATCCCTATACTCAAAAACAAACTGAAAGTCAAGCCAAAAGCTATTATCTTGTATATCCGCTCTTGAGTGATATAGATTTGTCTGTATACATGATCCACACACGCCCTTGAAACATAATCCTAAGATATACTTGATAAACATGGTTAGTCCCATATATGCATGTTGTCATCAATCATCAAAATATGATTAAGGGCATGATTGCACTTTCAGTGGAAAGATGGATGAACTTATGATTTATTTGCTACTAATAGTGCTTCTTCTGATCCTAATGATATGCCTTTATCCATATTGATTGAAAATAATAATGAATCTTTGGATGTGAATTTTGTTGGTAGGAATAATTTTGGTAATAATGCTTATAGAGGAAACTTTAATCCTAGGCGTTTTCCTAGTAATTACTCTAATAATTATGGTAATTCCTACAATAACTCTTATGGAAATTTTGGTAAGATGCCCTCTGAATTTGAGACTTGTGTTAAAGACTTTATGAATTCGCAAAAGAATTTCAATGCTTTGCTTGAGGAAAAATTGCTTAAGATTGATGAGTTGGCTAGAAACGTGGATATAATTACTCTTGATGTTGATTCTTCGAAACTTAGATCTATTCCACCTAAGCATGATATCAATGAGTCTCTCAAAGCTATGAGAATTTCCATTGATGAATGCAAAGAAAGAACCGCTAGGATGCGTGCTAAAAAAGATTGCTTTATGAAAGCGTATTCTTCTAATTATCATGAAAGTAGAGATGAAGATCTGAAAGTTATTGATGTGTTTCCTATTAGATCCTTGTTTTCTAGTATGAATCTTGATAAAGATGGGACTGGAGATGAGTCTACTTAAGTTAAAAGGCGTCCCAATGATTCGTAGTTTTTAGATCTTCATGATAGAATTGTTAAAAGTGGGATTGAAGAGATTAAAACTTTGCATAGTGATGAACCCACTATTTTGGATTTCAAGGGATTCAATTATGATAATTTCTCTTTAATAGATTGTATTTCCTTGTTGCAATCCGTACTCAATTCTCCGCGTGCTTATAGTCAAAATAAGGCTTTTACTAAACACATAGTTGATGCTTTAATGCAGTCTTATGAGGAAAAACTTGAATTAGAAGTTTCTATCCCTAGAAAGCTTTATGATGAGTGGGAACCTACTATTAAAATTAAAATTAAAGATCATGAATGCTTTGCTTTGTGTGATTTGGGTGCAAGTGTTTCTACAATTCCAAAAGCTTTGTGTGATATGTTAGGTTTCCATGAACTTGATGATTGTTCTTTAAATTTGCATCTTGCGATTCTACCGTTAATAAACCTATGGAAATGATTAATGATGTTCTTATTGTTGCCAATAGGAATTATGTGACCGTAGATTTCATTGTTCTTGATATAGATTGCAATCCTTCATGTCCTATATTCTTGGTAGACCTTTCCTTAGAACGATTGGTGCTATTATTGATATGAAGGAAGGAAATATTAGATTCAAATTTCCGTTAAGGAAAGGCATGGAACACTTTCCTAGAAATAAAATCAAATTACCCTATGAATCTATTATGAGAGCCACTTATGGATTGCCTACCAAAGATGGCAATACATAGATCTATTCTTGTATCGTGCCTAGCTAGGGGCGTTAAACGATAGTGCTTGTTGGGAGGCAACCAAATTTTAGTTTCTTTGTTTTTGCTTCTGTTTAGGAATAAATATTGCATGTAGCTTCTATTTAGATGTGGTTTTGTGTTTTAAGTAGTGTTTGTGCCAAGTAGAACCTTTGGTAAGACTTGTGTGTGAAGTTTATGTGATCATGCTGTAAAAAAATAGAAACTTTAGCGCTCACGATATTGGCTTTAATGTTTGACTGGAGAGTGCTTTTTAGTTGATTCTTTTTGCAGATGATTAATAGAAAAATTCCTCATGTTTACCAATTTATTTAATTTTTTTAGAATTACAGAAGTATTCGAAAGTTACAGATTACTACAAACTGTTCTGTTTTTGACAGATTCTGTTTTTTGTGTGTTGTTTGCTTATTTTGAAGAATCTATGAGTAGTATCGGGGGGTATGAATCATAGAGAAGTTGGAATACAGTAGGTTTAACACCAATATAAACAAAGAATGAGGTCATTACAGTACCTTTGAGTGGTGGTTTGTTTTCTTATACTAACGGAGCTCACGAGATTTTTGGCTAAGTTTTGTGTTGTGAAGTTTTCAAGTTTTGAGTATGGCTTTGATGGATTATGGAACAAAGAGTGGCAAGAGCCTAAGATTGGGGATGCCCAAGGCACCCCAAGGTAAAATTCAAGGACAACCAAAAGCCTAAGCTTGGGGATGCCCCGGGAAGGCATCCCCTCTTTCGTCTTCATCTATCGGTAACTATACTCGGGACTATATTTTTATTCACCACATGATATGTGTTTTGCTTGGAGCGTCATGTATGATTTGAGTCTTTGCTTGTTAGTTTGCCACAATCATCCTTGATGGACACACCTTTTAAGAGAGATAAATATGACTTAGAATTTATTAGAATACTCTTTGTGCTTCACTTATATCTTTTGAGCTAGATAGTTTTGCTCTAGTGCTTCACTTATATCTTTTAGAGC
The DNA here is from genome assembly GCA_902687465.1 of Secale cereale. Classification (NCBI taxonomy): domain Eukaryota; kingdom Viridiplantae; phylum Streptophyta; class Magnoliopsida; order Poales; family Poaceae; genus Secale; species Secale cereale. The sequence continues at coordinate 267,549,658 of LR738715.1, forward strand.
ACGGCGATGGTTTTATTTTGTAGAAATTGTTGATCTCTCATGCTTCACTTATATCCTTTCGAGAGTCTTTTAGAACAGCATGGTAATGTGCTTTGGTTATAAAACTAGTCCTAATATGATAGGCATCCAAGATGGGTATAGTAAAAACTTTCATATAAAGTGCATTGAATACTATGAGAAGTTTGATACTTGATGATTGTTTTGAGATATGAGGCTGGTAATATTAGAGTCATGCTAGTAGAGTAGTTTTGAATCTGAGAAACACTTGTGTTAAGGTTTGCCAGTCCCGTAGAATGCACGTATGGTAACCGTTGTGTGACAAATTTGAAGCATGGGGTATTTCATTGAGTGTCATCATTTGTGTGGAGGTTGGGATCGCGCGATGGTTAACTCCTACCAACACTTCCCCTAGGAGCATGCGTGTAGTAATTTGTTTTGATGACTTGTAGATTTTTGCAATAAGTATGTGAGTTCTTTATGACTAATGTTGAATCCATGAATTATACACACTCTCACCCTTCCACCATTGCTAGCCTCTCTTGTACCACGCAACTTTCGCTGGTACCATACACCCACCATATACCTTCCTCAAAACACCCACCATACCTACCTATCATGGCATTTCCATAGCCATTCTGAGATATATTGCCATGCAACTTTCCACCGTTCCGTTTGCTATGACACGCTTCAACATTGTCATATTGCCATGCATGATCATGTAGTTGACATCGTATTTGTGGCCAGGCCACCATGCATAATTTTTCATACATGTCACTCTTGATTCATTGCACATCCCGGTACACTGCTGGAGGCATTCATATAGAGTCATACTTTGTTCTAATATTGAGTTGTAATATCGAGTTGTAAATCAATAAAAGTGTGATGATCATCATTATTAGAGCATTGTCCCAAAGAAAAAAAAGAAAAAAAAAAGAAAAATAAAAGGAAGGAAAGGCCAAAAAAAGGCCCCAAAAAAGAAAAGAAAAAGAAAAGAAAAAAGGGACAATGCTACTATCTTT
>LR738715.1:267567388-267588879 GCA_902687465.1 Secale cereale
ATAGGGGATCCTCCTTGAATGGGAAGGGCCACCAATCGTGAAGCGGCTGCAACCATGTTGTCCAAGGGGTTGGAGTAGTGACCGGGAGGCGTTGGTGTATGCTGTGATGGAACGATCTGACGGGTTGGATCTGCGGCCCGTGGCTGGACCGACGCCCCCGTTCCTTCCACCTCTCCCCTGTTTACCGCTGGCTAATTGCTGGTTCTCGCTCCTGGCGTACTGAAGAGGTTCCTCGCTTCGTAAACCGGTGACAGGTGAGACTGGCGCCTTCTCCTCATTACGTCGTACGATGCGATCTGATCCAACAGGAGCCGATAAGCCTGAGCATCTAACTCGGCCTGCCTCGCAGCCATCATAGTGTTTTCAGCGGCCAGGTCCAACTTGGCTTGATCTATTTGGCCCCTTACTTTAGCAACTTCTGCGTCGTGCTGTACCTTCTCAGCCTGGCTGACCTCCGCGGTCAGCAGCGCTGTCAAGGTGTCAAATAAAGCGGACAGAACTTGAGCCGGCGGCTGAACAGGGCCTCCTGCCCCAGCAGTTGCTGCCGCCGCGAGATCGGATGTTAACGCTGCCGCAGTCAAAGATTGTTGCACAGATTGTGATCCGGCCATGAAGACCGCGACCCGGCTCGGTGGATCAAGGGTGTCCGGAATACTGTTGTAACGCCCGGATACGTAAGCAACAGTAATCCCCTGTTAATGATACCTTGTCATTGTTTTACTATTGCTAAATCCCACGTTGATTCAACCGGTTAAGATGCAAATTTAAGTTAAAGTCAAAATAATAATTCTTCAAATAGTAACTTAAAAATGTTCATGATGTTACAGATTTTCACTAGCTAATTTTAATGTAAGAACCAACCTCATTTTAATATTTTATAATGGCCTAAACATATTTATAACAAGACCAACAACTTTTAAATTAACCTTTGCCTTTTAAGCAGAATCGAAACTAATTCAAAACTCTCCCGAACTTTTGCGGCAGTGATGTATATTGCATAATAAATTTTGAGACCAGCCACACTTTTTACAAAAAATGTTTATTGCTAAAAGAAACATAAAACAGAAAGCAGAAAACAAAATGCAGATCCAAAGAAAAAGGCCTAAACTAGTACTGTCCTAGTGTGCTCTAGTGTGGTCAACTTCGTCAATCCTGAGCGCCGAATCGAGCGGGGTCATCCCGTGCGCTCGCCATCAACAACATCTTTGTCCCGTACATCGTCGGCTTCCCGTGTCGTTTCCCGCGGCTGTGGTCCACATCCGGCCACCTTGTCGCCTTCGTTGGAATCACTGTGAGCTCCTCTTCCAAAACCCCCTACCCCCCTCTCGATATGGACGTCGTAGGCCGCCCTCACCATCGTGCCCGATCTCGCGCGTACGCGTACGTATGTGTGTGCGGACTCTGAACTGCCGCTCCGCCTTGCACTGCTGTTTTGCTGCTACTCTGCTTGCTAGCCGCTACTGTTGCCCCTTATGTTGCTGCCCGCTGTGTGCTGCTGCTTGGCCACCACCACCGTCGCTTGCCCCTTGCTGTTGCGCTGCTGCTGCTACATGCAACTGCTGCCGCACCACGGCCACTGCTCCCCCTGTGCTGCTGCTCCTGCTCGCCGCAGCTGTGCTGCTACTGCTCGTCCGCCCCGCCGCCCCTGCCGGCCCGCGTTCGCGCCTTGGCCACCCCCGGCATCGCGCGCTTGCTGCATCCGTGTGCCGCTCGCTCGCGTTGTGGCATCCGTGCACTGCATCGCCCGCCCCACCCCATTGCCAATGCTCTGCATATACTACTACTGTTAGTACTGTAGCTATGGCTAGCTTTGTGAATCTTACACTGACTAACCCTTTAGACAGCCCCTAAACTAATGCAAAACAACTGTTAACAGGACTAAAAATAATATGAGTAGGTAGCATACTTGACAAACTACATTTTATTCCATTGGACCAAATTCATTTGATGCATGTATTAAATCCTACAAAAATCACAAAATGGCATCTAATGTTAATAACCCCTAGCCTACTAACTTGTGTGTGCTGTGTGCGTGAGTGTGTGTGCAGTGTGCGTGCACGGCTGTGACTAGGCAGACCCTTACTTATTTAGTTTGTAGGCTTATTAGTTGGTACTTGGTAGTACTACTAGTTTAGTACTAAGTTAGTCTAGTAGTAGATGACATGTAGGCCCCATTAAATAAGTCAGGTGTATTTATTTGTTTAGGTAAATAATCTATGACAGGTGGGTCACACCTCTCCTTTTGACTAGTCAAATTGACTTGGTCAATTCGGATTTAAATAATTAAATAAATATTAAAAAATGCATAAAACTTTGAAAAATAATATAAAATTAAACCGTAACTCGAATGAAAATACTTTGTACATGAAAGCTGCTCAGAACGACGAGACAAATCCGAATACAAGGTCCGTTCATCCGCCACACATCCCTATCATAGCAAACATGCAACATTCCCCCTCCGATTCATTTGTCCGAAATCATGAAACAGCGGGGATACTTTCCCGGATGTTATTCCCCTTCGCCGGTATCGTGTAGCACCGCGTTAGAGCACCCTAGCACTGTGTGTTAACTTGCCGTGCTTGTTTATTGCATCTGTTTGCTTTATATTTACTGTTTCTTCTCCCTCTTCTCTCCGGTAGACCCCGAGACCGATGATGCCCCGGTGAGCGACTACGGTGTTGACGACCCCTCCTTCTTGCCAGAGCAACCAGGCAAGCCAAACCCCCATTGATCATCCCGATATCGCCCACTCTCTTCTCTCTTATGCTTGCATTAGAACTGCTACTGCTTTTTGTATGATCCTATTCTGATGCATAGCCTGTTGTTGATACCGCTTTCATACCTTACATGTTTATACAAAACTGCTTAGTATAGGCTGGTTAGAGATCCACCAGTGACCCCCTACCTTGTCCCGACTACCCCGCTGGATTATCAGAAGACCCGATCAACGGGATCGAAGACCAGGACCCGGCACCGCACATCACTTTCCCCTTAGTTGCTCGACACTACTGGGTTACTATCGAGTGTCGAGGGTGAGATCTCATCAGCACTTCTGATGTTAACCTTGTAGGTTAGTTCATCGGTTGTGGTCATTGAGGGCGATTCCTCTTTCTCCACTCCCGATAACGACACTGTCGTGTAACTCCTCAAGAGTGGACCTCGAGGATGACTCCTCTTTTGTTCACCTTGACGATGAACATCAGGTGGAATTCCATCGAGCTTGATTTTCTCAGGTTTTCCTTTGGTGTTAGACACACAGTTACTATGACTTTACACAGAACCTGGTTACTAAAGACGGGTCGACCCTGAGGGGTACCCGCGCGAGCTTAATTGCGAGTGATGTGTAGTCAGGTTGACCTGGAAGGTGCCCGCGAGATAAATATGAGGCGTGGCCGGGCACTTGTCCTTGCCGCAAGTTCTCGAGACGGGGCGATGGGGTCACATTATCGTGAGCCTCTGCTCGTTACCGCGCGTCCCCAAGACACTAAACGGTTTCGGTATTTGATCCAAGGGGCCTCTGGCCTGATAGCGCTAACCATCACGTGGGCATAGTATGGGCGTTCTGCGTCGTATGCATCAGCCGAAGCTTAACTGTCGTCATTGCAACTGAGCGGCGCGCGCTGGGTTGGACTGGTTAGGCTCCTACCTTTTTAAAGGAGGTTGCTAGGTCTGCTCATCGGCCGCGTATGCAACGTGCAGGAGTTCCCGGGGCGATTGGCCCATGACCCCTGGGGGCATAGGGTTTAGTCCGGCGTGCATGACCTCTCTATTAAGCCTAGATCGGGTTGCGGCGTATTGTTTGGCCAAGGGCGGGCATGACCTGATGGTGTGTCCAGCCAGAGTTAAGCAAGCGTGTTGGCTAAGTTGGTGCACCCCTGCAGGGAAGAAAACATCTATCGATAGCCTGTCCTACGGTAACGGACACTTGGAGTTGTATCTCGATCGCTACAACTAGAACTGGATGCTGAGGCATTGTTTGGATATGTTGCTTCGGGTGTCGAGAAAGGATCCCGGAGCGTTGGAACAACAACATAAATATGACTTATGATATACTACTCTACTTCCCCCTCTTGCTGCAAGACGGTGATTTCCAGAAGATGCTAGTCTTCGATAGGACTAGCTTCTCCCCCTCTTATTCTGGCATTCTGCAGCTTAGTCCACAAATACTTCCCTTTTCATTGATACCGATGCATATGTAGTGTAGATCCTTGCTTGCGAGTACTTTGGATGAGTACTCACGGTTGCTTTGCTCTCCCTTTTCCCCCTTCTTTCTTCTTGCTGGTTGATGCAACCAGATGGTGGATTCCAGGAGCCAGATGCCACACTTGACAACTGCTACTACCCCGACGGAGCCTACTACTACGTGGAGACAGCTGACGACCAGGAGTAGTTAGGAGGTCCCAGGCAGGAGGCCTTGCCTTTTCGATCATTGATGTTTTGTGCTAGCCTTCTTAAGGCAAACTTGTTTAACTTATGTCTGTACTCAGATATTGTTGATTCCTCTGACTCTTGTGTATTCGAGCTTATGTATTCGAGCCCTCGAGGCCCTTGGCTTGTAATATAAAGCTTGTATTATTTTAATTTGTGTCTAGAGTTGTGTTGTGATATCTTCCAGTGAGTCATTGATCTTGGTCGTACATATTTGCGTGCATGATTAGTGTACGGTCAAATCGGGGGCGTCACAAGTTGGTATCAGAGCCGACTGCCTGTAGGAATCCCCCTTTCCAATTCCTTGGCCGAAGTTGAGTCTAGTCCTTGAAAAACTATTTTAATAACTTGGCTGTGTGGCTTACGGGCCCACGTCGGCAATTGGGTGGTATTAGGATCTTTTATTCCTCGTCTATACTCTGGGATTCTGACATCTCTTCTCTTCGGGTTAAATGGTTTTGCTGACTCTAATTCTAGGTTCTCGTAAATACTTTCTCCCGGAGAGCCCTTCATTCAAGATAATGGCCTGCTGCACCAGAAGCTTCTGAAGATACTTTGCGATGTTCTTTCGAGACCTTGTGCCCTTCACCGTTGCAATTCCATATCACCAATAAATCCCTAAGGATAGCTACATAAACTTGTCGTCCATACCATCATTTCAATTGTTTTTAGTATTACAAGATACACTGAAATACTTCGGATATTCCGAGAATCCTTTGTGCATGCTGCTTTGCAGCTCCTTTTCCGCATGAATACATGTATGAATAATTCCTCACACTTAGCGAGGATTCGTTCATCCTCAGTTGTTCGTGCGTTTCACAAATGTCTTCGAAACGCTTTTCAATCTTCAAAAATCCTCAGCAACCTATTGCTCTGGAAAGTTTTACCTGCTTGCATTATGGTTAATTCCATATTTCTAGTAATCTCAGTTGACATCCTATGTCTCTATCATTTCGAGTCCTTTCATCCAACTTGTTGCGAATGCTCGAAATCCTCAATCGGATCCTAGCATTCATCCTTCCGGCTCAGACGTCACTCCGAACATGGGCTTGTTCTTGGCAAATGAAACCTTGATTGGTTGTCGATCTATATCGATTCAACTCAATTATCTTTTGATCTGAGCCTCTGCTTCTGATCTTCTGATATGAAAAATCATAATTCCTTTGTAATTAAGCTTTGAAATTATCCAGATATTTCTATAATCCGATGCCTTTGCACTATTTCTTCTTCTGGTTGAGTACCGATGCTCACATCAGATCCCTTGTAGACCACCGGATCCTTTGTTGGATTTTATCCGACATCGTTTTATATTCTAATACCTTGTGAGTTCTGCCATGATATATAAGCCTTGGGTAAAATATATCATCTGCTTTCTCAACCATGCTCTGCTTTCGAGCTTGTATAATTTGCTCCTGAAGTTGCGTAGTATGAGTCTAAGATGCCCCGATGGGATGAACTTATGCCTTCCTTAATCTGTGCGAACCTGAAAGTTTTCCAAGGTTCATACTCCTCTGGTAATTTACCAGGCAAGTCTTCGCAATCAATTCATTTTTAATAGAGCAGTGAATGAAATCTTATGGATTGAAGAAGTGGGAGTCAACCTTGAACTTTCTGTTCATGCCCATGGACACGGTGTAGATATTATCATTAAGGCTTCTCTTAAAATTAAATATCCCCTTGATATAAGTTCATCTTATATCTGGGATCTGGCCTTTTGCAATCGTGGTTCCGACCATGCTCTCCTTTAAATACCATTTCTTAGACAAGTTAAACCACTTGTCCTCTGCAGGTCAATGCACCTGTACAACCTCTATTATGATCTACCTTCGAGTATTACCCTTGTATATCGAGGATATCATGCCATTGCTACATCTTATGAACTTTTGAAGAAGTACTACCCTTCCATGTCATTGTCACCTCATGGGTTCTGGGTTGTTTGTCAACCTAGAGCACTGATAAGTGAGTCGATTCCGAAACCCGATTCAATAACTCTTAAGTAATTTTGTTGCTTATGAGTTTAATAATCATTTAAGTCATTCCCTAGCCTGATCGGCTATCTCATCATCGTGCATCTTTTTAACTGTGCTACCTGCTCCTTCTTCCCGGAGCACAGTTTCGACAATAAGCTAAGGTTACACCGATCTTCATCGGCATATCATTTCCCCTTGAATAGCTAGCTTGATTTCTAGTTTGTATTGTACTAGTTGTTTTAATAACCTTTCGCTCCATCATTCGTTTGACTTGATGTCATCGTCGATCGATTACATCCTAATGAAATATCTCGACAAATGTGCCGTGGTCATCATCAACATTCCGAGATGTTCCAGGATATCAATCAAATTCATGATGAGAAATACCATCCTTGCCCCTCGATGGTTTGTGTTATCATCAACAACATTTATGCCTTCGCCCCAACACAAACTTGTTCATATAATTTTGTAATTACATCCTTTTTGACATGATGATGGATTGCAGCTGAAACCAGCGGCCACATCCTCATCCTTTTCTTGATAAAATTGCATGAGATGTTCTAGAAATTCCCGATGGATCCTTGGTGTATTCAAAATGGGATCTTTACCCAATGATCATGTCGGTGCTATATTGAAGCATGACTATGGTACTCAAGTTTCAACAAGGCACATTTGAAGCACAATGCTAAATGATTCTTGATCAGTTATCCAAACACCGTGTATGGGTACATATCATGATTGTTATTAACCCTTTTACTCAGGTGGTCATGCCTTTGATCTCATGTCCCGTATATCATGCCTTGCTTATCATTGGGGAGGATATACTCCCATTACCTGTGTTTACACACATTTTCCTTTCCATTTCTTTGTTTAACCTTTCTTTGATCTACGTATAGTCTAAGTAGTAATAATTTTCTGCTTGTGTAAACACCTTGGTGTACAACTCTGTCAGTATGACCCTGTTACTATTGTTGATAACATTCCGGTAACCATCGATGGACGAGAACTTTGCCTAGTGGTCCGCCTCGTTTCAACGAGCAGGAAAATGGTTCTCTTGGTCCCTCGCCCTTGGTACCGACGTTGTTGCCGATATAACTGACAAGTTATGCTCTGACATGCCTTGCTACCATGGCCGTGCAATATGTCAGTGTCTTTCTTACTTTTGAACCACATGGTGGACCCATAACCCACAGTTCCATAGGATCGAAACCCGACTCTCGTGTACATCCCCCGTTTCCAAGGTTATTCCTCATGCTTGGCTCCGTGTGCAATTCGCGAGCCACCTTCCTAGTGATCTATTCCGGTATGAGAGGCAATACTTACTCTCGTTGCTCTAGACCCCTTTCACATCCTATTTTAGGCAACGAACGGTTGCCTACCTGCTTGATGCTTCTTATTACACCTTCTTACCTTGCTCTCGATGACTTTCTTTGATGTCAACTTGAGAGATGCCTCTATGCCATGTTCACTGAGAGAGCCCCAGGTACCTATCTTCTGTTGAGCTTCATCCTTCCCGAGTCTTTCCCCCTTACTACACCCCTTAAATCTCGGGACAAGATTTCTTGTAGGGGAGGAGATTTGTAACACCCGGATAAGTAAGCAACAGTAATCCCTTGTTAATGATGTCTTGTCATTGTTTTACTGTTGCTAAATCCCACGTTGATTCAACCGGTTAAGATTCAAATTTAAGTTAAAGTCAAAATAATAATTCTTCAAATAGTAACTTAAAAATGTTCATGATGTTACAGATTTTCACTAGCTAATTTTAATGTAAGAACCAACCTCATTTTAATATTTTATAATGGCCTAAACATATTCATAACAAGACCAACAACTTTTAATTTAACCTTTGCCTTTTAAGCAGAATCGAAACTAATTCAAAACTCTCGCAAACTTTTGCGGTAGTGATGTATATTGCATACTAAATTTTGAGACCAGCCACACTTTTTACAAAAATGTTTATTGCTAAAAGAAACATAAAACAGAAAGCAGAAAACAAAATGCAGATCCAAAGAAAAAGGCCTAAACTAGTTCTGTCCTAGTGGGCTCTAGTGTGCATATGGCCCAATCCACCTAGGGTCATCCCCAACCCCCGCTACAGGAGGCAGAGGAGGGCGTGGCATACATCCACGGCTGCCATGCCCATGGATGGCCTCCACGTCGTTCCCTTCGGCCTATAAACATGCCCAACCGCAACCCTAGCTCCCCCTCGTCCGTTTCCCTCTGGTTCCCTTTCGCCCCCCTCCTCATCTGGTCGAATTTGAGCCTGGAACCTCGCGCGGTGACCGTGCCTCTCATCGTCATTACACGGCCACCGCCATTGCCTTCTCATGGGAGGATGTCCAGAAGAACTTTCGCGGTCAACTTCATCAATACTGAGCGCCGAATCGAGCGGGGTCATCCCGTGCGCTCGCCATCAACAACATCTTCGTCCCGTACATCATCGGCTTCCCGTGTCGTTTCCCGCGGCTCTGGTCCACATCCGGCCACCTGGTCGCCTTCGTTGGAATCATTGTGAGCTCCTCTTCCAAAACCCCCTACCCCCCTCTCGATATGGACGTCGTAGGCCGCCCTCACCATCGTGCCCGATCTCGCGCGTACGCGTATGTATGTGTGTGCGGATTCTGAACTGCCGCTCCGCCTTGCACTGCTGTTTCGCTGCTACTCTGCTTGCTAGCCGCTACTGTTGCCCCTTATGTTGCTGCCCGCTGTGTGCTGCTGCTTGGCCACCACCGCCGTCGCTTGCCCCTTGCTGTTGCGCTGCTGCTGCTACATGCTACTGCTGCCGCACCACGGCCACTCCTCCCCCCTGTGCTGCTGCTCCTGCTCGCCGCAGCTGCGCTGCTACTGCTTGTCCGCCCCGCCGCCCCTGCCGGCCCGCGTTCGCGCCTTGGCCACCCTCGGCATCGCGCGCTTGCTGCATCCGTGTGCCGCTCGCTCGCGTTGCGGCGTCCGTGCACTGCATCGCCCGCCCCACCCCATTGCCAATGCTCTGCATATACTACTACTGTTAGTACTGTAGCTATGGCTAGCTTTGTGAATATTACACTGACTAACCCTTTAGACAACCCCTAAACTGATGCAAAACAACTGTTAACAGGACTAAAAATAATATGAGTAGGTAGCATACTTGACAAACTACATTTTATTCCATTGGACCAAATTCATTTGATGCATGTATTAAATCCTACAAAAATCACAAAATGGCATCTAATGTTAATAACCCCTAGCCTACTAACTTGTGTGTGCTATGTGCGTGAGTGTGTGTGCAGTGTGCGTGCACGGCAGTGACTAGGCCGACCCTTACTTATTTAGTTTGTAGGCTTATTATTTGGTACTTGGTAGTACTACTAGTTTAGTACTAAGTTAGTCTAGTAGTAGATGACATGTAGGCCCCATTAAATAAGTTAGGTGTATTTATTTGTTTAGGTAAATAATCTATGACAGGTGGGTCACACCTCTCCTTTTGACTAGTCAAATTGACTTGGTCAATTCGTATTTAAATAAATAAATAAATTTTAAAAAATGCATAAAACTTTGAAAAATAATATAAAATTAAACCGTAACTCGAATGAAAATACTTTGTACATGAAAGCTGCTCAGAACGACGAGACAAATCCGAATACACGGTCCGTTCATCCGCCACACATCCCTATCATAGCAAACATGCAACATTCCCCCTCCGATTCATTTGTCCGAAATCACGAAACACCGGGGATACTTTCCTGGATGTTATTCCCCTTCGCCGGTATCGTGTAGCACCGCGTTAGAGCACCCTAGCACTGTGTGTTAACTTGCCGTGCTTCTTTATTGCATCTGTTTACTTTATATTTACTGTTTCTTCTCCCTCTTCTCTCCGGTAGACCCCGAGACCGATGATGCCTCGGTGAGCGACTACGGTGTTGACGACCCCTCCTTCTTGCCAGAGCAACCAGGCAAGCCAAACCCCCATTAATCATCCCGATATCGCCCACTCTCTTCTCTCTTATGCTTGCATTAGAACTGCTACTGCTTTTTGTATGATCCTATTCTGATGCATAGCCTGTTGTTGATACCGCTTTCATACCTTACATGTTTATACTAAACTGCTTAGTATAGGCTGGTTAGAGATCCACCAGTGACCCCCTACCTTGTCCCAACTGCCCCGCTGGATTATCAGAAGACCCGATCAACGGGAGCGAAGACCAGGACCCGGCACCGCACATCACTTTCCCCTTAGTTGCTCGACACTACTGGGTTACTATCGAGTGTCGAGGGTGAGACCTCATCAGCACTTCTGATGTTAACCTTGTAGGTTAGTTCATCGGTTGTGGTCATTGAGGGCGATTCCTCTTTCTCCACTCCCGATAACGACACTGCCGTGCAACTCCTCAAGAGTGGACCTCGAGGGTGACTCTTCTTTCGTACACCTTGACGATGAACATCAGGTGGCATTCCATCAGGGTGATTTCCTCAGGTTTTCCTTTGGTGTTAGACACACAGTTACTATAACTTTACACTGAACCTGGTTACTAAAGACGGGTCGACCCTGAGGGGTACCCGCGGGAGCTTAATTGCGAGCGATGTGTAGTCGGGTTGACCTGGAAGGTGCCCGCGAGATAAATATGAGGCGTGGCTGGGCACTCATCCTTGCCGCAAGTTCTCGAGACGGGGCGATGGGATCACATTATCATGAGTCTCTGCTCATTACTGCGCGTCCCCAAGACACTAAACGGTTTCGATATTTGATCCAAGGGGCCTCTGGCCTGATAGCGCTAACCATCACGTGGGCATAGTATGGGCGTTCTGCGTCGTATGCATCAGTCGAAGCTTAACTGACGTCATTGCAACTGAGCGGCACACGCCGGGTTGGACTGGTTAGGCTCCTACCTTTTTAATGGAGGTTGCTAGGTCTGCTCACCGGCCGCGTATGCAACGTGCAGGAGTTCCCGGGGCGATTGGCCCATGACCCCTGGGGGCATAGGGTTTAGTTCGGCGTGCATGACCTCTCTATTAAGCCTAGATCGGGTTGCAGCGTATTGTTTGGCCGAGGGCGGGCATGACCTGATGGTGTGTCCGGCCAGAGTTAAGCAAGCGTGTTGGCTAAGTTGGTGCACCCCTGCAGGGAAGAAAACATCTATCGATAGCCTGTCCTACGGTAACGGACACTTGGAGTTGTATCCCGATCGCTACAACTAGAACTGGATGCTGAGGCATTGTTTGGATATGTTGCTTCGGGTGTCGAGAAAGGATCCCAGAGCGTTGGAACAACAACATAAATATGACTTATGATATACTACTCTACTTCCCCCTCTTGCTGCAAGACGGTGATTTCCAGAAGATGCTAGTCTTCGATAGGACTAGCTTCTCCCCCTCTTATTCTGGCATTCTGCAGCTTAGTCCACAAATACTTCCCTTTTCATTGATACCGATGCATATGTAGTGTAGATCCTTGCTTGCGAGTACTTTGGATGAGTACTCACGGTTGCTTTGCTCTCCCTTTTCCCCCTTCTTTCTTCTTGCTGGTTGATGCAACCAGATGGTGGAGTCCAGGAGCCAGATGCCACACTTGACGACTGCTACTACCCCGACGGAGCCTACTACTACGTGGAGACAGCTGACGACCAGGAGTAGTTAGGAGGTCCCAGGCAGGAGGCCTTACCTTTTCGATCATTGATGTTTTGTGCTAGCCTTCTTAAGGCAAACTTGTTTAACTTATGTCTGTACTCAGATATTGTTGCTTCCGCTGACTCTTGTGTATTCGAGCCCTCGAGGCCCCTGGCTTGTAATATAAAGCTTGTATTATTTAATTTGTGTCTAGAGTTGTGTTGTGATATCTTCCAGTGAGTCATTGATCTTGGTCGTACACATTTGCGTGCATGATTAGTGTACGGTCAAATCAGGGGCGTCACAAGTTGGTATCAGAGCCGACTGCCTGTAGGAATCCCCCTTTCCAACTCCTTGGCCGAAGTTGAGTCTAGTCCTTGAAGAACTGTTTTAATAACTTGGATGTGTGGCTTACGGGCCCATGTCGGCAATTGGGTGGTATTAGGATCTTTTATTCTCGTATTTACTCTGGGATTCTGACATCTCTTCTCTTCGGGTTAAATGGTTTTGCTGACTCTAATTCTAGGTTCTCATAAATACTTTCTCCCGGAGAGCCCTTCATTCAAGATAATGGCCTGCTGCACCAGAAGCTTCCGAAGATACTTTGCGATGTTCTCTCGAGACCTTGTGCCCTTCACCGTTGCAATTCCATATCACCGATAAATCCCTAAGGATAGCTACATAAACTTGTCGTCCATACCTTCATTTCAATTGTTCTTGGTATTACAAGATACACTGAAATACTTCGGATATTCTGAGAATCCTTTGTGCATGCTGCCTTGCAGCTCCTTTTCCGCATGAATACATGTATGAATAATTCCTCACACTTAGCGAGGATTCGTTCATCCTCAGTTGTTCGTGCGTTTCACAAATGTCTTCAAAACGCTTTTCAATCTTCAAAAATCCTCAGCAACCTATTGCTCTGGAAACTTTTACCTGCTTGCATTATGGTTAATTCCATATTTCTAGTAGTCTCAGTTGACATCCTATGTCTCTATCATTTCGAGTCCTTTCATCCAACTTGTTGCGAATGCTCGAAATCCTCAATCAGATCCTAGCATTCATCCTTCCGGCTCAGACGTCACTCTGAACATGGGCTTGTTCTTGGCAAATGAAACCTTGATTGGTTGTCGATCTATATCGATTCAACTCAATTATCTTTTGATCTGAGCCTCAGCTTCTGATCTTCTGATATGAAAAATCATAATTCCTTTGTAATTAAGCTTTGAAATTATCCAGATATTTCTATAATCCGATGCCTTTGCACTATTTCTTCTTCTGGTTGAGTACCGATGCTCACATCAGATCCCTTGTAGACCACCGGATCCTTTGTTGGATTTTATCCGACATCGTCCTTTATATTCTAATACCTTGTGAGTTCTGCCATGATATATAATGCCTTGGGTAAAATATATCATCTGCTTTCTCAACCATGCTCTGCTTTCGAGCTTGTATAATTTGCTCTTGAAGTTGCGTAGTATGAGTCTAAGATGCCCTGATGGGATGAACTTATGCCTTCCTTAATCTGTGCGAACCTGAAAGTTTTCCAAGGTTCATACTCCTCTGGTAATTCACCAGGCAAGTCTTTGCAATCAATTCATTTTTAATAGAGCAGTGAATGAAATCTTATGGATTGAAGAAGTGGGAGTCAACCTTGAACTTTCTGTTCATGCCCATGGACACGGTGTAGATCTTATCATTAAGGCTTCTCTTAAAATTAAATATCCCCTTGATATAAGTTCATCTTATATCTGGGATCTGGCCTTTTGCAATCGTGGTTCCGACCATGCTCTCCTTTAAATACCATTTCTTAGACAAGTTAAACCACTTGTCCTCTGCAGGTCAATGCACCTGTACAACCTCTATTATGATCTACCTTCGAGTGTTACCCTTGTATATCGAGGATATCATGCCATTGCTACATCTTATGAAATTTTGAAGAAGTACTACCCTTCCATGTCATTGTCACCTCATGGGTTCTGGGTTGTTTGTCAACCTAGAGCACTGATAAGTGAGTCGATTCCGAAACCTGATTCAATAACTCTTAAGTAATTTTGTTGCTTATGAGTTTAATAATCATTTAAGTCATTCCCTAGCCTGATCGGCTATCCCATCATCGTGCATCTTTTTAACTGTGCTACCTGGTCCTTCTTCCCGGAGCACAATTTCGACAATAAGCTAAGGTTACACCGATCTTCCTTGGCATATCATTTCGCCTTGAATAGCTAGCTTGATTTCTAGTTTGTATTGTACTAGTGGTTTTAATAACCTTTCGCTCCATCATTCGTTTGACTTGATGTCATAGTCGATCGATTACATCCTTATGAAATATCTCGACAAATGTGTCGTGGTCATCATCAACATTCCGAGCTGTTCCAGGATATCAATCAAATTCATGATGAGAAATACCATCCTTGCCCCTCGATGGTTTGTGTTATCATCAACAACATTTATGCCTTCGCCCCAACACAAACTTGTTCATATAATTTTGTAATTACATCATTTTTGACATGATGATGGATTGCAGCTGAAACCAGCGGCCACATCCTCATCCTTTTCTTGATAAAATTGCATGAGATGTTCTAGAAATTCCCGGTGGATCCTTAGTGTATTAAAAATCGGATCTTTACCCAATGATCATGTCGGTGCTATCTAGAAGCATGACTGTGGTACTCAAATTTCAACAAGGCACATTTGAAGCACAATGCTAAATGATTCTTGATCAGTTATCCAAACACCGTGTATGGGTACATATCATGATTGTTATTAACCCTTTTACTCAGGTGGTCATGCCTTTGATCTCATGTCCCGTATATCATGCCTTGCTTATCGTTGGGGAGGATATACTCCCATTACCTGTGTTTACACACATTTTCCTTTCCATTTCTTTGTTTAACCTTACTTTGATCTATGTATAGTCTAAGTAGTAATAATTTTCTGCTTGTGTAAACACCTTGGTGTACAACTCTATCAGTAAGACCCTGTTACTATTGTTGATAACATTCCGGTAACCATCGATGGACGAGAACTTTGCCTAGTGGTCCGCCTCGTTTCAACGAGCAGGAAAATGGTTCTCTTCGTCCCTCGCCCTTGGTACCGACGTTGTTGCCGATATAACTGACAAGTTATGCTCTGACATGCCTTGCTACCATGACCGTGCAATATGTCAGTGTCTTTCTTACTTTTGAACCACATGGTGGACCCATAACCCACAGTTCCATAGGATCGAAACCTGACTCTCGTGTACATCCCCTGTTTCCAAGGTTATTCCTCATGCTTGGCTTTGTGTGCAATTCGCGAGCCACCTTCCTAGTGATCTATTCCGGTATGAGATGCAATACTTACTCCCGTTGCTCTAGACCCCTTTCACATCCTGTTTTAGGCAACGAACGGTTGCCTACCTGCTTGATGCTTCTTATTACACCTTCTTACCTTGCTCTCGATGACTTTCTTGGATGTCAACTTGAGAGATGCCTCTATGCCATGTTCATTGAGATAGCCCCAGGTACCTATCTTCTGTTGAGCTTCATCCTTCTCGAGTCTTTCCCCCTTACTCCACCCCTTAAATCTCGGGATGAGATTTCTTGTAGGGGAGGAGATTTGTAATGCCCGGATAAGTAAGCAACAGTAATCCCCTGTTAATGATGCCTTGTCATTGTTTTACTGTTGCTAAATCCCACGTTGCTTCAACCGGTTAAGATTCAAATTTAAGTTAAAGTCAAAATAATAATTCTTCAAAAAGTAACTTAAAAATGTTCATGATGTTACAGATTTTCACTAGCTAATTTTAATGTAAGAACCAACCTCATTTTAATATTTTATAATGGCCTAAACATATTTATAACAAGACCAACAACTTTTAAATTAACCTTTGCCTTTTAAGCAGAATCGAAACTAATTCAAAACTCTCCCGAACTTTTGCGGTAGTGATGTATATTGCATACTAAATTTTGAGACCAGCCACACTTTTTACAAAAATGTTTATTGCTAAAAGAAACATAAAACAGAAAGCAGAAAACAAAATGCAGATCCAAAGAAAAAGGCCTAAACTAGTTCTGTCCTAGCGGGCTCTAGTGTGCATATGGCCCAATCCACCTGGGGTCATCCCCAACCCCCGCTACAGGAGGCAGAGGAGGGCGTGGCATACATCCACAGCTGCCATGGCCATGGATGGCCTCCACGTCGTTCCCTTCAGCCTATAAACATGCCCAACCGCAACCCTAGCTCCCCCTCGCCCGTTCCCCTCTGGTTCCCTTTCGCCCCCCTCCTCATCTGGTCGAATTTGAGCCCGGAACCTCGCGCGGCGACCGTGCCTGTCATCGTCATTACACGGCCACCGCCATTGCCTTCTCATGGGAGGATGTCCAGAAGAACTTTCGCGGTCAACTTCGTCAATCCTGAGCGCCGAATCGAGTGGGGTCATCCCGTGCACTCGCCATCAACAACATCTTCGTCCCGTACATCGTCGGCTTCCCGTGTCGTTTCCCGCGGCTCTGGTCCACATCCGGCCACCTTGTCGCCTTCGTTGGAATCACTGTGAGCTCCTCTTGCAAAACCCCCTACCCCCTCTCGATATGGACGTCGTAGGCCGCCCTCACCATCGTGCCCGATTTCGCGCGTACGCGTATGTATGTGTGTGCGGAATTTGAACTGCTGCTCTGCCTTGCACTGCTGTTTCGCTGCTACTCTGCTTGCTAGCCGCTACTGTTGCCCCTTATGTTGCTGCCCGCTGTGTGCTGTTGCTTGGCCACCACCACCTTCGCTTGCCCCTTGCTACTGCGCTGCTGCTGCTACATGCTACTGCTGCCGCACCACAGCCACTGCTCCCCCTGTGCTGCTGCTCCTGCTCGCCGTAGCTGCGCAGCTACTGCTCGTCCGCCCCGCCACCCCTGCCGGCCCGCGTTCGCGCCTTGGCCACCCCCGGCATCGCGCGCTTGCTGCATCCGTGTGCCGCTCGCCCGCGTTGCGGCGTCCGTGCACTTCATCGCCCGCCCCACCCCATTGCCAATGCTCTGCATATACTACTACTGTTAGTACTGTAGCTATGGCTAGCTTTGTGAATATTACACTGACTAACCCTATAGACAGCCCCTAAACTGATGCAAAACAACTGTTAACAGGACTAAAAATAACATGAGTAGGTAGCATACTTGACAAACTACATTTTATTCCATTGGACCAAATTCATTTGATGCATGTATTAAATCCTACAAAAATCACAAAATGGCATCTAATGTTAATAACCCCTAGCCTACTAATTTGTGTGTGATGTGTGTGTGAGTGTGCGTGAGTGTGTGTGCAGTGTGCGTGCACGGCTGTGACTAGGCCGACCCTTACTTATTTAGTTTGTAGGCTTATTAGTTGGTACTTGGTAGTACTACTAGTTTAGTACTAAGTTAGTCTAGTAGTAGATGACATGTAGGCCCCATTAAATAAGTTAGGTGTATTTATTTGTTTAGGTAAATAATCTATGACAGGTGGGTCACACCTCTCCTTTTGACTAGTCAAATTGACTTGGTCAATTTGGATTTAAATAATTAAATAAATATTAAAAAATGCATAAAACTTTGAAAAATAATATAAAATTAAACCGTAACTCGAATGAAAATACTTTGTACATGAAAGCTGCTCAGAACGACGAGACAAATCCGAATACACGGTCCGTTCATCCGCCACACATCCCTATCATAGCAAACATGCAACATTCCCCCTCCGATTCATTTGTCCGAAATCACGAAACACCGGGGATACTTTCCCGGATGTTATTCCCCTTCGCCGGTATCGTGTAGCACCGCGTTAGAGCACCCTAGCACTGTGTGTTAACTTGCCGTGCTTCTTTATTGCATCTGTTTGCTTTATATTTACTGTTTCTTCTCCCTCTTCCCTCCGGTAGACCCCGAGACCGATGATGCCCCGGTGAGCGACTACGGTGTTGACGACCCCTCCTTCTTGCTAGAGCAACCAGGCAAGCCAAACCCCCATTGATCATCCCGATATCGCCCACTCTCTTCTCTCTTATGCTTGCATTAGAACTGCTACTGCTTTTTGTATGATCCTATTCTGATGCATAGCCTGTTGTTGATACTGCTTTCATACCTTACATGTTTATACTAAACTGCTTAGTATAGGCTGGTTAGAGATCCACCCGTGACCCCCTACCTTGTCCCGACTGCCCCGCTGGATTATCAAAAGACCCGATCAATGGGATCGAAGACCAGGACCCGGCACCGCACATCACTTTCCCCTTAGTTGCTCGACACTACTGGGTTACTGTCGAGTGTCGAGGGTGAGACCTCATCAGCACTTCTGATGTTAACCTTGTAGGTTAGTTCATCGGTTGTGGTCATCGAGGGTGATTCCTCTTTCTCCACTCTCGATAACGACACTGTCATGCAACTCCACAAGAGTGGACCTCGAGTGTGACTCCTCTTTCGTTCACCTTGACGATGAACATCAGGTGGAATTCCATCGAGGGTGATTTCCTCAGGTTTTCCTTTGGTGTTAGACACACAGTTACTATGGTTACTATGACTTTACACTGAACCTGGTTACTAAAGACGGGTCGACCCTGAGGGGTACCCGCGCGAGCTTAATTGCGAGTGATGTGTAGTCGGGTTGACCTGGAAGGTGCCCGCGAGATAAATACGAGGCGTGGCCGGGCACTCGCCCTTGCAGCAAGTTCTCGAGACGGGGCGATGGGGTCACATTATCGTGAGTCTCTGCTCGTTACCGCGCGTCCCCAAGACACTAAACGGTTTGGATATTTGATCCAAGGGGCCTCTGGCCTGATAGCGCTAACCATCACGTGGGCATAGTATGGGCGTTCTAAGTCGTATGCATCAGCCGAAGCTTAACTGACGTCATTGCGACTGAGCGGCGCGCGCCGGGTTGGACTGGTTAGGCTCCTACCTTTTTAAAGGAGGTTGCTAGGTCTGCTCACCGGCAGCGTACGCAACGTGCATGAGTTCCCGGGGCGATTGGCCCATGGCCCCTGGGGGCATAGGGTTTAGTCCGGCGTGCATGACCTCTCTATTAAGCCTAGGTCGTGTTGCGGCGTATTGTTTGGCCGAGGGCGGGCATGACCTGATGGTGTGTCTGGCCGGAGTTAAGCGAGCGTGTTGGGTAAGTTGGTGCACCCCTGCAGGGAAGAAAACATCTATCGATAGCCTGACCTACGGTAACAGACACTTGGAGTTGTATCCCGATCGCTACAACTATAACTGGATGCTGAGGCATTGTTTGGATATGTTGCTTCGGGAGTCGAGAAAGGATCCCGGAGCATTGGAACAACAACATAAATATGTCTTATGATATACTACTCTACTTCCCCCTCTTGCTGCACGACGGTGGTTTCCATAAGATGCTAGTCTTCGATAGGACTAACTTCTCCCCCTCTCATTCTGGCATTCTGCAGCTTAGTCCACAGATACTACCCTTTTCATTGATACCGATGCATATGTAGTGTAGATCCTTGCTTGCGAGTACTTTGGATGAGTACTCACGGTTGCTTTGCTCTCCCTTTTCCCCCTTCTTTCTTCTTGCTGGTTGATGCAACCAGATGGTGGAGTCCAGGAGCCAGATGCCACACTTGACGACTGCTACTACCCCGACGGAGCCTACTACTACGTGGAGACAGCTGACGACCAGGAGTAGTTAGGAGGTCCCAGGCAGGAGGCCTTGCCTTTTCGATCATTGATGTTTTGTGCTAGCCTTCTTAAGGAAAACTTGTTTAACTTATGTCTGTACTCAGATATTGTTGCTTCCGCTGACTCTTGTGTATTCGAGCCCTCGAAGCCCCTGGCTTGTAATATAAATCTTGTATTATTTTAATTTGTGTCTAGAGTTGTGTTGTGATATCTTCCAGTGAGTCATTGATCTTGGTCGTACATATTTGCGTGCATGATTAGTGTATGGTCAATTCGGGGGCGTCACAACTGTCACCGTCGGAACATCCCCCAGACCGGCTGTCTTGCAGCAGATATAAAGACTCGGTTTGTCCGATAGATGATTCGTCGCCGGAATAAACAACGGTCTCGCCACCAAATTCTGATCCATCCTCAGCTTGCGCTTCGTGAACCTCTCCCACGAAGACACGCTTCATGGCGGGCCGAATCCGGGCAGGTCTCGCACGCTGAGCCGACTCGACGATGTCGGAGCAGATGTCCGGCTCACGGCCCGGTTCGCCGATCTTGGCAATGAAGACGTGGATGCCACCAAAGGGGACCCGGTACCCGTACTCGATTGAGTTGGCCTCGGGGCCCCAACCTGCATCGTCGTGTAGATCTTGCCGCGACGACTCTTAGTCATCCGACTCACTGCATATCCCTTGAGCCCTTCAAAGCTGCCCTCTAAGAACTCGAAACCATCATGCGATAGCCCCAAGGTGGGCGCCAACTGTCGTGGTTTTGTCACGGCAGATGTCCTAACATAAGGACTTAGTCGTGGAGCCATCACTACGAGTTAGCTTAAAGGGGTTAAAGCGGACAAGGATACAAAGGATTTTATACTAGTTCGACCTCTTCGATGAAGGTAAAAGCCTACATCTAGTTTTGTGTAGTATTGCTAGGGTTTCGATGACCAGCGAGCGAATCCGCTTTGCCTGTGTCTCGAGTTGTTGTTCTCTGTCCCTGAACCGCCGACGGGTCGTCCCTTTATATACACAGGATGACGCCCGGTCTGGTTTACAGAATCCCGAGGCCGGCTCGTAAACATGCCCGGGTCGGTCTCTATCTTTTCTATCTTACAATAAAAGTTACAATCCGTATGGCGGTTTACATTTACGGGCCTAACACCTTTTGGGCGCTGGATCTTTAGTCTTCTACAATAAAGCGCCATGTTCTATGCCTTGCTGGGCTTCAATAGAAGTAATGCTTTATGGGCATAAACCGGCCCCTCCTGGGCGGTTTGTACCTAATAGTTATATCCCTGACAGTCAGGCACCGGTCGCCGCGGGTCTTGGCATTTGACGAAGCACAACAAGGCGCCGCACAGGGGACATACCACGTGCTAGGGGAGGAGCGCCGACGCGACGCTTCACTTTGAGCAGCAATATACCAGCAGGCGCTGCGGCGGCACCATTGCCACAACATTCACCCCAGGACGCTTGAGGTAGGTGGCCTCATTTTAAGAAGGGTTCTCTCCATAGAAGGACTGCACAAGCTCTCACCCATGTGGGAAAGGCCATTCAAGATCACCCACGTCTCCAAACCCGGCGCTGTGCGCCTGGAAACAGGAGACAACATCCCTGTCCTGAACGCATGGAACATCCGGCACCTCAGGAGGTTCTACCCATGAAACAAGGCCCTTACGCCTGAGAAGACTAGGCTCCGTGCCTGTGAGGAACAAGGCCCTTGCGCCTGAGAAGACTAGGCTCCGTTCCTGTGAGGAACATGGCCCTTGCGCCTGAGAAGACTAGGCTCCGTGTCTGCGAGGAACAAGGCCCTTGCGCCTGAGAAGACTAGGCTCCATGCCTGCGAGGAACAAGGCCCTTGCGCTTGAGAAGACTAG
>LR738715.1:267593142-267621188 GCA_902687465.1 Secale cereale
AATGAGTTGTGAGTAGTTTACCACAGACTTTCGGGTCCATAGTTATTAGCTAGATGACTTCTTCTCTCTTTTTGGATCTCAATACAAAGTTCTCCTCGATCTTCGAGGAGATCTATTCGATGTAATCTATTTGCGGTGTGTTTGTCGAGATCCGATGAATTGTGGGTTTATGATCAAGATTATCTATGAACAATATTTGATTCTTCTCTGAAATCTTTTATGTATGATTATAATATCCTTGTAAGTCTCTTTGAATTATTGGTTTGGTTTGGCCTACTAGATCTATAGTTCTTGCAATGGGAGAAGTGCTTGGCTTTGGGTTCAATCTTGCGGTGTCCTTTCCCAGTGACAGTCGGGGCAGCAAGGCACATATTGTATTGTTGCCATCGAGGATAAAAAGATGGGGTTTATATAATATTGCTTGAGTTTATCCCTCTACATCATGTCATCTTGCTTAATGCGTTAATCTGTTCTTATGAACTTAATACTCTAGATGCATGTTGGATAGCGCTCGATGTGTGGAGTAATAGTAGTAGATGCAGAATCATCTCGGTCTACTTGTTACGAACGTGATGCCTATATATAATGATCATCCCTAGATATTCTCATAACTATGCGCTTTTCTATCAATTGCTCGACAGTAATTTGTTCACCCACCGTAGAATTCTGCTATCATGAGAGAAGCCACTAGTGAACCCTATGGCCCCCGGGTCTATTCTCATCATATTAATATTCCATCTATTTTACTTTGCTTTATTTACTTTCTGTACTTATACCAAAAACACCAAAAACATTATACTATCCTATCTATAGATCTCTCTTTCGTAAGTGTCCGTGAAGGGATTGACAACCCCTTATCGTGTTGGCTGCGAAGTTCTTATTTGTTTGTGCAGGTGCGAGGGACTCGCGTGTAGTCTCCTACTGGATTGATACCTTGGTTCTCAAAAACTGAGGGAAATACTTACGCTACTATGCTGCATCACCCTTTCCTCTTCGAGGGAATACAACGCAAGCTCGAGAAGTGGCAGCCGTTAGGGCCGCAGTGTCTTCCTCCGTACGGAGGGAACGCTCCATGTTTCCATTCACCGTGATAACGCCAAGTGGTCCAGGCATTTTGAGCTTTAGGTAGGCATAATGTGGGACTGCGTTGAAGCGGGCGAAGGCCGTTCTTCCGAGTAGTGCGTGATAGCCACTGCGGAATGGAGCGATGTCGAAGATTAACCCCTCGCCTCGGAAGTTACCAGGGGAACCGAATACGACTTCCATTGTGAATGAACCCGTGCAGTGGGCTTCGACGCCTGGAATCACTCTTTTAACGGTAGTGATGCTGGGCTTAATTCTTGACGGGTCGATCCCCATCTTGCGGACAGTGTCCAGATATAGCAGATTGAGAAGCCGTCCATAAGGACTTGAGTAGGATGGTATCCGTCTATTATGGGGTCAAGCACTAAGGCCGCAGAACCTCCGTGAAGGATACTTGTTGGGTGATCCCTATGATCAAAGGTGATCGGGCAAGCCGACCATGGGTTGAACTTGGGGGCGACAGGCTCGACGGCGTATACGTCCCGGAGTGCGCGCTTGCGCTCCCTCTTGGGGATGTGGGTGACGTAGATCATGTTCACCGTTTTTACCTCCGGTGGATATTTTTTCTGCCCCCCTATGTTCGGCTGGCTAGGTTCATCCTCGTATTCACTCTGGGATCCTTTTCCCTTGTGTTCGGCGTTTAGCTTGCCCGCCTGCTTGAAGACCCAACAACTACGGTTGGTGTAATTTGCAGGTTTATCGGGGGTGCCATGGATTTGGCAGGACCTGTCTAGTATCTTGTCCAAGCTGGATGGACTATCCATGTTGCCTTTAAATGGCTTCTTCCGTTGACCGGGCCTGGAGCCACTGAATCCGACGTTTACCGCTGTATCCTCTGTGTTTCCATTGTTGTTTGGGCGCTTATTCTTATTGCACCATGGCTTGCCATTGCCATCCTTGACTTCAGATGTGCCAGGGTCACTGGTGCTGTTGCTTCTACGAGCCAGCCAGTTGTCCTCGCCCGCGCAAAAGCGGGTCATGAGTGTGGTTAGGATGCCATTATTCTCGGCTTCTCCTGGCCGAGGTGTCTAGCCAGCCATTCATCCCGGACACTGTGTTTGAATGCCGCTAAGGCTTCGGCGTCCAGACAGTCTATAATCTGGTTCTTTTTAGTTAAGAATTGATTCCAAAGCTTACAGGCTGACTCCTCGGGTTGCTGGATTATATGACTTAACTTATCAGCATCCGGGGTCCGGACATAAGTCCCCTAAAAGTTGGCCCAAAAAGCGTCCTCAAGTTCTTCCCAACTTCCTATAGAGTTCTCTGGGAGGCTATTTAGCGAGTGCCGAGCTGCCCTTTCAGCTTGAGGGGTAAGTATTTAAGGGCATGTAGATTATCTCCCCGAGCCATGTGTATGTGAAGAATAAAGTCTTATATCCATACGGCTGGATCTGTCGTTCCATCGTACGCCTCGATGTTTACGGGTATAAACCCTTTTGGAAATTCATGATCCATCACTTCATCGGTGAAGCACAAAGGGTGTGAGCACCCCTTGTATTTTGCGATTCTGGGGCGTAGTTCGGACGGTATTGGTGTTCAGTGTTGACTCCAAACTGGAATGTGACCGGTCTGTTTGGCTTGATAGCCACCGCCCCGTGTGTGTGTACGTTCCCTTGGTCCGTAGATTGATATAGTCTGGCCAGCCTTTCTATTCAGGTCTTGACGTAGCTCGTACTTGTGGGCCTGATCCGTTGTATCCTTGCCTTTATGGTGAGGAGGTGCGGGCTTGTTTACGGCATTACTGGCCGCTTTGTCCCGTCCACGGGGTGGTTGGTCTGGTTGATTGGCCTGATCATACTTTGGCGGGATTGGTGCTGGGGCCTCGTCACCAAATTGGGAAAGTAGTTTGCGCTTAGGATAGCTCTTCGTTTGGCCTTTAGAGGCGTATAGTTCTTCAACGTTTAGCACGTCGTTCCATCTGTCGTTGAGCATATCCTGTTTGGCTCTAAGCCGGTGCTTCTGCTTCTTTAGGCTCCGTGCGGTAGCAATAAGCTGTTGTTGGAAACGCTTCTGTTCGAGCGGTTCTTCTAGGACGATCTATTCTTCGTCTCCCAGACTGATGTCCTCCTTGGATGCAGGTTGATAGCTGCTATCATCCATGTCGCTGTGATTGGTCATCACATCGTTTGGAGTATGTTCGCCATCCTCCCGTTCGTCCTTCTCTATCGCCGGCTCCACGGTGTCATCGGCTTGTTCCGGATCGTCATTGTCTTCAGTGACAGTGTTGCTTTCTTTCCCTTTACGGGATCGAGATCGTCGCTTCTGACGCCGGCGTTTGGAAGGTTCATCGACGGGCTTGTCCTGCTCTGGATTGATATCGTCGTCGCCCTCCTCTTTGTTGGGTTTGTCCACCATGTATACATCATATGTAGAAGTAGCCGTCCATCGCCCGGTTGCGGGCGGGTTTGTACTTAGATCGGCTTCGGCATCGTGGTCCATCCCGTCGATGTCTTCGGAAGCATAATCTAATAGGTCGGTTAAGTCCTCGACCGTAGCTACCAAGTGGGTGGTGGGTGGGAAGCAAAATTCCATGTCCTCGGCCCCCAGTTTGAACTAGACATAATTTGGCTGGGAATCCTCCGCTAGGGAGAGAGATTTTAGTAAGTCCAGCTCTTCATCTAAAGGCGAGTGCTGGGCATGTGTTCGGATGTCTGCAGGGCTGAGTTCGGCAACTGCCGCTTGATTGATCCCAAAAGATGTAGATCCTGAGAGTTCGGAACTTGTAGATGGAAACGAGTCCGGAGATTTGATGAGGGAAGTCCCGCTCAAGACCGGGCCCGTATGCATATCAAACGCCGCTGAGTTTGCGGTCTCCGTGGCGGGGTTAATCTTCCAGTCCTCGGATGAAGTGATCTGCTCTGGCTCTAAGGCCAGAGCTGTTGCAAACATTACCCCCTATACGGGGTCTGATGGTAGATCTAAGTCATGTTCATCATGGTGGCAGGGAGCAGCTGCCATGGGTGCGAATCCGTTGAAGATCAAATCTCCGCGGATGTCAGCAACGTAGTTTAAGCTCCCAATCCTGATCTGGTGATTAGGGTCATAGCTGTCAACCTGCTCGAGGTGGCCTTCAGTGTTAGCACGAAGCACGAAGCCGCCAAACACGAAGAGCTGGCCGGGGAGAAAAACTCCCTCGGTGGTGGCATCGAACGAAGCAAGCCATTGATCCTTCCGTCGATGACACAGTGGAACTTTCAATGAAAGCACCAATGTCGGTGTCAAAACCAACAGATCTCGGGTAGGGGTCCCAAACTATGCGTCCGAGGATCGATGGTAACAGGAGACATGGGACATGATGTTTACCCAGGTTCAGGCCCTCTCGATCGAGGTAATACCCTACTTCCTACTTGATTGATCTTTATGAATATGGTTACAAGAGTTGATCTACCTCAAGATCATAATGGCTAAACCCAAAAAGTCTAGCCTACGAGATTGCTATGATTCTGCCGTCGTCTCTACGGACTAAACCCTCCGGTTTATATATGCACCGGAGGGACCTAGGGTTGTACATGGTCACCTTGCAGCGGAAGGAAAGTATTACACCCAGACCCTAAACTTGCTTTTTTACACATGAGAGTCATGTCCGGATATGGGAGATAGTCTTCATCGATAATCTTCACGGCCCCCGGTCCGGCCCATAATGAATGATTCGGTCACCTGAGGGCCCCCTAATCCAGGACTCCCTGACCCATTAGTTAGCTTAGCATTTGATCGTACAGTTTCTTGCTACTGCTTTCATGTATGTCAAATACATATTCCTATGACTATTAGATCATGCAACTCCTGGATTTCGGAGGAATGCCTTGTGTTCTATCAAACGGCACAACATAACTGGGTGATTATAAAGATGCTCTACAGGTATCTTTGAAGGTGTCTTGTTAGGTTGGCATGAATCAAGATTAGGATTTGTCACTCCGAGTATTGTAGAGGTATCTCTGGGCCCTCTGGGTAATACACATCATAATAAGCCTTGCAAGAAAATGCCTAATGTGTTAGTCATGAGATGATTTTTTACGGAACGAGTAAAGAGACTTGTCGGTAACGATATTGAACTAGGTATAGAGATACAGACGATCGAATCTCGGGCAAGTAACATACCGACGAACAAAGGGAACTGTGTATGTTATCATTATTGTTCGACCAATAAAGATCTTCATAGTATATGTAGGAGCCAATATGGGCATCTAGGTTCTGCTATTGGTTATTAACCGAAGTGGTGTCTCGGTCATGTCTACATAGTTCTCGAACCCGTAGGGTCCGCACGCTTAACGTTCGATGACGATATAGTATTATATGAGTTATGTGATTTGGTGACCGAATGTTGTTCGGAGTTCCGGATGAGATCACATACATGACGAGGAGCCTCAAAATGGTCGAGAGGTAAAGATTTATATATAGGACGATGGTATTCGGACACCGGAAGTGTTCTGGAGGGTACCGGGTATATATCGGATCACCAGAAGGAGTTCCGGGCACCCCCGACAAAAGATATGGGCCTTATGGGCCAAGAGGGGAAACGCAGCAGCCACAAGAGGTGGTGCGTGATAACCCACAAGTGTATGGGATCGCAACAGTTTTCGAGGGTAAAGTATTAAACACAAATTTGTTGATTCGACACAAGGGGAGCCAAAGAATACTCTTAAGTATTAGCAGCTGAGTTGTCAATTCAACCACACATGGAAACTTAATATCTGAAGTAAGATGGTTTATTAGCAATGTAATATGATAGTGGCGGTAGGAGCAATAAAAGTAACGATAGTGTTTTTGTAGTTTTTGTGATAGTAGCAACGGAAAAGTAAATAAGCGACAAGCAATATAGGTAAAGCTCGTAGGCATTGGATCGGTGATGGGAAATTATGTCTGATGCAATTCATCATGTTGAAGTTATAACCTAGGGTGACACAGAACTAGCTCCAGTTCATCAATGCAATGTTGGCATGTATTCCAAATATAGTCATACGTGTTTATGGAAAAGAACTTGCATGCCATCTTTTGTCCAACCCTCCCGTGGCAGCGGGGTCCTATTGGAAACTAAGGGATATTAAGGCCTCCTTTTAATAGAGTTCCGGACCAAAGCATTAACACATAGTGAATACATGAACTCCTCAAACTAAGGTCATCACCGGGAGTGGTCCCAATTATTGTCACTTCGGGGTTGCCGGATCATAACACATACTAGGTGACTATAGACTTGCAAGATAGGATCAAGACCACACATATATTCATGAAAACATAATAGGTTCAGATCTGAAATCATGGCACTCGGGCCCTAGTGACAAGCATTAAGCATAGCAAAGTCATAGCAACATCAATCTCAGAACATAGTGGATACTAGGGATCAAACCCTAACAAAACTAACTCGATTACATGATAGATCCCATCCAACCCATCACCGTCCAGCAAGCCTACGATGGAATTACTCACACACGGCAGTGAGCATCATGGAATTGGTGATGGGGGAAGGTTGATGATGACGATGGCGACGATCTCCACTCTGCGGAGCCCCGAACGGACTCCAGATTAGCCCTCCCGAGAGAGATTAGGTCTTGGCGGCGGCTCCGTCTCATGAAACACGATAATTCCTTCTCTCTGGTTTTTTCTCCCCGAAACGGAAGATATAGGATCTGGGGATACGTTGGCGGAGCATCGGGGGGCCCACGAGGCAGGGGGCGCACCCCCCACCCTCGTGGACAGGGTGTGGGCCCCTCGGTTTGGATCTTCTTGCAGATATTTTTTATATTTTCCAAAATAATTCTCCGTTGATTTTCAGGCGATTCCAAGAACATTTTATTTCTGCACAAAAACAACATCATGGCAATTCTGCTGAAAACAGCGTCAGTCCGAGTTAGTTCCATTCAAATCATGCAAGTTAGAGTCCAAAACAAGGGCAAAAGGGTTTGGAAAAGTAGATACGTTGGAGACGTATCAACTCCCCCAAGCTTAAACCTTTGCTTGTCCTCAAGCAATTCAGTTGATAAACTAAAAGTGATAAAGAAAAACTTTGACAAACTCTGTTTGCTCTTGTTGTTGTAAATATGTAAGCTAGCATTCAAGTTTTCAACCAGATCATGAACTAACCACATTCACAATAACTTTCAGGTCTCAAGACTACTCACATCAATGGCATAATCAACTAGCGAGCAATAATAATGAACCTCGGATGACAACACTTCTCAAAACAATCATGATATGATATAACAAGATGGTATCTCGCTAGCCCTTTCTAAGACCGCAAAACATAAAAGCAGAGCACCTTTAAAGATCAAGGACTGACTAGACATTGTAATTCATGGTAAAAGAGATCCAGTCATACTCAATGTAAATTAATAGTAATACATGCAACAACAGAGGTGCTCTCCCACTGGTGCTCTTTGATAAGAGGATGATGACTCTGCATAAAAGTAAATAGATAGGCCATTCGCAGAGGGAAGCAGGGATTTGTAGAGGTGCCAGAGCTCAATTTTTAAATAGAGATTGAATAACATTTTGAGCGGTATACTTTCATTGTCAACATAACAACCAAGAATCTCGATATCTCCCATGCTACGCACATTATAGGCGGTTCCCAAACAGAATGGTAAAGTTTATACTCGCCCAACCACCAACAAGCACACTCCACGGCTAGCCCGAAACAACGGGTACCGTCCAAACCAGCAACAGCCCTGGGGGAGTTTTGTTTAATTATTATGATTTTAAGCATGGGACTGGGCATCCCGGTTACCAGCCATTTTCTCATGAATGATGAGCGGAGTCCACTCATCGTGAGAATAACCCACCTAGTATGGATGATATAGACAACCCTAGTTGATACATGAGCTGTTCGAGCATACAAAATAGAATTTCATTTGAAGGTTTAGAGTTTGGCACATGCAAATTTACTTGGAACGGCAGGTAAATACCGCATATACGAAGGTATAGTGGACTCATATGGCATAACTTTGGGGTTTATGGAAGTGGATGCACAAGCAGTATTCCCGCTTAGTAGAGGTGAAGGCTAGAAAGAGACTGGGAAGCGACCAGCTAGAGAGAAACAACGGTCATGAACATGAATTAAAATTAATCAACAATGAATGCAAGCATGAGTAGGATATAAATCACCATGAACATAAATATCGTGGAGGCTATGTTGATTTGTTTTAACTACACGCGTGAACATGTGCCAAGTCAGGTCACTTAAATCGTTCAAAGGAGGATACCACCCATCATACCACATCACAACCATTTTAACATCATGTTGGCATGCAAGATAGACCATTATAAACTCTCAGCTAATTAAGCATGGCATAAGCAGCTATGATCTCTAGTTATCATTGCAAACATGTTTCATTCATAATAAGCTGAATCAAGAACGACGAGAAATCATATTTACAAAAACAAGAGAGGTCGAGTTCATACCAGCTTTTCTTATCTCAACTAGTTCATCATATATCATCCTTATTTCCTTTCACTCGCACGACCGAACAGTGTGGATAATAATAATAGTGCATGTGCATTGGACTAAGCTGGAATCTGCAGACATTTAATACAATAGAGAAGACAAGGTAATATGACTCAAGGTTAAATCATCAACAAAGCATATGAGAGCCACTAAGCATTTTAATCATGGTCTTCTACTCTCAACCCCTAAAGAAAAGAAACTATTTACACGGTAAAGCTCCTAACAAGCAAAAGAAGAACGAGAAATCTTTTTGGGTTTTCATTTTTAGTTACTACTACTACAAGCAAAGAAAGTAAACTAGCTAGATGCTACAACTAATATTTTTTGTTTTTCTAGGTTTTTCTAGCACACAAGAAAAAGACTAAGAAAAAGAAATTGAAACTAAGCATGGATGGTACAGTGAAAGAGTGTGAGCACCGACAACTAGAATAAGTGTGAACATGAATGTAAGTCGGTGACAAACACGTACTCCCCCAAGCTTAGGCTTTTGGCCTAAGTTGGTCTATGGCCAGTATTGGCCTGATGGATATCCAAAGTTGTAGTTGGGGTCGTACTGAGATGCAGTAGATGCTGCATGCTGAGCTGCAGCTCGAAGGCGGGTTGCCTCCTTCATGTTATAATAGGCATTTGCCTCCTCCATAGTTATAGTGTATCTTCCTTTTTCCTGAAAGTTAAACAAAGTAGGGGCAGGAAGAACAATAGGGATGGCATGCTGCCTGTTAAAGATTAGTAGATATTTGAGGGTTTGATTATCCCACTCTATAAACCGGTGACTAGCCATAGCATGATAGTCTAAATAAGCAGGAGGTAAAGGTTCATCATTCGTGTGCACAGACACACCAAGATAGCGGGCTATACGAGTAGCATAGATCCCACCAAATAAATCTCCATGCAAACCATTATGGTGTAGTCTACGTGGAACAATTGCTCCCAAGTTATATTGCCTATCACCTAGTATAGCACTCCTGAGAACACTAAGATCAGGGACACACATGTGACAAGCCTCATCTTTACCATTTATGCATCTACCGATAAAGAGAGCAAAGTAATGAATAACAGGAAAATGTATGCTCCCCGTGGTAGCTTGTGTGACGTCCCTGGATTCTCCCACTGTAATACTAGCAAGGAATTCTCTAAATTCAGTTTAGCGAGGATCACTCATACTGCCCCACTGTGGGAGCTTCCAGGCAACATTAAAATCCTCTAAATCCATGGTATAAGATTTATCATAAAGGTCAAACAGGACAGTGTGAGAATTACGTGAAGATGAAAATTGAAACCCTCTCACAAAGCTATCAGTTAAGCCACGGTATTGAGGACACTTATCTTGTATGAAGCCCTCGAGGTCAGCGTTGCGCACATATGCGTAGAATTCATCTTTGATGCCAGCTTGACCCATAAATTCATCTGACGGCCATTCACAAGGCCGCACATCAGCATCCCTCGGTGGTTCATCGTCCGGCTCACGGAGCGCAAGCCTCGGTTTTTGCTTCCTTGAAGGACCACCTTGGAAGTTTCTCCTAGACATTTTTCTGCATTTTCTAAGAAAATTTAGTAACTTTAAAATAAAAGTTAACCAAACTCAACAAGATTGATAGCAACAACTCCTATAAGTGCCTAGAGGCTGTATCATGCATTAGAACTACTTGGGACCAAGAAAATTTGACATGCAAGCTCAAGAACAAGGTCACCACAGCAGCATAAATTTGCAACAAATAAAGCACTAGAACATAAACTAATTGGACCAATGGAAGAGTCACATACCAAGGAACAATCTCCCCAAACAGTTTGGTGAAAGGTGCTTTGAGCAAGGAGATCGAAAGTGGCAGCAACATGAGCTAGAACTCGGGTTTGAGCTGGTTGGGGATTTTTTTGGGAGGAAGAAGAAGAGCATGGGTGAAAGGATAAGTGGAGGGGGGCCACGTAGGGCCCACGAGGTAGGGGGCGCGCCCTGTGCAGGGGGCACGCCCTGCACCCTTGTGGCCACGTGCTGGCTCCCCTCGCTGTGTGTTCAGT
Organism: Secale cereale; assembly: GCA_902687465.1. Taxonomy (NCBI): domain Eukaryota; kingdom Viridiplantae; phylum Streptophyta; class Magnoliopsida; order Poales; family Poaceae; genus Secale; species Secale cereale. The sequence continues at coordinate 267,603,680 of LR738715.1, forward strand.
GCCATATTTTCTTAAATATTCTAGAAAAAAAATCATATTTCATTTTCATGGCATTTGGATTACTTTTATTTTCGGGATATTTTTTTATCGCATGGATAAGTCTAGAAACAGACAGAAAATGCTATTTTTTTATTTAACCTAATTAACATAAAGTAAAAGGAGGGTACAGAAGGTTTGTGCTATCTAGATTCACCTATCCCATGTTCATCAAAAGGAATCCATTAACAAGGTTGATCAGGTCTTGTTAATAAACTCTTTCCAAGTAACATGAAACCGGAGAATTTTCGAATAACACTAGGTTACCTCAATGGGGATATGTATGTCCCCACCAATAAGTATGTCATATGCCTTCTTGATAGTAGGAATAGGAAACTCAAAACCTCCAATAGTAATAGTCGAAGTTTGTCCAATATAATTGATACTATAGACCTGAGGTTGTTTCCTCGGAAAGTGTACCGTATGCTCATTACCATTGACATGAAAAGTGGCATTGCCTTTGTTGCAATCAATAATAGCCCCTGCAATATTCGAAAAAGGTCTTCCAAGAATAATAGACATACTATCGTCCTCGGGAATATCAAGGATAACAAAGTCCGTTAGAATAGTAACATTTGCAACTACAACAGGCACATCCTCACAAATACCGATAGGTATAGCAGCTGATTTATCAGCCATTTGCAAGGATATCTCAGTAGGTGTCAACTTACTCAAGTCAAGTCTACGATATAAAGAGAGAGGCATAACACTAACACCAGCTCCAAGATCACGCAAAGCAGTTTTAACATAGTTTCTCTTAATGGAGAAGGTATAGTAGGTACTCCTGGATCTCCTAATTTCTTAGGCATTCCACCCTCAAAAGTGTAACTGGCAAGCATGGTGGAAATTTCTACTTCAGGTATCTTTCTTTTGTTGTAAATAATATCTTTCATATACTTGGCATAAGGATTTGTTTTAAGCACATCAGTCAAACGCATACACAAAAAGATAGGTCTAATCATTTCAGCGAAGCACTCAAAATCCTCATCATCCTTTTTCTTGGATGGTTTCGGAGGAAAAGGCATGGGTTTCTGAACCCATGGTTCTCTTTCCCTACCGTGCTTCCTAGCAACAAAGTCTCTCTTATCATAACATTGATTTTTTGATTGTGGGTTATCAAGATCAACAACAGGTTCAATCTCTACATCATTATCATTGCTAGGTTGAGCATCATCATGAACATCATTATTAATATTATCACTAGGTTCATGTTCATTACTAGGTTGTGTCTCAGCATCAGAAACAGATATATCATTGGGATTCTCAGGTTTGTCAGCTACATGTTTACTAGGAGCATGCAAAGTCCTATCATTTTTATTTTTCTTCTTCTTAGAAGAACTAGGTGCATCTAAATTAGCTCTCTGAGAATCTTGCTCAATTCTCTTAGGGTGGCCTTCAGGATACAAAGGTTCCTGAGTCATCTTACCACCTCTAGTAGCAACTCTAACATCATAGTCATTATTCTTACTATTTATTTCATTGAGCAAATCATTCTGAGCCTTAAGTGCTTGTTCTACTTGAGTGGTAACCATAGAAGCATGTTTACTAATAAGTTTCAGTTCGCGTTTAGCACTAGACAGATAATCACTCAAGCGTTCAATCATATTAGCATTGTGTTGTAATTGTCTACCAACATAAGCATTGAAGTTTTCTTGTTTCCCAATAAAATTGTCAAACTCATCTAAGCATTGGCTAGCAGACTTATAACGAGGAATATCACCTTCATCAAATCTATAAAGAGAATTTACCTTTACTACATGTGTCGGGTTATCAAGACCATGTATTTCTTAAATAGGCGGTAAATTCTTAACATCTTCAGCTTTAATACCTTTTTCTTTCATAGATTTATTTGCCTCTTGCATGTCTTCAGGACTGAGAAATAGAACACCTCTTTTCTTCGGAGTTGGCTTAGGGGCTGGTTCAGGAAGTGTCCAATAATTTTCATTGGCTAGCATATTATTCAATAGTAATTCAGCCTGTTCCACTGTTCTTTCCCTGAAAACACAACCAGCACAACTATCCAGGCGGTCTCTAGAAGCATCGGTTAGTCCATTATAAAAGACATCAAGTATATCATGCATCTCAAGAGGATGATCAGGCAAAGCATTAAGTAACTAGAGAAGCCTCCCCCAAGCTTGTGGGAGACTCTCTTCTTCAGTTTGAGCAAAGTTATATATTTCCCGTAAGGCAGCTTTTTTCTTATGAGCGGGAAAATATTTAGCAGAGAAGTAATACATCATATCCTGGGGACTACGCACACAACCAGGATCAAGAAAATCAAACCAAGTCTTAGCATCACCCTTTAACGAGAACGAAAATAACTTAAGGATATAATAGTAGTGGATCTTTTCATCATTGGTAAACAGGGTGGCTATATCATTCAACTTAGTAAGATGTGCCACAACAGTTTCAGACTCATAGCCATGGAAATGATCAGATTCAACCAAAGTAATTAACTCGGGATCAATAGAGAATTCATAATCCTTATCAGTGACACAAATAGGTGAAGTAGCAAAAGTAGTGTCATGTTTCATTCTAGCATTCAAGGACTTTTCTTTCAGCTTAGCTAATAACTTCTTAAGATCATATCTATCATTGCAAGCAACAAAGTCTCTAGCAGTTTCTTCATCCATAACATAACCCTCAGGCACAACATGCAATTCATATCTATTGGGAGTAGTTTCATCATCACTTTCATAAATATCATCAACATTTGCACTCTCCCTAACCTTAGCAATTTGTTAATCTAGAAATTCACCTAGTGGCACAGTATCAGGCATATAGGTAGTTTCATCATACATAGCAGAAGTAGCATCATGAAGAACGTACGAAATATCAGATTCAATAGCAGGAGTAGGTGTCGCAAGTTTACTCATAACAGAAGGAGAATCAAGTGCAGAGCTAGATGGTAGTTCCTTACCTCCCCTCGTAGTTGAGGGTAAGATCTTGGGTTTTGAGTCCTTCAAATTCTTCATAGTGATAAAAAGATATAAATCCCAAGTGACTAAAAGAATAGAGCTATGCTCCCCGGCAACGGCGCCAGAAAATAGTCTTGATAACCCACAAGTGTAGGGGATCGCAACAGTTTTCGAGGGTAAAGTATTAAACCCAAATTTGTTGATTCAACACAAGGGGAGCCAAAGAATACTCTTAAGTATTAGAAGCTGAGTTGTCAATTCAACCACACCTGGAAACTTAATATCTGCAGCAAGATAGTTTAGTAGCAAAGTAATATGATAGTGGCGGTAGCAGCAATAAAAGTAACGATAGTGTTTTTTGTAGTTTTTGTGATACTAGCAATGGAAAAGTAAATAAGCGACAAGCAATATAGGTAAAGCTCGTAGGCATTGGATCGGTGATGGGAAATTATGTCGGATGCAATTCATCATGTTGAAGTTATAACCTAGGGTGACACAGAACTAGCTCCAGTTCATGTATTCCGAATATAGTCATACGTGCTTATGGAAAAGAAGTTGCAAGACATCTTTTGTCCTACCCTCCCGTGGCAGTGGGGTCCTATTGGAAACTAAGGGATATTAAGGCCTCCTTTTAATAGAGTACCGGACCAAAGCATTAACACATAGTGAATACATGAAATCCTGAAACTAAGGTCATCACCGGGAGTGGTCCTGATTATTGTCACTTCGGGGTTGCCGGATCATAACACATAGTAGGTGACTATAGACTTGCATGATAGGATCAAGAACACACATATATTCATGCAAACATAATAGGTTTAGATCTGAAATCATGGCACTCGGGCCCTAGTGACAAGCATTAAGCATAGCAAAGTCATAGCAACATCAATCTCAGAACATAGTGGATACTAGGGATCAAACCCTAACAAAACTAACTCGATTACATGATAGATCCCATCCAACCCATCACCGTCTAGCAAGCCTACGATGGAATTACTCACACACGGCGGTGAGCATCATGGAATTGGTGATGGAGGAAGGTTGATGATGACGATGGCGACGATCTCCACTCTGCGGAGCCCCGAACGGACTCCCGATCAGCCCTCCCGAGAGAGATTAGGTCTTGGCGGCGGCTCCATCTCGTGAAACGCGATACTTCCTTCTCTCTGATTTTTTCTCCCTGAAACGGAAGATATAGGATGTGGGGATACGTCGGTGGAGCATCGGGGGGGCCACGAGGCAGGGGGCGCCCCCCCACCCTCGTGGACAGGGTGTGGCCCCCCCGGTGAGGATCTTCTTGCAGATATTTTTTATATTTTCCGAAATAATTCTCCGTTGATTTTCAGGCGATTCCGAGAACTTTTTTATTTCTGCACAAAAACAACATCATGGCAATTCTGCTGAAAACAGCGTCAGTTCGGGTTAGTTCCATTCAAATCATGCAAGTTAGAGTCCAAAACAAGGGCAAAAGGGTTTGGAAAAGTAGATACGTTGGATACGTATCAGTGCGCCCCCCATATGGGCCGGCCAAGGTGGATAAGAAAAGGGGAAGAAGGAGAGGAAATAAAGGGAATAGTATTCCCCCTTCCTTTCCCTTCCACCTCCGATATATATGGCAAGTGGCGCGCGGCTTGGGAGGATCCCAAGTAGGATTTGGTCCAACTTGGGGCATCTCCTGGCCTCTCCTCTTCTCCTACCACCTATATATATATGTGGGAGGGGGCGCCCTAGCACACCCCATACAATTGCTTAGCCGTGTGCGGCACCCCCTCCATAGTTTAGACCCTCGGTCATATTGTCCTAGTGCTTAGGCGAAGCCCTGCGGAGATCACTTCACCATCACCGTCACCACACCACCATGCTGATGAAACTTATCTACTACCTCGACGTCTTGTTGGATCAAGAAGGCGAGGGGCGTCACCAAGCTGAATGTGTGCAGAACACGGAGGTGTCGTGCGTTCGGTACTTGATCGGTTGAAGCGCGAAGAAGTTCGACTATATCAACCGCGTAGTGAAACGCTTCCGCTTACGGTCTACGAGGGTACGTAGACACACTCTCCCCCTCATTCCTATGCATCTCCGTAGATAGATCATTGCGTGTGCGTAGATTTTTTTGTTTTCCATGCAACGATTCCCAACAGTATCCGAGAGTTGCATGATCTCATGGTCAAAAGAATATGTATTTGACATTAACGAAGCAGTAGCAATAAATTGAACGGTCAAATGCTAAGCTAACGGATGGGTCTTGTCCATCACATCATTCTCCTAATGATGTGATCCCGTTATCAAGTGACAACACGTGTCTATGGTTAGGAAACCTTAACCATCTTTTGATTACGAGCTAGTCTACTAGAGGCTCACTAGGGACACAGTGTTGCCTATGTATCCACACATGTATCTGAGTTTCTGATCAATAATATTCTAGCATGTATAATAGACGTTTATCATGGATAGGGAAATATGATAATATCCAATTTATTATTGCCTCTAGGGCATATTTCCAATAGTCTCCCACTTGCACTAGAGTCAATAATCTAGTTCACATCGCCATGTGATTAACACCCAATGATTTCTAGGGTTTGGTCATGTTTTGCTTGCGAGATAGGGTTTTAGTCAACGGGTCTGCAACATTGAGATCCGTGTGTACTTTGCAAATATCTATGTCTATAATGCTCTGCATAAAGCTACTCTACCTAATTGCTCCCACGTTCAATATGCATCCTGATTAATACTCGGAGTCATCTGGATTAGTGTCAAAGCTTGTTTTGATGTAACCCTTTAAGATGAACTCTTTATCACCTCCATAACGGAGAACCATTTACTTATTCCTCTAAGGAAAATTTTGACCGTTGTCTAGTGATCCACTCCTGGATCACTCTTGTACCCCCTTGCTAGGCACGGGGCAAACCACACATCAACTCTGGTACACAGGATGGCATACTTTATAGAACCCATGGTTGAGGCATAGGGAATGACTTTCATTCTCTCTCTATCTTCTATCGTGGTCGGGCTTTGAGTCTTACTCAATTTCACACCTTGCAACATAGGCAAGAACCCTTTCTTTGACTGATCCATTTTGAACTTGTTCAAAACTTTATCAAGGTATGTGCTTTGTGAAAATCCTATTAAGCATCTCGGTCTATCCCTATAGATCTTCATGCCCAATATATAAGAAGCTTCACCGAGGTCTTTCATTGAAAAATTCTTATTCAAGTATCCTTTTATGCTATCTAGAAATTCTATATCATTTCCAATCAACAATATGTCATCCACATATAATATCAGAAATGCTACAGAGCTCCCACTCACTTTCTTGTAAATACATGCTTCACCGAAAGTCTGTATAAAACCATATGCTTTGATCACCTCATCAAAGCGTATATTCCAACTTCGATATGCTTGCACCAGTCCATAGATGGATCGCTGGATCTGGCACACTTTGTTAGCACCTTTAGGGTCGACAAATCATTTTGGTTGCATCATATACAACTCTTATTTAAGAAATCCATTAAGGATTGCAGTTTTGACATCCATTTTCTAGATTTCATAATCATAAAATGCGGCAATTGCTAACATGATTCGGACAGACTTAAGCATCCCTATGGGTGAGAAAGTCTCATCGTAGTCAACCCCTTGAACTTGTCAAAAACCTTTCTCTAACATCCCAATTATCAATTCAGATGTTATCATAGATCATTCATATGCATTCATCATTTGAGCATTTCGAATTTGATTTTATTTGAAAATTGATCCAAAGACTTTAAGCAACTCAAGGACCCAAGTGAGAGGGTTGGAAGTTTTCCAAAGAGGACCCACAAATTGTATTATTTTCCAAGTGGGGTTGGATCAAATATTATTTTTACCAATTTTCATTTTCAATATTTTTTAAATAATGTGAGAAGATAATATGACTTCTTCAAAACAAAATAAAAATGTTGGACTTTGAATTTTGAGTAAAAATATATTTATTGGATTTTTATTTGCAAAAGTATTTCTTTTTAGTATTTTATTAGTACTAAAAAAGTTTATTTTTATTTTAGGCATTTAGACCCAGAAAAATGTTCACCAGGTCAATAATAAGGCCCTAAGTACGTTTTAATTTTTTTGTAATTTTTTAAAATGTATTTATTGTCTTTTTCTATTTTTCTATATTTTCAGAAAACTACTTTTAAAAAATAGTTTTTTGGACCGACCGGGCCGAAGCCCAGCCGGCCCACTCCCGCGCCACCACCTTCCCCGCGTCGTGTCCGGCTCGGACTCTGCCGGAGTCCGGCACGGCCACGCCTCGCCGCCGCCCCCTCTGCTAAGTAAAGGACCCCTCCGGGGCCTTTAAATAGCGAGCAGCCGCCGCCCCCTCGCTCCTCACCGCCGCCCGCCGCCACCGTTTCCTCACCTCGCGCCGCCATCACCATTTATCGCGCCGTCGCCCGCGCTAGCCGTCCCGCCGCCGCACTGCCACCCCGCTTGCCGCCCCGCCACCGCACCACCTCCCCGCGTCGCAAGCCGCCGCCGTCGGAGCCCCGACACCCGTCGCCGACCCGCCGCTCGAAAACCCGCGACCTGCCGAACCGGTAAGACCGCCGGTCTTTTCCCTATTTTGCCCTCGGTTTAAAAAAAACCTAGATCAATTTTTTTAAACCCTAGATCTGTTTTTTAGGTTTTATTTATCAGCGAACGTCCGCTGTTTAGTTCAGAAAAGCGAAGGTTCGCTTTTTAGTCTATTCTTTTTCGGTTTATTTTCATCAAGGACCTATCCACGATTAAAGTTTTTACAGATTAGTCCCTAATCTTAAAACGATTGTTACTTTTTGCTCGTTAGTCGAAATTAGATGAAACCAACGCCAAACTCTTCGTTTCGATGTCATCTATCCGTTAATACAACTCAAATTTGTTTTTGAAAGTTTTAAGATTTGAATTCAAATAGATTTGTATTTGAACTTCTTTTGATTGTAACTTGAGTTTCGTAACTCCGTTTGAGTTGATAATTTTTGCAAATCGTAGCTCTTGACCTAAACTTTCTGATAAGGCCAAATTCACTTAATTTTGGTACTGTTAGAAATTGTTTTATGTTGCAAGATTTATTCGCTAGTTTTTGAAGTTTTTCGAGATATGTTCTTCGATTCTGTAGCATGATTGCTTATGTATGCTATTGTTTGTTTGCGATAGAATTTCTGGAGTGCGAAGCTTGCTACTACGAGTCATTTCACCGATCGTCAGCAAGGCAAGTTCATACTTTGATCATACTTGCCAATACATGGTTTTTATTGCATTAGTTATATCCTCAAAGATTGAATGAATAGGACTTGGTTACATGTGGTATTGCTGAGTAGTTCATGAGGTAGGAACCCAATGACCTGAGATCAACCCAGGGAATATACGCTTTCTTACTTATTGCTTAGCCATGCTCGTAGACGTGGATTGGTATGTGAGATTCATGAAAGTTGTGAGTGTAATAACAACTAAGGGAAAGTTTAAGGTGGCAACTTTAATACACAACTAGGTGGATTGGTTGCAGGGCACCTGGAGAATCCAGTGTTGTCCAAGGATATCCCGGAGGAACCGTGTGATCAACCCAATGAATGCCACCCAGGCTCAAAGGGATCATATATCATTCATGCCTAGAAACTTCCGTGTGCAGCCACAAGCCATTATGGGCTCTCGCATAGTTGAGTAAGTTGTGTGAGCTCTTTCAGTGGTGGACTAGCAGATGTAGGGAAAAGTGTGCAAACCTCTGCAGAGTGTACAATCTATTCATGAGTATTCGTGTCCCCGGCTATGGACATCTTGAGTATCCTGGTATTTGAATTATGGACTGATCTCATCACTCTATTAATTAACTTGTTGGGTTATCAATGACATTATGGATTTTGGGATTGAGATGGAGGAACCACTCTCAATATTGCTTAGCTCAACACAGTAATAATAAAATGTATTCCTTTGTTGTAGGAAAAAAATAGCTTTATGCAAAAATAAACCTTACAGCCTCCATCAGCCAAATATGCATATAGTTGTAGATACTTGTTCATTACTTGCTATAGTGTGTTCTTGCCAGCATATTCAATGTGCTGACCTACACGGCTGCAACATCTCATGTTGCAGAGTTCTCCGATGAAGAATAAGGTGCGATTAGGTCGTTGTCATGCACTCAATGTTCGCCGTGGAATTGGATGGACTCAACTTATCTTTGATGCTTCCGCAGTTCGTATTAGTTTATTATTGTTAGATGGCCTTCAACTATTTTTTGTAATAAGACTCTCTATGAGGATTCTTCGATGTAATAAAGTGTGATTGAAACTCTGTTATAAATCTTCAAGTACTGTGTGTGTCAGCATACCGATCCAGGGATGACACTTAAGCACAAAGACTCTGGTCCATTGGGATCGAGGTCGCCACAAAGATGGTATCAGAGTCCACGTTGACTGTAGGATGCGACCACTAGGATAAGCCACATGATGCTCTTCTCTACTCATTTCTAATCCTTCTCTATTTCTATTCTATAGATGTTAGACCCCGGGAACAAGTTTACTCAACCTGATGACGACACCCCTTTTTGAAGACACTTGAAGGAAGTCACGAGGTACATGCACATCGGAATACCAAGTTTCACTGTTACCTTCTATGCAACATTGCCGGAAGAGGAGTGCTGGAATATTAAATTTAGTGTTCCTGGGAGGACTATTGCACCAGTCACGGAACCTCTGGAGCTTGCCTTTGATGCACCTACTTGGAGCTTGGGAAAGAGTATGGCAGCACACATCACCTTTGGACGAATATGTGAAGTCTACAACAAGGATCTTGAAGACACCATCTACCAGATTTGTGGATGCTGAGATGAACAATGGAAGATGATACGCACCAGGAATGACAAGTCCATTGCATCATTCATACAGGAGATGGACCAACACATTCGACGCTACGATAATTAAATGTGCATGCTCATGCTGAAGACCAATATGGTGATGAAATGAAACATGGATCTAGAAGAGGAACTCAAGTCAATACGCGATGGATATGAAGAGGAAATTGCTGTATTATTGGAGCAAAATGAAGAACTGAAGAAGAAGGTTGGAGCACCCATGGTCAAGCTAGAACCAGAGATGGGCATTCATTCAGAAAACTACATTCTGATAGATGACACCGACAGTGATGAAAGCGACTATGAAGACGAAGCTGGAGCAAATATTATGGAGTCTTCTTCCGATGATAGTTATTAGATGACCACCCTGTAATCATTAGTATTCTTCCAAGTAGTTAGAATCGTTCGCTAGCTTTGTGTTAGGGTCTTTTGTGTAATCTTGTTTGAATTGAGTGATATGATATGAAATTGTTTGTCTCATGTGCACATGGGTAGAGAATTTCCCCTAGACCTTATTCTATTCTATTTCTCATCCCTCTAACCCATCAGATGCCTCCAAGACATGAGCCCAGATTCCAGTTCCCACCCGAGCTCACTCAGTTGATCCAGCAGCAGAACACTTTGATGCAACTACTTTTTTAGAACCAAGGCAACGACAGCGACAACAACAACAACAACAACAACAACAACAACAACAACAACAACAACAACCTACCTCCTCCTCCCCATGACAACCTGACCTGGTTCCTAAGGTTGAATCCACCGGTGTTCTCTAGTAGCACCAAGCTGATTGTTGTAGATGACTGGCTCCGCAAGATGGGAAGAGAGCTAGCAACTGCAGGATGCACAGATGCAGAGAGAGTGCGCTTTGCCGTACATTAGCTTGAAGGACCAGCAGCTGCTTGGTGGGAGAACTACACCGCCACTAATCCACTTGCTACGGTTACTTGGGATCAGTTTCAGCAAGCCTTCCGCACTGCACACGTTTCAGCTGGAGCCATGAACCTGAAGAAGCGTGAGTTTCGCAACTTGCGCCAATGAAACCGTACTATGGGGCAGTACGTGGATGACTTCGGGTAGTTAGCTCGCTATGCGCCAGATGATGTGGCCACTGACGCCGCAAAGCAGGAGAAGTTTCTAGAGGGACTCAATGATGAGTTGAGTATGCAGCTGCTGGTAGCAACCTACAACAACTATCAGGAGCTGGTAGACAAGGCCATCATGATCGAAGGAAAGCAGCAGCAGACTGAGACCCGCAAGAGAAAGTATGGATCGGGGAAGTAAAACTCTGGAGCTCAGTAGAACCCCACTATTACCCATACTCAGGAGGACATAACCATCCTACCCAGGGAGGCCATTCTCACAATGGAGGAATTTCACGCAACCAAGGTGGCCCCAGGAATGGCAATGGGAATGGAGGAAACAACAATCAAAACCGTTCCACTCCATCAACACCCGCTAAGGAGGATCTGAGTCACATTACTTGTTTCAAGTTTGGGAAGACTGGGCATTATGCCACAGAGTGTCCTGAAGCCAAGAATGGAAATGGCAACGGAAGCTCAGGAAAGAAGCCCAACCCATTCACCAGAGGACAGGCGAGTCACGTCAATGTGGAGGAGACTAACAAGCAGCCCGACACAGTGGTTGGTAAGTTTTTGGTTAATGCATTTACCGCCCTTGTTCTTTTTGACACCGGTGCATCTCATTCATACATATCAAGGGGTTTTGTGGAAAAGTATCATTTGCCCACAGTAGGCCTTAAGTCGCCTATGTTAGTGAGTTCCCTTAGAGCAGAGTACATGGCTAGCCGAGGATGTTATCAATTCCCATTGACCATTGGGACATGTTTTTCCCATCGACCTCATCGTTTTGGAATCCCAGGGTTTGGATGTAATCATAGGTATGGATTGGCTATCCAAGTTTGAAGGAAACATTGATTGCGCGAGTAAATCTATTCTACTCACCACCCCAGAAGGAAAGAGGATCAAGTATGTGTCGAGGCACACACCCCGGAAGACGCAAGTGAATGCAATCTCGAGAGTTGTTCAGTAGGAAGTACCAGTTGTGAAGGATTACCCCGATGTTTTTCCGGAGGAGTTACCAGGCATGCCACCGGATCGAGACATCGAGTTTCTAATTGAGTTATTATCAGGCACCGGACCAATATCCAAGAGGCTGTACTGGATGCCCGGAAATGATCTCGAAGAGATCAAGAAGCGGATCAAGGAGTTAATGGAGAAAGGTTATATCCGACCAAGTTCTTCACCTTGGGGAGCCCAGTGCTCTTAGTCGAGAAGAAGGATGGTTCATTAAGGATGGTCGTGGATTATCGTGCACTCAATGAGGTGACGATTAAGAACAAGTACCCTCTATCGATGATCAATGATTTGTTTGACCAGTTTCAAGGAGCCAAAGTTTTCTCTAAGATTTATTTACGATCCGGATATCATCAGTTGAACATCCGAGAACATGACATACCTAAGACATCTTTTACCACAAGGTACGAGCTTTATGAGTATACGGTTATGTCATTTGGTTTGACTAATGCCCCTGCCTATTTTATGAGTATGATGAACACGGTGTTCAAGGAGTTCTTGGATAAGTTTGTGGTAGTATTCATTGATGACATATTGGTTTACTCAAAGAATGAAGAGGAGCACAAGAAACATTTGTGTTCAGTTCTCGAGAAGCTCAAGGAACATCAGCTATACGCCAAGTTCAGCAAATGTGAGTTTTGGTTGAAGGAAGTTGGATTTCTCGGACATGTTATATCAGGAGATGGTATAGCAGTAGACCCCTCCAAAGTAGAGGCCGTCACGGAATGGAAAGCACCCACCTCAGTTGGTGAGATTCATAGTTTTCTTGGACTCGCATGATATTATCAGAGGTTCATTGAGAATTTCTCCAAAATTGCGAAGCCCATGACAGAGTTGTTGAAGATGGAAAGTAAGTACAAATGGACCGAAGAATGTGAGGCCAGTTTCCAGGAGTTGAAGACACGTTTGATTACAGCCCCAGTGCTGATTCTCCCGAATATTCGTAAGGATTCTCAAGTGTATTACGACGCTTCACGTCAAGGACTTGGAGGTGTTCTTATGCAAGAAGGAAGAGTTGTTTCATATGCCTCACATCAACTTCGACCCCGTGAGTTGAATTATGCCACACATGATTTGGAGTTAGCAGCTGTAGTGCACGCACTCAAGACCTGGAGGCACTTTCTTATTGGAAACCGTTGTGATTGTTGGAAATATGCCCTAGAGGCAATAATAAATTGGTTATTATTATATTTCCTTGTTCATGATAATTGTTTATTATCCATGCTAGAATTGTATTGATAGGAAACTCAGATACATGTGTGGATACATAGACAAACACCATGTACCTAGTGAGCCTCTAGATGACTAGCTCGTTGATCAATAGATGGTTACGGTTTCCTGACCATGGACATTGGATGTCGTTGATAACGGGATCACATCATTAGGAGAATGATGTGATGGACAAGACCCAATCCTAAGCCTAGCACATATTGTGTAGTTCGTATGCTAAAGCTTTTCTATATGTCAAGTATCTTTTCCTTAGACCATGAGATTGTGCAACTCCCGGATACCGTAGGAATGCTTTGGGTGTACCAAACGTCACAACGTAACTGGGTGGCTATAAAGGTGCACTACAGGTATCTCCGAAAGTGTCTGTTGGGTTGGCACGAATCGAGACTTGGATTTATCACTCCGTGTGACGGAGAGGTATCTCTGGGCCCACTCGGTAGGACATCATCATAATGTGCACAATGTGATCAAAGAGTTGATCACAGGATGATGTGTTACGGAACGAGTAAAGAGACTTGCCGGTAACGAGATTGAGCAAGGTATCGGTATACCGACGATTGAATCTCGGGCAAGTGCTATACCAATAGACAAAGGGAATCGTATACGGGATTGATTGAATCCTTGACATCGTGGTTCATCTGATGAGATTATCGTGGAACATGTGGGAGCCAACATGAGTATCCATATCCCGCTGTTGGTTATTGGTCGGAGAGTTGTCTCGGTCATGTCTACATGGTTCCCGAACCCGTAGGGTCTACATACTTAAGGTTCGATGATGCTAGGGTTATAGGGAAAGTATGTACGCGGTTACCGAATGTTGTTTGGAGTCTCGGATGAGATCCCGGATGTCACGAGGAGTTCCGGAATGGTCCGGAGGTAAAGATTCATATATGGGAAGTCTCATTTTGGTCACCGGAAAAGTTTCGCGCGCTATTAGTAGCGTACCGGGACCACCGGGAGGGTCCCGGGGGTCCACCGGGTGGGGCCACCGGCCCCAGAGGGCTGCGTGGGCCAAGTGTGGGAGGGGACCAGCCCCAGGTGGGCTGGTGCGCCCACCAACCAGGCCCAAGGCGCCTCCAAGAGGGGAAGGGGCAAACCCTAGGGCAGATGGGCCCTAGGGCCCAATCTGGTGCGCCCCCCTCTCCCTCTCCCCCTCTGGCCGCCACCCTTAGATGGGATCTGGGGTGGCCGCACCCCTAGGGGTGGGAAACCCTAAAGGGGGCGCAGCCCCTCCCTTCCCCCTATATATATGTGAGGTTTGGGGCTGCCCATAACACGGTTTGACCTCTCTCGCTTGGCGCAGCCCTACCTCTCTCCCTCCTCGTCTCTCGCAGTGCTTGGCGAAGCCCTGCTGGAGTCCCGCGCTCCTCCACCACCACCACGCCATCGTGCTGCTGTTGGATGGAGTCTTCCCCAACCTCTCCCTCTCTCCTTGCTGGATCAAGGCGTGGGAGACGTCATCGGGCTGCACGTGTGTTGAACGCGGAGGCGCCGTTGTTCGGCGCTTTGATCCGAATCAACCGCGATCTGAATTGCAGCGAGTACGACTCCTTCATCCGCGTTCTTGAAACGCTCTGCATCGCGATCTACAAGGGTATGTATATGCACTCCCCTCCGCCTCGTTGCTAGATTACTCCATAGATAGATCTTGGTGATGCGTAGGAATTTTTTTGATTTTCTGCTACGATCCCCAATAGTGGTATCAGAGCTAGGTCTATGCGTAGTATCTTGCACGAGTAGAACACAAAGTAGTTGTGGGCGTCGATTTGTCAATTTACTTGCCGTTACTAGTATTATCTTGATTCGGTGGCATCGTGGGATGAAGCGGCCCGGACCGACCTTACACGTACTCTTACGTGAGACTGGTTGCACCGACTGACATGCACTAGTTGCATAAGGTGGCTAGCGGGTGTCTGTCTCTCCCACTTTAGTCGGATCGGATTCGATGAAAAGGGTCCTTATGAAGGGTAAATAGAAATTAGCATATCACGTTGTGGTTTTGGCGTAGGTAAGAAATGTTCTTGCTAGAAACCTATAGCAGCCACGTAAAAACTTGCAACAACAATTAGAGGACGTCTAACTTGTTCTTGCAGCATGTGCCGTGTGATGTGATATGGCCAAAAGGATGTGATGAATGATATATATGTGATGTATGAGATTGATCATGTTCTTGTAATAGGAATCACGACTTGCATGTCGATGAGAATGACAACCGGCAGGAGCCATAGGAGTTGTCTTATTTTATTGTATGACCTGCGTGTCACTGAATAACGCCATGTAATTACTTTACTTTATTGCTAAACGTTAGCCATAGTAGTAGAAGTAATGTTTGGCGAGACGACTTCGTGAAGACACGATGATGGAGATCATGGTGTCATGCCAGTGACGATGATGATCATGGAGCCCCGAAGATGAAGATCAAAGGAGCAAAATGATATTGGCCATATCATGTCACAATTTGATTGCATGTGATGTTTATCATGTTTTACATCTTATTTTCTTAGAACGACGGTAGTAAATAAGATGATCTCTCACTAAAATTTCAAGAATTGTGTTCCCCCTAACTGTGCACCGTTGCTAAGGTTCGTTGTTCCGAAGCACCACATGATGATCGGGTGTGATAGGTTCTAACGTTCGCATACAATGGGTGTAAGCCAGATTTACACATGCGATACACTTAGGGTTGACTTGACGAGCCTAGCATGTACAGACATGGCCTCGGAACACGGAAGACCGAAAGGTCAAACATGAGTCGTATAGAAGATACGATCAACATGAAGATGTTCACCGTTGATGACTATGTCCGTCTCACGTGATGATCGGACGCGGCCTAGTCGATTCAGATCATGTATCACTTAGATGACTAGAGAGATGTCTATCTGAGTGGGAGTTCATTAGATGAACTTAATTGTCATGAACAATAGTCTAAGTTGTCTTCGCAAATTATGTTGTAGACCAATAACAGCGTTGTAGCTCCCTGTTTAATATGATCCTAGAGAAAGACTAAGTTGAAAGATATTGTAAGCAATGATGCGGACTGGGTCCGTAGTCCGAGGAGTGTCCTCACTGCTGCACAGAAAGCTTACGTCTTTGATGCACCGCCCAATGTGCAAACCCCTACAACGTTGTCTGTGGATGTTGTGAACACCTGACAGACACGTCCTGATGACTACTTGATAGTTTAGTGCACCATACTTTACGGCTTAGAATCGGGATTCCAATGACGTTTTGAACGTCATAGAACATATGAGATGTTCTCAGAGCTGAAATTGGGATTTCAGGCTCATGCCCGTGTTGAGAGGTATGAGACCTTTGACAAGTTCTTTTGCCAAAAAGATGGAGGAGAATAGCTCAACTAGTGAGCATGTGCTCAGAATGTCTCGGTGCTAAAATCACTTGAACCAAGTGGGAGTTAATCTTCCAGATGAGATAGTGGTGGACAGAATTCTCTAGACACTATCACCAAGCTACTAGAACTTCGTGATGAACTATGACATGCAAAGGATGGAGATGATCCCGGAGCTATTAGCGGTTCTTAAGACCGCAAAAGTAGAAATCAAGAAGGAGCATCAAGTGTTGATGGTTTAACAAGACCACTTGTTTCAAAAGGGCAAGGGCAAGAAGGGAAACTTCATGAATGGCAAACCAGTTGTCGCACTAATGAAGGAACCCAAGGTTGAACCCAAACCTTGAGACTAAGTGCTTCTATTGTAAGGGGAACGTCATATGGTAGCAGAACTACCCCAAATACATGGTAGATAAGAAAGCTGGCAACTTCAACAAAGTATGTTTGATATACGTGTTATTGATGTGTACCTTACTAGTACTCCTTGTAGTATCTGGGTATTGGATATTGGTTCAGTTGCTATTATTAGTGACTTGAAGCAAAAGCTACGGACTGAACGGAGACTAGCTAAGGGCGAGGTGACGATGTGTGTTGGAAGTGTTTCCAAGGTTGATAAGATCACCATCGCACGCTCCCTCTACCTTCGGGATTAGTGTTGAACCTAGATAAATGTTATCAGGTGTGTACGTTGAGCATGAATATGATTAGATCATGTTCATTGTAATACGGTTATTCATTTAAGTTAGAGAATAATGGTTATTCTGTTTACATGAATAATACCTTTATGGTCATGCACCCAATGGTTTATTGAATCTCGATCATAGTAATACACATGATAATAATATTAACGCCAAAAGATGTAGAGTTAATAATGATGGTACCACTTTCTTGTGGCACTGCCGCTTAGGTCATTTTGGCATAAAATGCATGAAGAAACTCCATGCTGATGGATGTTTGGAGTCACTTGATTTTGAATCGCTTGACACATGCGAGCCATGCCTCATGGGCAGGATGACTAAGATCCCGT
>LR738715.1:267624567-267637145 GCA_902687465.1 Secale cereale
TAAAGGTATTGAACCCGCTATAAATTATGAGCATGATTATATTGAGAGCTATGTGAAAACTGATTACTTCAATACCTTTTGCTCTAAGATTGGTCTTGATTCCCATCTAATGATTGATTTCTGTAAGGATTTTGCCTCTCACGTTGATTCTTTTAAAAAGAAGAGAGATCAGCATCATGAACCTTTCAAAGAGTTACCTGTTGATATTCATGTTGATGACCCTATTTTGCCTGCAGTTATATATGAAAAGCCTCCTTTTCCCGCAAGGATAAGGGAGCACTCTCTTGTGACAGACATAATAAATAAAAGTGAGAGAAGAATTGATGAGCCTGAGGACCAGATCAAGGTCGATCCTCAAGTTGCATTGGTTAAAGACCTTGTTACTAATGATGTTTTGGATTCCAATGTAAATTTTTGCGTTGTTTCCACTAACCTTGTCACAGCCAAGAATAAAGGCCCAATTTCAGGTACTCCAGTAGTATCTGTTAAAATAGGAGATCACAATTATTATGGGCTATGCGATTTGGGATCGAGTGCTAGTGCTATCCCCTATTCACTTTATCAAGAGATCATCGGTGAGATTTCACCTTGTGAACTTGAAGAAGTTGATGTTACCATTCATCTTGCAAACAGAGCAACTATCTCTCCTATCGAAATTGTGAGAGACGTTGAAGTCCTATGTGGAAAGGTAAAATACCCTACCGACTTTCTAGTACTTGGTTCAGTGAGGGACAATTTTTGTCCTATTATTTTTGGTAGACCTTTTCTCAGAACTTGTGGAGCTATAATAGATTGCAAGAAAGGTAAAGTTTCTGTTGAATTCAATGGTGAGCCATACAAATTTAACTTTTCTAAGTTCTCTAAGCAGCCTCGTGGTACCGATTTACCTAGTGATGATAAAATTATTGAAAGTATTGCTTCTATTGCTATTCCCCCTAATGATCCTTTGCAGCAATATATGGAGAACCACGAGAATGATTTGCATATGCAGGAAAGAAATGAACTAGATGAAATATTCTTGAGACAACCTGCTATCCTGAAGCACAACCTTCCGGTTGAACCTTTGGGAATTTTATCAAAACCAAAAGAAGACCCGGTGTTCAATCTTAAACCTCTTCCCGATACGCTCAAGTATGCTTATTTAGATGAAAAGAAAGTATATCCTGTTATTATCAACTCTAACCTTTCAGGATATGAAGAAGAGCGACTATTGGAAGTACTTCGTAAACACCGAGGTGCAATTGGCTATACCCTTGATGACCTTAAGGGGATTAGTCCATCTATCTGTCAACATACTATCAACCTTGAGCCCGATGCTAAACCAGTTGTTGATCATCAACGACGGTTGAACCCGAAGATGATGGATGTTGTAAGAACTGAGATTCTCAAGCTTCTAGCCGCAGGTATTATCTACCCTATAGCTGATAGTAAGTGGGTAAGCCCGGTACATTGTGTTCCTAAGAAAGGAGGTACAACTGTGGTTCCTAATGATAAGAATGAACTAATACCTCAGAGAATTATTATTGGATATAGAATGTGTATTTATTACAGGAAGCTGAACAAGGCAACCAGGAAGGATCACTACCCGTTTCCGTTCATCGACCAAATGCTTGAAAGGTTATCCAAAAATACCCACTTTTGTTACCTCGATGGTTATTCTGGCTTCTCTCAAATTCATGTTAACACTGCTGATCAAGAGAAGACCACTTTTACTTGTCCCTTTGGTACTTATGCTTACACGCGTATGCCTTTTGGTTTATGTAATGCCCCTGCTACTTTTCAAAGGTGTATGTCTGCTATCTTTCATGGTTTCTTTGAGGAGATTGTGGAAGTCTTCATGGACGATTTCTCCGTCTATGGAACTTCCTTTGACCATTGTCTCCACAACCTTAATAAAGTTTTGCAGAGATGTGAGGAGACAAATCTGGTACTCAACTAGGAGAAGTGCCACTTCATGGTTAACGAAGGAATTGTTCTTGGCCACAAGATTTCCGAAAGGGGAATTGAGGTGGACAAGGCCAAGATCGAAGCAATTGAGAGGATGCCCTATCCAAGGGACATCAAAGGTATTCGCAGTTTTCTCGGTCATGCTGGTTTCTATAGAAGATTTATTAAAGACTTTTCTAAGACTTCGAGACCCCTCACTAATCTTCTCCAGAAGGACGTTCCTTTTGTATTTGATGAAGATTGTAAGGAGGCTTTTGAAGTTCTTAAGGAAGCTTTAATAACCGCTCCTATAGTACAACCACCTGACTCGAATTTACCTTTGTAGATTATGTGTGATGCTAGTGATTTTGCTGTTGGAGCTGTTTTAGGGCAAAGGGTTGATAAGAAATTGAATGTTATACATTATGCTAGTAAAACCCTTGATAGTGCTCAAAAGAATTATGCTACTACTGAGAAGGAATTCTTAGCTGTAGTGTTTGCTTGTGATAAGTTTAGGCAGTATATTGTTGATTCCAAAGTTATTATTCATACTGACCATGCTGCCATTAAGTACCTTATGACAAAGAAGGATGCCAAGCCAAGGCTTATCAGATGGGTACTCCTTCTTCAAGAATTTGATTTGCAGATTGTTGATAGGAAAGGAGAAGACAATCCGGTGGCAGACAATCTTTCAAGGATGGAAGATATACCGCATGATCCCATCCCAGTCACGACAGTTTTCCAGACGAGCAACTTGCCGTTGTAAAAGTACAATCTCTTTCCGATCCTTGGTTTGCAGATTATGCTAATTTTATCGTTGCGAAGTATTTGCCTCCAGGTTTAACATTTCAGCAAAGGAAGAAGTTCTTTCATGATTTGAGGCACTACTTTTGGGATGACCCACATCTTTTCAAAGAAGGTCCAGACGGGATCGTGAGAAGATGCATACCGGAACATGAGCAGAAGGACATTCTCAGACAATGTCATGATAGTCCCTATGGAGGACATCATGCCGGTGAGAGGACCGCACATAAGGTTCTTCAATCAGGTTTTTATTGGCCTACTCTCTTTAAGGATGCTAGAAATTATGTTTTAGCTTGTGATAAATGTCAGAGAGTTGGTAACATTAGTAGAAGGAATGAGATGCCTATGAATTACTCACTAGTGATTGAACCTTTTGATTGCTGGGGTTTTGATTTTATGGGTCCTTTTCCTTCTTCGCACAAGTACACTCACATTTTAGTAGCTGTTGATTATGTGACCAAGTGGGTTGAAGCAATCCCCACTGAAAGTGATGATCACAAGACATCTTTGAAAATGCTCAAAGATGTGATTTTTCCTAGGTTTGGTGTACCTAGGTATCTCATGACTGATGGAGGATCACACTTCACGCATGGAGCTTTTAGAAAAGCTTTAGCCAAGTACGATGTCAATCATAGAATTGCTTCACCGTACCATCCTCAAACTAGTGGGCAAGTTGAGCTCACCAATAGAGAGATCAAGTTGATCTTGCAGAAGACAGTAAATAGAAATAGAAAGGACTGGTCAAATAAGTTAGGAGATGCTTTGTGGGCGTATAGAACTGCTTACAAAAACCCCATGGGCATGTCCCCACATAAGATGGTTTATGGCAAGGCTTGCCATTTGCCATTAGAATTAGAGCACAAAGCTTTCTGGGCTGTTAGAGAGCTTAATGCTGACCCAAAGTTAGCTGGTGAGAAGCGTCTCATGAACTTGACTTCTCTAGATGAGTGGAGAAGTGAAGCTTACGAGAGCGCTAAAATGTTCAAGGAAAAGGTAAAGAAGTGGCATGATAAGAGGATTCTGAAACGTGAATTTAATGTTGGTGATAAAGTTTTGTTGTTTAGATCCCGTTTCAGGTTTTCTCCAGGCAAACTACTTTCCAGGTGGGAAGGGCCATTTCATATTGAAGAAGTCTATCGGTCTGGTGCAATCAAGATTAACAATTTTCAAGGCACCAAACCTCAAGTTGTGAATGGGCAAAGACTTAAGCATTACATAGCAGGAGACCCTGTCAATGTTGATGTGAATATGATATACACAACAACTCACGAAGAACATGTTGCAGCCCTGTTTCAGACACCAGCAGAAGCAGAATAAGAAAAGGTATGTATTACGGTAAGGAAACATCGCGAACCGCCATAAAAGTTCCATATTATGAGTTTTTGCAAAATTAGTAAAATTCTAAGCCTAAGTGGAGCCGGAGACAAGCTCCAGGGGGCCCAGGCGCCCCCCTGGCGCGGCCTACCTCCTGGCCGCGCCGGGAGGCCGCCTGGGCACCCAGGAGTCCGTCTACGACCCCGTTTTAGCTTGTTACCTTCCTTTCTGTGCATAAATTTTTGCTATATATTTGCCCGGATTGTTCCGGCAACGTATCTCGCAATTTCGTGTGTTTTCTTTTCGATCTGTTTCTGCCAGGAAATCTTTTAGCTGGACCTGGGTGCCATGGCTTCTCCAAGTTCCCCCAAGGACAAGTTCGTCGTCAACGTCATCAACCCTTACCTCGCTGAGGTGAAGAAGCACCCTCAGGTTGTTCGGATGGTGATGTAGGGTGGAACCCTAATCAGCGGATCTTTCACGTTTTGGAGAGTATCCCACGGAGAACACGGAGAACACAAGGAGGAAAACGGGGAAAACACGAGAGGAAACACTCAAATCAACACAAAGATGGTCACACAGGTGCTAGATCCACGATACATATAGAGATACATGGTCCATAGTCAACGTCGGTGATACAAGGATAGTCTTCTCCCGGAGGAGGTCTTGGTTATCCCGTAGGATCTTCCCCGATGTGGAGGTCTTGAATCCAAGGTGGATCTTCTCCGAAGAGGCGCGCAGTCTCGTGGGAGAGAATCCACACAGAGGTCTGAAATGAGCTATCCAAAAGCTACCTCCAAAGGAGGGAAGTCAACGAGTATATATTACACGGATGGACACCGTCGGGGCGGACGTCCGCTGGTTACCGGACGTCCGGTGGTTCCGGAGGGACCGGACGTCTGGTAATCCTCGGATTTCCGCTATTTAGCTTCTGTCGTCGTTGTCACGGACGTCCGGTGGCTTCCGGTCGTCCGGTCGTCTGGGAGAGGCCGGACGTCCGGTGTCTTCCGGTCGTCCGGTGCCTGGAAGTCGCCGGTCGTCCGGTGCAGGCCGGACGTTCGGTGCCTGTAGCATCTTCATCCTTCCTTCTTATTGTCTCGTGTACTTGTCGGGCCTGTCGTCTTGACCATTGTGCAGAGCTGTCCCGTGGCCTTCGTCCAAGTACATGAGTATGCACAGAGTCCCTGATGAAGGTAGAAGCCATGTCTCAAGTGAATCCGAAAGATGTAGAGAGAGGAGCGAAGTCACCTCGGTCTCGAGAGCTCTTGCACGGGCTCGAGTCATTGGTCCTTTGGGCACTTGGTGAGGCGATGGAGGGTCCATGGGATGACCTTAGGATGCTCCGCATCATCTCCCCTCCCTTGGGAAAGATCCGACCTCGGATTGAAATCTTCATCACCATGGAAAGGGGATAGGTCCTTGACGTTGAAAGTATCGCTCACGGAGTACTTGTCTCGTGGGATGTCGATCTTGTAGGCGTTGTCGTTGTAGCGAGCTAGCACCTTGAAGGGTCCGTCAGCGCGAGGTAGAAGTTTGGACTTGCGCTCGTGTGGGAAGCGGTCCTTGCGAAGATGAAGCCAAACAAGATCTCCCGGTTGGAACACCATTGGTGCCTTGTTGACGTTGAGCTTGGTTGCGAGACGTTGGACTTGCCGCTCGATCATTGCCCTTGTATCTTCGTGCACCTTCTTGAGATAGCTTGCTCGTGCACTTGCGTCCATGTTGATGCGCTCTTGTAGGGGTAGAGGTAGAATGTCCAAAGGGGACAACGGGTTGAAGCCGTAGACAACCTCGAATGGCGACTTGCCGGTGGTCGAATGTCTTGCGCGGTTGTAGGCGTACTCGGCGATGGGCAGGCATTGCTCCCATTCCCGGATATTCCTCTTGATCAACACACGAAGAAGAGTGGAAAGCGTGCGGTTCGTCACCTCCGTCTGGCCGTCCGTTTGGGGATGGTACGCCGAAGAAAAGAGTAGCTTGATTCCGAGCTTGGCACATAGTGTTTTCCAAAAGTAACTCAAGAACTTGACGTCTCGGTCCGACACGATCATTTTGGGCACGCCGTGTAGACGAAGTATCTCCCTGCAAAAGTGATTTGCAACATGTGAAGCATCGTCGATCTTGTTACAAGGAATGAAATGAGCCATTTTAGAGAATCTATCTACCACGACAAGCACGGAATCTTTGCCATTTTGAGTCCTAGGCAAGCCAAGTATGAAATCCATGCTTATGTCTTCCCATGGATGGTATGGAATAGGAAGAGGCATGTAAAGACCATGAGATTGAGCTTTGGACTTAGCTTTGCGGCATGTAGAACATCGGTTGGTGAGGCGTGAGACGTCACGAAGCATCTTGGGTCAAAAATAGTTCTTAGAGAGGGTAGCAAACGTCTTGTCGCGTCCAAAGTGTCCCATGAGTCCTCCTCCATGAGATTCCTGCAAAAGAAGCAAACGAAGCGAAGACTCGGGAATGCAAAGTTTGTTAGCTCTCATTAGATATCCATCCTTGATGTAGTAATGTTCCCAAGAAGTGTGAGTCAAGCACTTAGCATAAGCATTTGCAAAGAAAGGATCATGCTCATATAAATCTTTGATGTGCTCAAAGCCAATCACATTCAACTCAAGTTGTGTTGCAAGCATGCATTTGCGTGAAAGCGCGTCCGCCACAACATTTTCTTTGCCCTTGATGTATTTGATGACATAGGGAAAAGACTCAATGAACTCACTCCATTTAGCATGACACTTGTTCAACTTAGTTTGACCTTTGAGATACTTGAGTGTCTCATGGTCCGTATGAAGAATGAATTCATGAGGTCTAAGATAGTGTTCCCAAACACGTAAAACTCTCACCAAGGCATAAAGCTCTTTATCATAGATGGGATAGTTAAGTTGCGCTCCCGATAGCTTCTCGCTAAAGTACGCAATTGGGCGCTTTTCTTGCATTAGCACGCCAGCGATTCCGGTACCACTAGCATCACAATGAATCTCAAACGGTTTGTCAAAGTTTGGTAGGGCTAGAAGTGGTGCGTGCGTGAGCAAGCTTTTAAGCTCATTGAATGCGGTGTCTTGCGAAGGACCCCAAATGAAGGGTGCGTTTTTCTTGCTCAAAGCGTGTAGAGGCATAGCAATGGTGCTAAAGTCCTTCACAAAACGTCGATAGAAACCGGCTAGACCAAGGAAACTACGCACTTGCATTAGATTCTTTGGTTGAGGCCAAATTTTAATTGCTTCAATTTTAGTTTCATCAACGTGAACACCTTGAGAAGACACGACAAATCCTAGAAAGACAACCTTGTCAACGCCAAAAGTGCATTTTTCCATATTAGCATACAATTGTTGGTTGCGAAGGGCTTGCAAAACCGTACGGACATGGTCAACATGTTCCTCAAGCGACTTGCTAAAGACTAGGATGTCATCAAAGTAAACCACTACAAAGACGCCTATATAGGGTCGGAGGACAAAGTGCATAAGACGCACGAATGTGCCGGGTGCTTCCGATAAGCCCATTGGCATGACCAACCACTCATAGAGTCCAAACTTGGTTTTGAAAGTTGTTTTCCATTCATCACCCTCTTGAATGCGAATTTGGTAATAGCCACTTTTAAGGTCAATTTTGGAAAAAATTGTGGCACCACATAATTCATCAAGCATGTCGTCTAAGCGTGGAATAGGGTGACGGTATCTAACGGTGATAGCATTTATCGGACGACAATCGGAACACATGCGAAAACTTCCATCTTTCTTAGGCACGAGGATAACGGGAACGGCACAAGGGCTTAAGCTTTCACGTACATGACCTTTGTCGATGAGTTTTTGCACTTGTCGTTGTATCTCCTTTGTTTCCTCGGGGTTGACGCGGTAGGGAGCCTTGTTTGGAAGTGGTGCACCGGGTATGAGGTCGATGCGGTGTTCGATTCCGCGAAGTGGAGGTAGACCCGGAGGTAGCTCATCGGGAAAGACGTCCGAGAATTCCTGCAACAATTGAGACAACACAAAAGGTGGAGGTGGTGAAGTGTTAGTAGGTTTGGCTTCCCCTTTGCATAAGAGCACAAGGTGGAAGACGCTCGATGGGTTCTCACACACTTCTCTCATCTCACGTTTGGTGGCAAATAGAACTAGTTGCTTCTTGTCGCTCATCGTGGAGTCGCTCATATTTGGCTTGTGGCTCTCACTCTCTTTTTGGTGGCTCACTCTTTCTCCATTCTCTCCACGATGGTTGGTAGGTAAAAGCTTGTCGGCGGCTACTTGACTTGGAGACATTGGTCGGAGCACGAATTCCTTGCCCTTCATCTTGAAATGATAGTGATTTGGCCGTCCATTGTGTGTGACTCCACGATCATATTGCCATGGACGTCCAAGAATAAGGTGGCACACGGACATGGGTATCACATCACATTCAAGAGTGTCCTCGTAAGCACCAATCTTGAAAGAGACTTGCACGGTGTGCTCGACTCGAAGAATTCCGGCGTCGTTGAGCCACTGGACCTTGTAGGGGTGAGGATGCTTCGTCTTGGCCAAATGAAGCTTGTCGCATAGCTCTTCGCTTGCCAAGTTGTGGCAACTTCCTCCATCGATGATAACCTTGACGGAGCGTCCATTGATGCTAGCCTTCGTATGGAAAATGTGACATCGTTGGTCGTCATCTTGTTGATGTTGGAGTGTCAAGACTTTGGAGACAACAAGATTGGGACTTGAGTCATTGTCGCAAAATACTTGACGGTCTTCTTCTTCATTCACTTGGCGATGCATAGCGACATGCTCAAGTGCTTCCATTTCATCATCGCTCATTGAGTCATAAGATCCGTCATCGTTGATGATCATGGTGCGAACGGTCTTGCACTCAAATGACTTGTGGCCTCGTCCTTGGCACTTGAAGCATTTGATGGAGCTCGTCTTGTTGTCGTCTTCGGTTGGATTTGTAGTTGAGGAAGCTCTTGGCTTGAAGTTGTTGGTAGAAGGTGGACGACTCGATGTAGTCGCGTTCTTGTAGCTTGGCTTGTCGCCGATGTTTGTAGATGGCTTCGTAGAGGTAGGAGGAGTAGCCGAAGTCGTTGAAGCTTGGTTGTAGGAGCCGTAGTTCTTGGAGTTGAACTTGGAATACTTGTAGTCCTCTTGAACTTGTCGCTCCGCTTTGGTTGCTTGATGTACTAGCTCGAGGAGATTGTTGTATGGTTGGAAGTCCGCAATCTTCTTGATGGGATAGTTGAGTCCATTCAAGAATCTCGCCATTGTTTGCTCGTCATCTTCCGTGATGTTTGCTCGTATCATAGCAATCTCCATCTCCTTGTAGTACTCTTCAACGGACTTGGTTCCTTGCTTGAGGAGTTGTAGCTTCTTGAACAAGTCGCGGTTGTAGTGGGTAGGCACAAATCTTGCTCTCATGACTTCCTTCATTTGAGCCCAAGTGGTGATAGGAGGTTCGCCTTTTGCTTCTCTTCTCTCTATGATTTGCTCCCACCAAATGAGAACATAGTCTTGGAACTCAAGGGATGCCATTGCGATCTTCTTCTCTTCATCGAAGTTGTGAAGGCGAAAGATCTTGTCAACTTTCAATGCCCATGAGAGATAGTCTTCGGGATCAATGCTTCCGGAGAACTTTGGCATGGTGAACTTGAGCTTGCCGTAGCGATGCTCATCGTTGTTTCCTTGCCTATTGGGAGGGTGGTCTCGATTTTGGCGGTTTGCCATATCTTGTTGCTCTTGTTGATGTAGATGTTCTTGTTGGAGTTGGTGTTCTTGCCACTCTTGAGGAGGAGCTTCTTCTTGCATTCGTCCTTGATGGCGCCTCTCTTGTATCTCATCACGAAGGAAATCCTCTTCTTGACGAGTGTGTCGAGTGCGGGGTGCCACATTGTGATGTGCATCTTGTAATGCTCGTTGCGCCTCCGTAGCTTGAGCTTCTCGACGTTGTTGTGCTTGGCCGTTAGCCTCGGCATCTTGTTCTTATTGAAATTGACGTGCTCGCTCTTGTTGTTGTTGGCGTAGTCTTTGTCGTTCTTGTGCTTGCTCAAGTGTAGCTTGGTTTTGACGACGTCGACTTTCGTGGTCGTCGAATAGCTCTTGTGAACTCTTGTCATGTATAGGCTGCCGTTGGTCATGTCGAGCTTGACGTGCGGCTTGACGAAGAGTGTTGGACGTAGGTGTACTTGAGTATTGCGTGGAGTCGGAGTGTCGACTTGAGCGGCTTCGTCTTTGAGATGATGTTGAGGAAGAACGTCGGTTGATTATCAATGTCCGGAGCTCATTGTATTGAGTAGTCATGTTGGTGTTGATGATGTCGAATTGTTCTTTTGTCCTTGCTTCAAATTGGCGCGCGTCCTCGGCGACTTGACCAATGTACTCGCGCATAGCTTCTCTCTCTTGATGTAGAGCTCGTTGGACACCGAAAAGATGTAGTTTGGTGACGTAGTTGTTCGCTTCTTGAGGATCGTCGAAGATCGGGTTGGAAGATGTACTTGGCCTATCCATCATCACAAGCAAGTATGTGAGTGGGAGAAAGGAGAAGACAATATCAATGTACCTTAACCAAGGTTGAAAATGGATCAATGATCACTCAATAATGTAACCCGGAAATAGCACTATTGGTATCACTTCGTGTCGATTCTCACACCTACACAAGTAAAGCTTTGAGAGGAGCTTGGTTATGATGTGGCACAAATTCAATGCAATCGTCAAGATGACTCAATGATGTTGAAAATGGTTCACAATTTGCTCATGCAACAAGTAGATCACTAGCAAAGTAGCACACGGAACACATGCACGGATAGATAAATGTGGTTGTGCAACCAAGGGTGAGCGAAAATGTGGAAACCACGGAAAATGCTCGTGTTGCACAACACTAGAGAGACGCTAACCGATTGCTTAATAGGCGGATACGCACTTGTGCACGACCTATAAGAGGCAAAATGTAACGACTATCTATCACAAGTATACTATGAGTGTATGATGTGCTGATGTTTGAGCACAAGATGATGTTGCTATGATGTATGATCTCGTTTGATGCAAGGCGTATGATGCTATTATCTTTTTGCTTTGGTTGGCTCTTTTGCTTAAAAGCTTGTGAGCTCTTTCTTTGGACACATATGCATGCTTCTCGGATCAAGGTAGCTATTGTGTATGCGGAGCACTCTTGTGGCACACGGAGATATGATGATACCAAGATGAATGTAGTATGCAATATCTATGACTATCACTAATGTGCACAAGTGTCGTGGCCCGGCAATACTCAAATGGCTAGTCTCAATGGGAAAGCTACGCAAAGATGGTTCATAGGGTGACAATGCAATTGCAAGGTAGGATGAGCGAAGTGTCGTCGATGTTACCGTCCTTGCCGAAGTTGAGCGGTGGTGTTGTCGAAGTCTTGCCATTCCAGGGTAGCCTAAACATCCAAGGAAACGGTGAAACCACAACTCATGTATCCAAGGCAAAGGGAGACACACTTTTCAAACTCGGAGCGGTTAAGCGATGGTGGTTGCGGAAGGTGGGATGAAAGGTAGGTGGTAGCGGAAGGTGGTACGGAACTGAACAAAGTCAGCTTCGTCAGGTTTTGTCGGACGTCCGGAAGTGACCGGTCGTCCGGTCGGTCGGAAGGGGTCGGACGTCCGGAAGTTCCGGAAATCCGGGAAATGTTTCTGTAGGCTGGGTGCCGGTCGTCCGGTGTTTAGCGGACGTCTGGTGTCTCGAGAGGTGCCGGACGTCCGGTAAACGTCGGTCGTCCGGTAGGACTGTGACTGGTGTTGGTGGATCCGTGGACAAATTGGTCAAACTTGCCCGAATTCTCGGAGGAAAATTGGTGAAATGGTGGGGAAATGCTAGATCGACACGTGGCACAGCAAATCCATGGAACAAAGTCAACAAAATCTTACCAAATCAACAGATCACAAAAAAAAATTTGGGTCTATTTTTGTGGGGAATTTTCGAAATTGGGAAGAACACAACAAAAACAAGCTAGAAAACAGTGTGTGGGGCTCCAAAATCGTGATCAACCTTGCTCTTGATACCAAGATGATGTAGGGTGGAACCCTAACCAGCGGATCTTTCACGTTTTGGAGAGTATCCCACGGAGAACACGGAGAACACAAGGAGGAAAACGGGGAAAACACGAGAGGAAACACTCAAATCAACACAAAGATGGTCACACAGGTGCTAGATCCATGATACATATAGAGATACATGGTCCATAGTCAACGTCGGTGATACAAGGATAGTCTTCTCCCGGAGGAGGTCTTGGTTATCCCGTAGGATCTTCCCCGATGTGGAGGTCTTGAATCCAAGGTGGATCTTCTCCGAAGAGGCGCGCAGTCTCGTGGGAGAGAATCCACACAGAGGTCTGAAATGAGCTATCCAAAAGCTACCTCTAAAGGAGGGAAGTCAACGAGTTTATATTACACGGATGGACACCGTCGGGGCGGACGTCCGCTGGTTACCGGACGTCCGGTGGTTCCGGAGGGACCGGACGTCTGGTAATCCTCGGATTTCCGCTATTTAGCTTCTGTCGTCATTGTCACGGACGTCCGGTGGCTTCCGGTCGTCCGA
>LR738715.1:267637155-267647322 GCA_902687465.1 Secale cereale
CTCTCCCAGACGACCGGACGACCGGAAGCCACCGGACGTCCGTGACAACAACGACAAAAGCTAAATAGCGGAAATCCGAGGATTACCAGACGTCCGGTCCCTCCGGAACCACCGGACGTCCGGTAACCAGCGGACGTCCGCCCCGACGGTGTTCATCCGTGTAATATATACTCGTTGACTTCCCTCCTTTGGAGGTAGCTTTTGGATAGCTCATTTCAGACCTCTGTGTGGATTCTCTCCCACGAGACTGCGCGCCTCTTCGGAGAAGATCCACCATGGATTCAAGACCTCCACATCGGGGAAGATCCTACGGGATAACCAAGACCTCCTCCGGGAGAAGACTATCCTTGTATCACCGACGTTGACTATGGACCATGTATCTCTATATGTATCGTGGATCTAGCACCTGTGTGACCATCTTTGTGTTGATTTGAGTGTTTCCTCTCGTGCTTTCCCCGTTTTCCTCCTTGTGTTCTCCGTGTTCTCCGTGGGATACTCTCCAAAACGTGAAAGATCCGCTGATTAGGGTTCCACCCTACATCATCTAGTAAATATCATTGGTCCTTTGGACGAAGGAAATCCTCTTCTTGACGAGTGTGTCGAGTGCGGGCTGCCACATTGTAATGTGCATCTTGTAATGCTCGTTGCGCCTCCATAGCTTGAGCTTCTCGACGTTGTTGTGCTTGGCGGTTAGCCTCGGCATCTTGTTCTTCTTGAAATTGACGTGCTCGCTCTTGTTGTTGTTGGCGTAGTCTTTGCCGTTCTTGTGCTTGCTCAAGTGTAGCTTGGTTTTGACGACGTCGACTTTCGTGGTCGTCGAATAGCTCTTGTGAACTCTTGTCATGTAGAGGCTGCCGTTGGTCATGTCGAGCTTGACGTGCGGCTTGACGAAGAGTGTTGGACGTAGGTGTACTTGAGTCTTGCGTGGAGTCGGAGTGTCGACTTGAGCGGCTTCGTCTTTGAGATGATGTTGAGGAAGAACGTCGGTTGATTATCAATGTCCGAAGCTCATTGTATTGAGTAGTCATGTTGGTGTTGATGATGTCGAATTGTTCTTTTGTCCTTGCTTCAAATTGGCGCGCGTCCTCGGCGACTTGACCAATGTACTCGCGCATAGCTTCACTCTCTTGATGTAGAGCTCGTTGGACACCGAAAAGATGTAGTTTGGTGACGTAGTTGTTCGCTTCTTGAGGATCGTCGAAGATCGGGTTGGAAGATGTACTTGGCCTGTCCATCATCACAAGCAAGTATGTGAGTGGGAGAAAGGAGAAGACAATATCAATGTACCTTAACCAAGGTTGAAAATGGATCAATGATCACTCAATAATGTAACCCGGAAATAGCACTATTGGTATCACTTCGTGTCGATTCTCACACCTACACAAGTAAAGCTTTGAGAGGAGCTTGGTTATGATGTGGCACAAATTCAATGCAATCGTCAAGATGACTCAATGATGTTGAAAATGGTTCACAATTTGCTCATGCAACAAGTAGATCACTAGCAAAGTAGCACACGGAACACACGCACGGATAGATAAATGTGGTTGTGCAACCAAGGGTGAGCGAAAATGTGGAAACCACGGAAAATGCTCGTGTTGCACAACACTAGAGAGACGCTAACCGATTGCTTAATAGGCGGATACGCACTTGTGCACGACCTATAAGAGGCAAAATGTAACGACTATCTATCACAAGTATGCTATGAGTGTATGATGTGCCGATGTTTGAGCACAAGATGGTGTTGCTATGATGTATGATCTTCTTTGATGCAAGGCGTATGATGCTATTGTCTTTTTGCTTTGGTTGGCTCTTTCGCTTAAAAGCTTGTGAGCTCTTTCTTTGGATACATATGCATGCTTCTCGGATCAAGGTAGCTATTGTGTATGCGGAGCACTCTTGTGGCACACGAAGATATGATGATACCAAGATGAATGAAGTATGCAATATCTATGACTATCACTAATGTGCACAAGTGTCGTGGCCCGGCAATACTCAAATGGCTAGTCTCAAAGGGAAAGCTACGCAAAAATGGTTCATAGGGTGACAATGCAATTGCAAGGTAGGATGAGCGAAGTGTCATCGATGTTACCGTCCTTGCCGAAGTTGAGCGGTGGTGTTGTCGAAGTCTTGCCATTCCAGGGTAGCCTAAACATCCAAGGAAATGGTGAAACCACAACTCATGTATCCAAGGCAAAGGGAGACACACTTTTCAAACTCGGAGCGGTTAAGCGATGGTGGTTGCGGAAGGAGGGATGAAAGGTAGGTGGTAGCGGAAGGTGGTACGGAACTGAACAAAGTCAGCTTCGTCAGGTTTTGTCGGACGTCCGGAAGTGACCGGTCGTCCGGTCGGTCGGAATGGGTCGGACGTCCGGAAGTTCCGGAAATCCGGGAAATGTTTCTGTAGGCTGGGTGCCGGTCATCCGGTGTTTAGCGGACGTCCGGTGTCTCGAGAGGTGCCGGACGTCCGGTAAACGTCAGTCATCCGGTAGGTCTGTGACTGGTGTTGGTGGATCGGTGGACAAATTGGTCAAACTTGCCCGAATTCGCGGAGGAAAATTGGTGAAATGGTGGGGAAATGCTAGATCGACACGTGGCACAGCAAATCCATGGAACAAAGTCAACAAAATCTTGCCAAATCAATAGATCACAAAAAAAATTTGGGGCTATTTTTGTGGGGAATTTTCGAAATTGGGAAGAACACAACAAAAACAAGCTAGAAAACAGTGTGTGGGGCTCCAAAATCGTGATCAACCTTGCTCTTGATACCAAGATGATGTAGGGTGGAACCCTAATCAGCGGATCTTTCACGTTTTGGAGAGTATCCCATGGAGACACGGAGAACACAAGGAGGAAAACGGGGAAAACACGAGAGGAAACACTCAAATCAACACAAAGATGGTCACACAGGTGCTAGATCCACGATACATATAGACATACATGGTCCATAGTCAACTTCGGTGATACAAGGATAGTCTTCTCCCGGAGGAGGTCTTGGTTATCCCGTAGGATCTTCCCCGATGTGGAGGTCTTGAATCCAAGGTGGATCTTCTTCGAAGAGGCGCGCAGTATCGTGGGAGAGAATCCACACAGAGGTCTGAAATGAGCTATCCAAAAGCTACCTCCAAAGGAGGGAAGTCAACGAGTATATATTACACAGATGGACACCGTCGGGGCGGACGTCCGCTGGTTACCGGACGTCCGGTGGTTCCGGAGGGACCGGACGTCTGGTAATCCTCGGATTTCCGCTATTTAGCTTCTGTCGTCGTTGTCACGGACGTCCGGTGGCTTCCGGTCCTCCGGTCGTCTGAGAGAGGCCGGACGTCTGGTGTCTTCCGGTCGTCCGGTGCCTGGAAGTCGCCGGTCGTCCGGTGCAGGCCGGACGTCCGGTGCCTGTAGCATCTTCAGCCTTCCTTCTTCTTGTCTCGTGTACTTGTCGGGCCTGTCGTCTTGACCATTGTGCAGAGCTGTTCCGTGGCCTTCGTCCAAGTACCTGAGTATGCATAGAGTCCCTGATGAAGGTAGAAGCGATGTCTCAAGTGAATCCGAAAGATGTAGAGAGAGGAGCGAAGTCACCTCGGTCTCGAGAGCTCTTGCACGGGCTCGAGTCATTGGTCCTTTGGGCACTTGGTGAGGCGATGGAGGGTCCATGGGGATGACCTTAGGATGCTCCGCATCAGATGGAGGACAGTGTCCTCCATCAAGAAGATTTGAAGGGACCTATCAAGGAGGGGAGCATCCAGGCCAGGCTAGAAGAAGTGGAGCAAGAAGTCTTCAAGTACAAGAAGATGATCGAGTGTGGTGTCGAAGCTAACTTTGACATCATCAACGAGCTGAAGACCTACTTTCTGAAGGAGATGTGGAAAAGCATCACCGCATCTGAATAAAGAATTGAAGAGCTCCAAGGGCAAATTTATGATCTACATCACCAGAACTGTGAGTATGAACTAAGGTTTATGCGCATGGGTATGGGTGCTGCATGCAGGATTCAGGAGACAAACTTCTCATATGAGACTGGAGAACCCCTTCCGTGGAAGCGCTGCGCCGAGGACTACGTGATCAACGTCAACAAGAATGAGGAGTGAAATCTCCTTGTGTAAGCATCCCCTTGGCTTGTTCCAAGCTTGGGGGAGTGCCCGGTATCTTTATCTTTATCTTTTGTCTTTTAGAGTCAAGTAGAGTCGTATCATGTCTAGGGAGGTTATTTTATGAAATAGGTGTGTGCATTGAGGTCTATCACTCCTTCTGTGGAGAGATTGAATCCGTGAGTGTGGAGTCGTCTATGATGGAATATTAATGAGAAGTCTATTGGTTCCTTTGCTGCACTCGGTATTCTCTTCACGCAATCGACCTTATATGATGATTCTTATGGGGAGTATTGACCTTATATCAGGTATGGCTTTGAAAACTTTATTTAATCTTGGCAAACATAGCTTTGGTCATAACAACAAGCATGATTTCCTTAAAGTAGCGACATAGCCAAAACCTTTATGTTATTATGCTTGAAGTGTTATGCTGACAAGGAAGACAACTTGATGTGTTATGCTTATTTTAATGTTTATGCTTTATATTGCTTTGCATCTTAGTCATCATCAATTGTCTGTTCTCTCAAAGCCTTTGCTAGCCTAAACTCTGTACTAAGCGGAATTCTGCTTGTGCATCCATACCCTTAAACCAATACCTTCCATATGAGTCCACCATACCTTCCTATTCGTGGTATTCCACTACCACCTCCTAAAGTATAGAATTTGTGTGTTATCCTTAAATGTTCAAAATCTTCTATTTTGTGCCCCTGTTTTAGCTCATGAGGAAATAGTAGTTAATTCATGATCTTTTTAAGTTGGACAAGTTTTACCCCGGGATTGCATGTCTAATCTGCAAACCCCTAATACGCGAAGGAACTGGCATGAGTGCGCCCGGCTCATAAAACATAATACAACAAACAAACCCTCCTTCACGCTTTGTTCATGAGAAATCACAAAACTTTGGCAGCGATAAACAAAGGAGATTAAGGGGATGTGATCGTCCCCGTACGGGAGCCGTTCCTCGAAACTTGTCCAGCTCGAGAAGTAATTGAGTTATCTATTAGCATTCGTTGACAAATCATGCACCTCTCAAAACTTGTCTTCATTCTGTTTGATTTAAGGATAGCACATGAGTTTTCCCTACTTCCCTAGAGCAGGGCCTATCTCTTAGTGTTAGGATGAGTCAGTTATTCCTACTTCCTTCTATTCTTAAAGAGAGCAGACATTTGATGTTGACGAGGATTCATTCATATAAAGTTGCATTAAGATTTGTCATATCATATCCTTGTTGACATTATCATTTGATAGGTAAGTTGTTTGTCAAGCCCAGCTAAAGCAAACATCTTCCTTTGTGTTAACACTTTCACTTCTTGCCTAATAACATGTTCTTTCAAAAGCTTCAATTAATCTCATCAAAACATAAAGAGAAAGAGCAAAAGTAAAAGCTATTAGTCGTTCTTTGACCAAAGGAAATGTTTGCCATGATTTGATGAGTTTCCTTAGCCCTACTTTCGATTATAAGTGTTACCACTCTTTTATAAGGGCCTTATGAGTTGAGGATTGCTGTTGACGATATTTGAGTTTGGTGAAGAAACTGTGATGCTTCTTGTCCATATTCTATTTATCGACACTTCACTCTCTAAACTTGTGGACAGGTTTACCGAGCTCAGTATTCGCTTGGGGACAAGCGAGGTCTAAGCTTGGGGTGTTGATACGTCCAAAATGCATCACTATTTTATATCGTAGTTCATCCTTATTTATTGATATATTTCACATTACGATGATGTTCTTATGTTGTTTTGGCCTATTTTACACAGTTGGCAACTTTCCGGTGCTGAAGCAGCAGACGCAGGATTCAGCGGTAAAAAGTGGACGCTGAGTTGCTGAAGAAGAATACCTCCAAATTACCTAAAAATCGACAGAGGGTATTTTCCAGAAGGATTACGAAGACACGCAAAAGAGCAACCAGAGGGGGGCCACAGGGTTCCCAGGCAGCCACCTGGCGCAGGCCCCTCCCTGGCCGCGCTAGGAGGGCGCCTGGAGCCCCTGGCCCACTCCTGGCTCTCCCCTTTGGCCTATATACTCCTCGTCATCCAGAAACCCTAAAAAAGAGAGAGTTGACGGAGTTCCACTGCCGCTCCGTGGCGGAAACCTATAGAGAAGAAAAGCCATCTCCGGCGGGCAGATTCCGTCGGGGAGATCACCTCCCAGAAGGGGAGATCATCGCCATCGTCATCACCATCGTCACGGACATCATCGAGATCATCATCAACATCATCCCCAACATCAGCACCATCTCCATCTTCATCCAATCTCATCTCACAATTGCAACTTGTGTTGTAATCCGTACTATCTATCCTCTCTACTCTATCGGTGTTGATTACTACTTTGTGGTGAATGTTATTGAGTTTTGTTGGAGAAATATCATTGTGTCCAGATTGTTTATCATCCATCTATCTCCACTGATCATGATCTCTTTTATGTCTTGTGAGTAGTTACTTTAGTTCTTGAGGACATGGGAGAAGTCTTGTTGTTAGTAGCCATATGATGTTGAAGTAATATGTG
Organism: Secale cereale; assembly: GCA_902687465.1. Lineage (NCBI taxonomy): Eukaryota > Viridiplantae > Streptophyta > Magnoliopsida > Poales > Poaceae > Secale > Secale cereale. The sequence continues at coordinate 267,643,743 of LR738715.1, forward strand.
TTGTTTGATACTTAAGTTGTGTTGTTATTTTCCTAGTGGTGTTGTGTGAGTCGAACACTCAACACTTCGCCTTACTAAGGACCTAGGGGAATACATTGTGTACAAAGAATGCTTACGGTGGGTTGCCAGAGTGACAGAAACCTGAACCCCAGTTCGCACGCTTTTGCACAAGGGAATAATGGATCATCGATCGTATTGCTATGGTTAGGCTTTTGCCTTAAATACTATCTAGTATTTGCGGATGCTTGCAAGGTGTTTAATCATAAGAGTGCACTCATCTTAGTCTAGAGGGTGTACTAGCATAGATCCACCCACTCAACACTTATCAACACATCACATAGTACCGATACGGAATATGGCGAAAGCACATGACTACCTCTCCCGTGTGTCCTCAAGAACACTTTAGCCTTAATAAGTTCAGTTGCTAGGCCTCTCCTTTGCTCAGAAAGGATTGGGCCACTTGTTACTCTCCAGTGCCTTTTACTTTGCTCGCTTTTACTTTCCTGTTGCTTATATCAAGAAAACCCCTAAAAAGTTATCTTTCAGTGCTTGCAGTTATTCCTTGCTCAAAATCACTTATCAATACCTTCTGCTCCTTGTTGGGTTCGACACTCTTACTTATCGAAAACGCTGCAATAGATCCCTTACGGTTGTGGGTCATCAAGTGGGAGACTGTTGGAAATATGCCCTAGAGGCAATAATAAATTGGTTATTATTATATTTCCTTGTTCATGATAATTGTTTATTATCCATGCTAGAATTGTATTGATAGGAAACTCAGATACATGTGTTGCCGCTCAAAATGGCCATTGTGGGATCCCTTCCTGCCTAAACATTTCGGGGGAGGAGGACCCTGGCCGCCTATATAAGTAGCTAGGGTCTCCACTATGGAGGCATTCTGATCAGATCCAGAGAGACTCCGCCCTCACACCAAGGAGCACGAACCCTTCCCTCCTGACCCTCCTGAGCTCCCCTCCTAAGCTCAGGAACCACTGTACTTGTTCATACTCAAGCCCTCCTGAGGCTAATCCACCAAAGTAGGGCGTAGGGTTTTACACCGCAAGGTGGCCTGAACCTCGGTAAATTCGTGTGTGCTTTACTTGTGGCTTGCTTGAATCTCTTCTTTGGACGAGGGCGAGTTACTAGGTAGACGTGAGTGGGAGAGATCTCCGTTCACACCCATGTGTTCGAACTTCTTGGGTTTGCAGAGCCCGTAATCCGACAGTTGGCGCGCCACGTAGGGGGCGTGTCGAAATCTCGCCTCTACGACGACCTCGTCCCGCTCTGGTTCGTCGACCTCGCTTCGCTGACATGGTGTACACACGCCGGGCACGCGCCGCCCGTCACGTCGCCAACGTCGCTCAGATGGCGCCCGCGGGCAACGGTGCACCGCCCCGCCCCAACTCACCGGTCGCCAACGCCGCCATCGACCCGGTCGTCCACGAGCAGCAGGACTCGTCACTGCCACTGTCCGTGCGGCACGATGGCCGCACGGCAACGCCGTCACCCTCGCCGGTCACGGCGTCGTCCTCGCTGATCCGCCGCAGGCCGGTCTACCAGCAGCCCGCGCTACTGATGGTGCGGGAGCTCCCGCGTTACCGCCCGACGGACGACCTCTACGACGAATGGCTCCACCGCATCACCGAGCTCGTCAACGCCACTGGGGAGGTACCTGCACCAACTCACTCCTCCCGTCCTTCGTCGCTCATGGCGGGGAACGAGGGCCACGGTCTCTCGGCTCCACCTCCACTATACGGTGCCGGCCAGTGGCTCAAACGCGAGGCTCCGCGGCGCGAGCAGCCCCGCAGGGCCCCTGCGCGCGACGAGGAGAGCTGCCAGGTGATTCCGCATCCCCAGGCAAAAGCTCGCGGGCCCCCCATCCCGCAGCACCAGAACCACGCACCACAGGAGGTGGTGGCGCCTATGCCCCAGGAACCAGCACCACAGGTGCAGGGGGCGCCTGCAATCATGAGTGTGGCTGGATGTTGCGCCCTAACTCCAGAGCTGCGGCGCCTCGTCTGGCCTGGCAAGTTCAAGACGGATCTGCCTCCGTGCTACGATGGCACAGCCGACCCCCCCCCCAGAGTTCCTCCAGCTCTACGAGCTGAGCATTGAGGCGTCCAATGGCACCGATCAGGTCATGGCGAACTAGTTCCTCATGGACCTCAAGGATGGCGCCCGCTCCTCGCTCCCGAACCTCCCCATGGGATCCATATCCTCGTGGGGGGAGCTTCGTGAGCGTTTCATGGCCAACTTCCAGGGTACCCGCGACCGAGCCCCGGCGGCTGCGGATCTGCGTCGCGTGAAGAAGCAACCTGGGGAGACCCTACAGAATTACATCCATCGTTTCAACACCGTGCGCCTCAGGATTCCCAGGGTCTCAGACGAGGCCATCATCTCGACGTTCTCCAACGGTGTCCGCGATGTCAAGATGAAGGAGGAGCTCGCCATCCACGAGGACCTATGCACAACCCTCGAGATGTTCAAACTCGTGGCAAAGTGCGCCAGGGCAGAGGAAGGACGCCTCTCTCCTGGAGCTGCCTAAAGTGGAGGCTGACGACAAAAAGGCCAAGGCCAAGGAAGCGAAGCGCAAGGGACCCACCATGCTGGCTGCGGAGCCAGAAGTGAAGCGTGGCTGCGGCTACAACGACCCCCCAGAGACAACCATCTGTACTGCGTCTTCCACGATGTTCACAGCCACAACACTAACGACTGCCAACAGCTCAGGGCGATGCGCGTCGGGCAGCGCCCTGAGCACGACAACCGCGGCTACGGCCGCAGAGGGGGCCGTGGTGGAGGACGCTGGGACGGCAGGAACTCGCGCCAAGGATGGTGTGACCAACCTCATGAAGACCACTGGCATGAGCAGCCTTGTGACACCCCCTGGCGTGACCAGCCTCGTGAGGGTCGCCCTCAGGGAAACGTAGGCCTGCCTCCGCTGCCACCACCACCAAGAAGGAACAACGACGACCGCCAGGGGGATGAAGCAGGGGGCTTCCAGGAGCCACGCGCGGTTGCATGCATCTTCGGAGGAGCCCATGCTCTGGCTTCCCACCTCATCTTCAAGCAGTTTGCTCGTGAGGTGAACACGGCGCTTCCCAGGCATGACGCCACGCGCATCCTCAGGTGGACCAAGCGGGTCATCGCCTTCGACCCCAAGGACCAGCTCAAGTGCACTGTAGCCCCAGGCACTCTCCCGATGCTCTGCACTCCGACCATTAGGAATGTCCTCGTGACCAAGACCCTCGTCGACGGTGGAGCGGGGCTCAACATTCTCTCTGTCCAGACCTTCGAGATGCTCCAGGTCCCCTATGATTAGCTCCACCCAACCAAGCCATTCGACGGAGTCACAGATGGCTCCACACTCCCGATGGGGCATGTCCGCCTTCCCGTCACCTTTGGTGATCGCGACAACTACCACACCGAGCTCATCGACTTCGACGTCACCAACATTCACCTCCCGTACAAAGCCATCCTAGGGTATACGGCCCTTGCCAAGTTCATGGCGGCGACCCATCACGGCTACAACGTCCTCAAGATGCCCGGGAGTGGCGGGGTCATCACAATCGCCTGCGACGAG
>LR738715.1:267663582-267684704 GCA_902687465.1 Secale cereale
ACTGTGGGGTGGGGGGGTTATAGGCTGAGGGGGTAGTGGGCCGAGGCCCAGTAGGCCAGGGGGTCCTTTGCTTTGTTTTTGTTTGTTCTTTTTTTTGTAATGTTTTCCTTTTCTTAATTTTCTTTTACTTCTAATCTGTTTTAGTTTAGTTTCAACAAAATACAAAAGTGACACCTAAAATAGTGTTACAAATTAGGCCACTACCACAAACAGTTTAGCACTGAAATAAAATAGGGTTGAAATTGTTTATTATTTTAAAAGCATTTGAATATCTGTTTTGCCACTGGCTTATTTATTCAAGTGCATTTAAACCTTTTATAAGACTGTGGTTTCTTCACCATAAGTACTTATGATTCAATTGACCCATTTAGAACATTTTAGTTTTAGTATTTGAAAACTTATATGGTTTGACTTTATTTTAAATTTGAAATTTGAACGGGATTTGTATCATCGCAAGATTAGCAACAGTAATCGTGCTGACGTGGCACCATTAGTGGATGGTTACTGTAGCTTAACTATCCGGGCGTCACAAAACTGGCCTGGTAGCTATTGTTGTACGAAAACTCCGCGTAGGGCAAGTTGTCATCCCAACTAGATCCATAATCTAGCGCGCAAGCTCTCAACATGTCCTTCAGAATCTGATTGACTCTCTCGGTCTGTCCATCAGTCTGTGGGTGAAAGGCTGTACTGAACTCTAGCCACGTTCCCAAAGTCTGGTGTAACGGATGCCAAAACTTTGAAGTAAACTGTGTTCCTCTATCTGATACGATGGTCCTCGGAACTCCGTGTAGACATACGATCCTGGTCATGTATATCTTGGCCAACTTCGCACCGGTATAAGTGGTTTTCACGGGGGTAAAGTGGGCTACTTTGGTCAAGCGATCCACTACTACCCAGATTGAGTCATATCCCGATCGGGTCCTCGGTAATCCGGTGATAAAGTACATGCCAAGCTTATCCCACTTCCATTCGGGTATCAGCATAGGCTGCAGTAATCCTGCTAGCTTCTGATGCTCTGCCTTTACTCTTTGACATACATCACATATGGCTACATACTCGGCAATGTCCTTCTTCATTCCCGTCCACCAGAAACGTTCCTTCAAATCCAAATACATCTTAGTGTTTCCGGGGTGTATCGAGTATGCTGAATCATGTGCTTCCTGCAGTATCAACTTCCTGATCTCGGCGTTGTTGGGCACATAGATTCGATCCTCAAACCACAAGGTGTCGTGTTCGTCCTCACGAAAACCCTTGGCTTTTCCTTCACTCATCTTCTCCTTGATTTCGGCAATCTCTTTGTCACCCTTCTAGGCTTCTTGTATCTTTCCCAATAGGGAAAATTGATTTTATACCCTTAGTTGTGTCACACTCGGCAGGTTTTCCCCTAATTTTAGAAAACACTCGTTCTTGTCCAACTCACTTTGGTTTTCTTATGCTTTTGCCCTTCCGGCACGGTTCCGTCTAGTCTGCGTTGTTTGACCGCTACCGGCGTAAGTTTTTGGACATTTTTACCCCTCTTGTTGATAACCCTCAGTACCCCTTCGTCCTCAGCCAGCTCGCGTGAAAGATAAAGGGAGGGAAGGTGCGACAAGTTTGGAGGGGGAAGCGGGAAGCGGGAGAGAAAGGAGCGGTGCACATGGCGAGCTCGGGCTCGTCCAACTTCTCATCGGCGACCGACGAGGTAAGTATCGCAGTTTCCATTTGAATCTAGGGATTTGGTGCTCCTCCACCCCCATCCCACTTGAATCTAGGGATTTCTAGGGTTTGTGACATTTGGGGAAAATTTTACCTTTGTTTTAGGTCGATGGGGTCGGGATAGTGCAACATTCCTCGAAGTTTTATCTTCCCGACGAGTCCTATTCCGGCTTGGAGTTTTTGTCGAAGCATCGCTGCCCTGGCCATGGCCTTGTCCTTGCTCGCCGTGTATCAAGGGGGGGAGCTAGCAGTGGCCGCCGTTTTTTAGGTTGTCCATTAGATGTAAGTTTTTCTGAATTTGTGCTAGATTTAGTTTTTGTTGATTTCTACTCTCTAATGTTGATTACTCTGACTTGCAAATAGTTACCACAAGAGTGTGAATGGGTGGTTTGGGTTGACCCAGCTCCTCCTTTGTGTGTTGCCCTTGCATTTGAAGACTTGCACGTAGAGGTTGAAGGCAGTTGGATCAAATGTCACCATCTGGAGAAGGAAAACATGGAGGTGGCAAGGAAGAACAGGGCTTTGAAGAAGAAACTTAGAGAGAGAGATGAGATGTTGCTGGTGTGGGCATTGCTGTTAGTTGGAATTGTTATGTTTGTTGTACTGGTATGGTAGATGTAGTTTATCGATGTATCTGAAGTGAAGATGTTGATGGAACCCTACTTTGCAGTTGCAGTTGAATTGATGTCACTTTATCTGATGTAACCTAGTTGAAGACAAATCTTATGTGATGTCCAAATGTGGATGGTAGATGAAGATTTGTCGTCGACGTCGTCGACGACTGATCTTATGTGATGAGTCCAAATGTGGATGGTAGATGAAGATTTGTCGTCGACGTCGTCGACGACTGATCTTATGTGATGAGTCCAAATGTGGATGGTAGATGAAGATTTGTCGTCGACGTCAACGACGACAAATCTAAATGAGACCAAATGTGGATGGTATATGAACAACAAAATAGTGATGCACAAAGGAGATAGCAGCAAGCAGCAAACAGAAAATTGCCTAACAAACATTTAGCATAGAAATACCAAGTGCATAATAGCCAGTGCATAAAGCACTCAGAAGTTCACATAGTCAAGTGCATAGATCAATATCTAGTTCTTAACAGCATCAAAACAAATAGAGCACAATACTTAAACATCTAGAACTTTAATTTTTGCTCCTGGTGTTCTTGGCCGGGTTTGGACCTTCTCTTGCCTTGCTTCTAGTGTTCTTAGCTGGGTTAGAGGCAGTGGGTGGAGCTTCAAATGCTACTGGTGCTTTCTTTGCAGGAGAAATAACCTTGCTGTCAACACCACTTCCAGTGGCTGAGCAGAATGTACTTGCTGGTTGCACCCCTCCACTTCTCTTCTCTTTCACATAATTCATAGAATCTCCTCTATCTACTGCTCTTTTATAGTTTTTCCTAGGTCTAAAAGAATTTCAAACATGTCACAATTTGTAAGGTATCCATCAAGATAAGATTTATGGATTTGGGAATTGGACATACCTTACTACACTTGCTTGTGTAGATGCTTCATGTGATGGTTCCTTTGGTGGTGGCATTTGCTGCTGGACAACATCAGGTATTGGCTCATCCTCATCCTCATCTTGCACTTCTGCTTTTGCTAGCTCATTAGTTGTAGGATGATCATCTACATTTTCAGCACCCAATGTTCTTCTTCTCCAAATGCTGGATCTACAGATTGTGTGCAGCCCTTGGCTTGGTGTCCATATCTTCCACACCTCTTGCACTTCTTCTTCCTAGGGCCAAGTCCCTTTCCTTCACTGCTAACTCTAATCCTCTGCTTTCTTGGCCTGCCTGGTGCTTGCTTTTGAACAGGAGCACATAATTTGAAACCAGGATCTACAGTGTCCCACTGTTGCTTGCCTTCCAAAGCAGGTAAGTTTTCAGCATATGTAGCTTTGAATGCTTGAAATATGCCCTAGAGGCAATAATAAAAGTATTATTATTATATTTCCTTGTTCATGATAATTGTCTGTTATTCATGCTTGAATTGTATTGTACGAAAACAGCAATACATGTGTGAATATATAGACCACAATGAGTCCCTGGTAAGCCTCTAGTTACTAGCTCGTTGATCAACAGATGGTCACGGTTTCCTGACCATGGACATAGGATGTCCGTGATAACGGGATCACATCATTAGGAGAATGATGTGATGGAAAAGACCCAATTCTGAGCCAAGCACGAGATCGTATAGTTCGTAATGCATAAGCTTTTCGGTGTCAAGTATTTATTCCTTAGACCATGAGGTTGTGCAACTCCCGGATGCCGTAGGAATACTTAGGGTGTGCCAAATGTCACAACGTAACTGGGTGGCTATAAAGGTACGCATCGGGTATCTCCGGAAGTGTCTGTTGAGTTGGTACGAACCAAGACTGGGATATTGTCACTCCGTGTGACGGAGAGGTACCTCTGGGCCCTCTCGGTAAGACATCATCATAATGAGCTCAAGGTGACTAAGGAGTTAGTCACGGGATGATGGATTACGGAACGAGTAAAGAGACTTGCCATGACGAGATTGAACAAGGTATCGGGCATACCGACGATCGAATCTCGGGCAAGTACCGTACCGATGGACAAATGGAATAACGTACGGGGTTGAGTGAATCCTTGACACAGTGGTTCATCCAATGAAGATCATCGAGGAACACGTGGGAACCAACATGGGTATCCAGATCCCGCTGTTGGTTATTGACCGGAGAGTCGTCTCGGTCATGTCTACGTGTCTCCCGAACCCGTAGGGTCTACACACTTAAGGTTCGGTAACGCTAGGGTTGTAGAGATACATGCACATGGAAACCGGAATGTTGTTCGGAGTCTCGGATGAGATCCCGGACGTCACGGAGGAGTTCCGGAATGGTCCGGAGGTAAAGAATGATATATAGGAAGTCCAGTTTCGGCCATCGGGTGAATTCCGGGGGTCACCGGGAGTGTCTCGGGACCACCGAAGGGGCCCCGGGGGTCCACCGGGTGGGGCCACCCATCCCGGTGGGTCCCCTAGCCCGCAAGGGGGAAGGGGCCAGCCCCTGGTGGGCTAGCGCACCACTTGGGCCCCCCTCCATGCGCCTAGGGTTGAAACCCTAGGGGGAGGGGGCGCCCCCTATGCCTTGGGGGGCAAGATTCCCCCCTTGGCCGCCGCCCCCCTGGAGATTAGATCTCCCAGGGCCGGCGCCACCCCTGGCCTCTATATATAGTGGGGGGGGAGTGGGCAGCCGCACCCCAAGCCTCTGGCGCCTCCCCCCCCTCCCGTCACACTTCCTTCTCCTCCGCAGGGCACCGGCGAAGCCCTGTAGGATTTCCTGCTGCATCCACCACCACGCCGTCGTGCTGCTGGATCTCCGACGACCTCTCCTCCCCCCTTGCTGGATCAAGAAGGAGGTGAAGTTGCTGTACCGTACGTGTGTTGAACGCGGAGGTGCCGGCCGTTCGGCGCTAGGATCATCGTTGACGAAGAACGCGAAGAGTACGACTACTTCATCCACGTTCCTTCGAACGCTTCCGCACGCGATCTACAAAAGGGTATGTAGATGCACTCCAGTATGCTCGTTGCTAGATGACTCCTTAGACTGATCTTGGTGAAAGCATAGATTTTTTTTGAATTCTGCTACATTCCCCAATAGTGGCATCTGAGCTAGGTCTTTTGCGTAGCATCTTGCACGAGTAGAACACAAACAAGTTGTGGGCATTGAGTTTGCTCAATTTTCTTACCGTTACTAGTCCAATCTTGATTCGGCGGCATCGTGGGATGAAGCGGCCCGGACCGACCTTACACGTACGCTTACGTGAGACTGGTTCCACAGACAGACATGCACTAGTTGCATAAGGTGGCTGGCGGGTGTCTGTCTCTCCCACTTTAGTCGGATCGGATTCGATGAACAGGGTCCTTATGAAGGGTAAATAGAAATTGACAAATCACGTTGTGGCTTTTGCGTAGGTAAGAAACGTTCTTGCTAGAAAACCTTTAGAAGCCACGTAAAACTTGCAACAACAATTAGAGGTCGTCTAACTTGTTCTTGCAGCATGTGCTCTGTGATATGGTATGGCCAAGAAGATGTGATGAATGATATATGTGATGTATGAGATTGATCATGTTCTTGTAATAGGGAATCACGACTTGCATGTCGATGAATTTGACAACCGGCAGGAGCCATAGGAGTTGTCTTAATTATTGTATGACCTGCGTGTCACTGAATAACGCCATGTAATTACTTTACTTTATTGCAAAACGTTAGCCATAGTAGTAGAAGTAATAAGTTGGCGTGACGACTTCATGAAGACACGATGATGGAGATCATGGTGTCATGCCGGTGACAAAGATGATCATGGTGCCCCAAAGATGGAGATCGAAGGAGCAAGATGATATTGGCCACATCATGTCTCTTTAATTGATTGCATGTGATGTTTATCATGTTTATGCATCTTGTTTACTTAGAATGACGGTAGTAAATAAGATGATATCTCACTAAAAATTTCAAGAATTGTGTTTCCCCTAACTGTGCACCGCTGCTAAGGATCGTTGTTCCGAAGCACCACGTGATGATCGGGTGTGATAGGTTCTAACGTTCGCATACAACGGGTGTAAGCCAGATTTACACAAGCAATACACTTAGGGCTCACTTGACGAGCCTAGCATGTACAGACATGGCCTCGGAACGCGGAAGACCGAAAGGTCGAACATGAGTCGTATAGAAGATACGATCAACATGAAGATGTTCACCATTGATGACTAGTCCGTCTCACGTGATGATCGGACACGGGCTAGTCGATTCGGATCATGTATCACTTAGATGACTAGAGAGATGTCAATCTGAGTGGGAGTTCATTAAAATTTGATTAGATGAACTTAATTATCATGAACTTAGTCTAACTTCTTTACAATATGTCTTGTAGATCAAATGGTCCACGCTCATGTCACCCTCAACTTCAACGCGTTCCTAGAGAAATCCAAGCTGAAAGACGATGGTAGCAACTATACGGACTGGGTCCGTAACCTGAGGATCATCCTCATAGCTGCCAAGAAAACTTATGTCCTAGAAGCACCGCTAGGTGACGCTCCCGCCCCGGCAAACCAAGATGTTATGAACGCTTGGCAGTCGCGTTGTGATGATTACTCCCTGGTTCAGTGCGGCATGCTTTACAGCTTAGAATCGGGGCTCCAAAAGCGTTTTGAGCACCACGGGGCATATGAAATGTTCCAAGAGCTGAAAATGGTTTTCCAAGCTCATGCCCGAGTCGAGAGATATGACGTCTCCGACGCATTCTACAGCTGTAAGATGGAGGAAAACAGTTCTGTCAGTGAGCACATCCTCAAGATTTCTGGGTTGCACAACCTCTTGTCTCAGTTGGGAATGAATCTCCCAGACGAAGCGGTCGTTGACAGAATCCTCCAGTCGCTCCCACCAAGCTACAAGAGCTTCGTGTTGAACTTCAATATGTAGGGGATGGAAAAGTCCATTCCCGAGGTGTATTCAATGCTGAAATCAGCGGAGGTGGATATCAGGAAAGAACATCAAGTGTTGATGGTCAATAAAACCACTAAGTTCAAGAAAGGCAAGGGTAAGAAGAACTTCAAGAAGGACGACAAAGGAGTTGTCGCGCCCGGTAAGCCAGTTGCCGGGAAGAAGCCAAAGTATGGACCCAAGACTGAAACAGAGTGCTTTTATTGCAAGGGAACGGGTCACTAGAAGCGGAACTGCCCCAAATACTTAGTGGACAAGAAGGCCGACAACATCAAAGGTATATGTGATATACATGTTATTGATGTGTACCTTACCAGCACTCGTAGTAGGTCCTGGGTATTCGATACAGGTGCAGTTGCTCATATTTGTAACTCTAAGCAGGAGTTGCGGAATAAGCGGAGACTGGCGAAGGACGAGGTGACGATGCGCGTCAGGAATGGTTCCAAGGTCGATGTGATCGTCGTCGGCACGCTGCCTCTACATCTACCCTCGGGATTAGCTTTAAACCTTAATAATTGTTATTTAGTACCAGCTTTGAGCATGAACATTGTATCTGGATCTCGTCTTATGCGAGATGGCTACTCATTTAAATCCGAGAATAATGGTTGTTCTATTTATTTGAGAGATATGTTTTATGGTCATGCCCCGCTGGTCAATGGTTTATTTTTGATGAATCTCGACCGTGATGTTACACATATTCATAGTGTGAATGCCAAAAGATGTAAAGTTGACAATGATAGTCCCACATATTTGTGGTATTGCCGCCTTGGTCATATTGGTGTCAAACGTATGAAGAAGCTTCATGCTGATGGACTTCTGGAGTCTCTTGATTATGAATCATTTGACACGTGCGAACCATGCCTCTTGGGTAAGATGACCAAGACTCCGTTCTCCGGAACAATGGAGCGAGCAACCAACTTATTGGAAATCATACATACCGATGTGTGCGGTCCAATGAGTGTTGAGGCTCGCGGAGGCTATCGTTATGTTCTCACCCTCACAGATGACTTGAGTAGATATGGGTATATATATTTAATGAAGCACAAGTCTGAGACCTTTGAAAAGTTCAAGGAATTTCATAATGAGGTTGAGAATCAACGTGACAGAAAAATAAAGTTCTTGCGATCGGATCGTGGGGGTGAATATTTAAGTCATGAATTTGGCACGCACCTTAGGAACTGTGGAATTGTTTCACAATTGACACCGCCCGGAACACCTCAACGTAACGGTGTGTCCGAACGTCGAAATCGTACTCTGTTGGACATGGTGCGTTCTATGATGTCCCTCACCGATTTACCGCTATCTTTTTGGGGTTATGCTTTAGAGACTGCTGCATTCACTTTAAATAGGGCTCCGTCGAAATCCGTTGAGACGACACCGTATGAACTTTGGTTTGGCAAGAAACCGAAGCTGTCGTTTCTGAAAGTTTGGGGTTGCGATGCTTATGTCAAGAAACTTCAACCTGAAAAGCTCGAACCCAAATCGGAAAAATGCGTCTTCATAGGATACCCAAAGGAAACGATTGGGTACACCTTCTACCACAGATCCGAAGGCAAAGTCTTTGTCGCCAAGAATGGATCCTTTCTGGAGAAAGAGTTTCTCTCGAAAGAAGTGAGTGGAAGGAAAGTAGAACTTGATGAGGTGACAGTCACCCCTCCCGAACCGGAAAGTAGCGCAGCACAGGAAATTGTTCCTGAGGTGCCTGCACCGACAAGGGAGGAAGTTAATGATGATGATCATGAAGAAATAGATCAAGTTACAACTGAACTTCGAAGGTCCACAAGGGCATGTTCCGCACCAGAGTGGTACGGCAACCCTGTCATGGAAATTATGTTGTTAGACAACGGTGAACCTTCGAACTATGAAGAAGCGATGGCGGGCCCGGATTCCAATAAATGGCTTGGAGCCATGAAATCCGAGATAGAATCCATGTATGAAAACAAAGTATGGACTTTGGTGGACTTGCCTGATGACAGGCACGCCATAGAAAACAAATGGATATTTAAGAAGAAGACAGACGCGGATGGTAATGTGACCATCTATAAGGCTCGGCTTGTCACTAAGGGTTATCGACAAGTTCAAGGGATTGACTACGACGAGACTTTCTCTCCCGTAGCGATGCTGAAGTCAGTCAGAATCATGTTAGCTATTGCCGCATTCTATGATTATGAGATATGGCAAATGGACGTCAAAACGGCTTTCCTTAATGGCTTCCTCAAGGAAGAGTTGTATATGATGCAGCCGGAAGGTTTTGTCGATCCAGAGAATGCTAACAAGGTGTGCAAGCTCCAGCGCTTGATTTACGGGCTGGTGCAAGCATCTCGGAGTTGGAATATTCGCTTTAATGATGTGATCAAAGCGTTTGGCTTTATACAGACTTATGGAGAAGCCTGTATCTACAAGAAAGTGAGTGGGAGCTCTGTAGCATTTCTCATATTATATGTGGATGACATATTGCTGATGGGAAATGATATAGAATTCTTGTGAAGTGTAAATGCCTACTTGAATAAGAGATTTTCAATGAAGGACCTTGGAGAAGCTGCTTATATATTAGGCATCAAAATCTATAGAGATAGATCAAGACGCCTCATTGGTCTTTCACAAAGTACATACCTTGACAAGATATTGAAGAAGTTCAATATGGATCAGTCCAAGAAGGGGTTCTTGCCTGTTTTGCAAGGTATGAGATTGAGCAAGGCTCAGTCCCCGACCACGGCAGAAGATAGAGAAAAGATGAGTGTCATTCCCTATGCCTCGGCCATAGGTTCTATCATGTATGCCATGCTGTGTACCAGAGCTGGTGTGAACCTTGCCATAAGTTTGGTAGGGAGGTACCATAGTGATCCCGGTATGGAACACTGGACAACGGTCAAGAACATCCTGAAGTACCTGAAAAGGACTGAGGATATGTTTCTCGTTTATGGAGGTGACGAAGAGCTCGTCGTAAAGGGTTACGTCGATGCTAGCTTCGACACAGATCTGGATGACTCGAAGTCACAAACCGGATACGTGTATATTTTGAATGGTGGAGCAGTCAGGTGGTGCAGTTGCAAGCGGAGCGTCGTGGCGCATTCTACATGTGAAGCGGAGTACATAGCTTCTTGTGAAGCAGCACAAGAAGGAGTCTGGATGAAGGAGTTCATCACGGACCTAGGAGTCATTCCAAGCGCGTCAAGCCCGATGACTCTCTTCTGTGACAACACTGGTGCTATTGCCATTACCAAGGAGCCCAGGTTTCACAAGAAGACCAAACACATCAAGCGCCGTTTCAACTCCATCTGGAATTATGTTCAAGATGGAGACATAGATATTTGTAAAGTGCATACGGATCTGAATGTCACACACCCGTTGACTAAACCTCTTCCACGGGCAAAACATGATCAACACCAGAACTCTATGGGTGTTCGATTCATCACAATGTAACTAGATTATTGACTCTAGTGCAAGTGGGAGACTGTTGGAAATATGCCCTAGAGGCAATAATAAAAGTATTATTATTATATTTCCTTGTTCATGATAATTGTCTGTTATTCATGCTTGAATTGTACTGTACGGAAACAGCGATACATGTGTGAATATATAGACCACGATGAGTCCCTGGTAAGCCTCTAGTTACTAGCTCGTTGATCAACAGATGGTCACGGTTTCCTGACCATGGACATAGGATGTCAGTGATAACGGGATCACATCATTAGGAGAATGATGTGATGGACAAGACCCAATTCTGAGCCTAGCACGAGATCGTATAGTTCGTAATGCATAAGCTTTTTGGTGTCAAGTATTTATTCCTTAGACCATGAGGTTGTGCAACTCCCGGATGCCGTAGGAACACTTTGGGTGTGCCAAACGTCACAACGTAACTGGGTGGCTATAAAGGTACACATCGGGTATCTCCGAAAGTGTCTGTTGAGTTGGTACGAACCAAGACTGGGATATTGTCACTCCGTGTGACGGAGAGGTACCTCTGGGCCCTCTCGGTAAGACATCATCATAATGAGCTCAAGGTGACTAAGGAGTTAGTCACGGGATGATGGATTACGGAACGAGTAAAGAGACTTGCCATGACGAGATTGAACAAGGTATCGGGCATATCGACGATCGAATCTCGGGCAAGTACCGTACCGATGGACAAAGGGAATAACGTACGGGATTGAGTGAATCCTTGACACAGTGGTTCATCCGATGAAGATCATTGAGGAACACGTGGGAACCAACATGGGTATCCAGATCCCGCTGTTGGTTATTGACCGGAGAGTCATATCGGTCATGTCAACGTGTCTCCCGAACCCGTAGGGTCTACACACTTAAGGTTCGGTAACGCTAGGGTTGTAGAGATACATGCACATGGAAACCCGAATGTTTTTCGGAGTCCCGGATGAGATCCCGGACGTCACGAGGAGTTCCGGAATGGTCCGGAGGTAAAGAATGATATATAGGAAGTCCAGTTTCGGCCATCTGGTGAACTCCGGGGGTCACCGGGAGTGTCCCGGGACCACCGGAGGGGCCCCGGGGGTCCACCGGGTGGGGCCACCCATCTCGGTGGGTCCCCTAGGCTGCAAGGGGGAAGGGGCCAGCCCCTGGTGGGCTGGCGCACCACTTGGGCCCCCCTCCATGCGCCTAGGGTTGAAACCCTAGGGGGAGGGGGCGCCCCCTATGCCTTGGGGGGCAAGATTCCCCCCTTGGCCGCCGCCCCCCTGGAGATTAGATCTCCCAGGGCCGGCGCCCCCCTGGCCCCTATATATAGTGGGGGGGAGAGGGAAGCCGCACCCCAAGCCTCTGGCGCCTCTCCCCCCTCCCGTCACACTTCCTTCTCCTCCGCAGGGCGCCGGCGAAGCCCTGCAGGATTTCCTGCTGCATCCACCACCACGCCGTCGTGATGCTGGATCTCCGACGACCTATCCTCCCCCCTTGTTGGATCAAGAAGGAGGTGACGTTGCTGTACCGTACGTGTGTTAAACGCGGAGGTGCCGTCCGTTCGGCGCTAGGATCATCGGTGACGAAGAACGCGAAGAGTACGACTACTTCATCCACGTTCCTTCGAATGCTTCCGCACGCGATCTACAAAAGGGTATGTAGATGCACTCCAGTATGCTCATTGCTAGATGACTCCTTAGATTGATCTTGGTGAAAGCGTAGAATTTTTTTGAATTCTGCTACGTTCCCCAACATTGAACATCTCAACAGAGTAGTACTTATGGACATACTTGTCAATAGCACTAGCATCACCTCTTAGAGCAGTGATAAAGAAAAGAGCATGGATGCATGGCTTACCAGTGACCTGCCACTGCCTGCAACTTCAATTCCATTTCTCCAGGTCTACTGGGTACCTCCACTCTCTCTTCTCTATGTCTGTTGCAGTTACCTCAGCTTCTGTTGGGCTTCTCCTAACAATAAACATCTCCAAACCTTTAGTTTTCTCCATTAATGTCTTCATTATTGCTGGTAAGATGTAGTGGCCAATGAAATGGTCAATGCAAATTCTTTTTCTTAAGTCAAACTTCTCAATAATGTATTGCCTAATCTTGTCCAGCAGGTCCACTATGTGTAGGCCCTTGTATTTCTTGATTCTGGAGTTGAATTATTCAGCAAGGTTGTAGTTAACATAGTCAACTTTGCTCAACTCAGTGAAACTTGCTCTAGCCCAGATTTTTGTGTGGTGCTTCTCAAGATATTCCTTTACTTTTGTTCTGCTCTTCAACTGGTTTGGATGAAAGTTGTGCTTCTTAATGCTGTAAGTTAGTGAGCAAGGCCATAGATTGTCATCATAAAATTTCCCTTTCTATTTCTTGCTGAAATTTTGGGCAAGATGCCTCATACACTCTCTGTGCTCCACTCCTGGGTAAACATCATCAACATCACTCTCCAGTCCTTTGAAAGCATCAGTATGTATCACTAAACCTTCAGGGTGTCCTATTGCTTCCTTCAGGTTTTTGAAAAACCAAGTCCGGCTCTCAGTTGACTCCACCTCAAGAACACCATATGCAACAGGAAATAACCAATTATGAGCATTTGGGGCACATGCTGCTACAAGTTGGCCCCTAAACCTACCATGCAATGCAGTTGCATCTACAGCCAAGTATGGCCTGCACCCATCCAAGAACCCTTTCTGACAAGCTTTGAAGCATACAAAAACCCTTCTAAAACACTCCTTGTAAAATTTCTTTCCTTTTAACTTGTACTCCACTGTGTGCTTGTCTATGTCAACAACACTTCCTGGTGATGCCCTCTCTACTTCAGCTTTGAATGCATAAAGTAACTGGAAACTATCACTGTGCTTACCATAGATCTTGTCAAGTGCCATCTCCTTACCATAGTAACATCTGCTGTATGGCACCTCAAGACCATACTTCTCTAACAACCTATCCTGAATTTCCTTTGTTCCAATCCCTGGATTTTTTCTAATCCAAGGCATAGAAGCATCTGCAATCCACCTTCTTTTTGCAGCTCTCAATCTCTGAGATCTATTCACACTAGGACATGTGTGAGGGTGGGGATTCACTTTGATCTGAAAATAAAACAAATAGCCAGTCGGGATAATATTAGTAAAACAAATAGGCACATTTTATTTAAAAAACACATTACTAAAACATGAGCTAGTACCTAAAACAGAGTGCTCCTCCTCATCAGAGATGCATGCAGCCTCCACTTACACCTCTCATAGGCACATTTCACAGTAAACCTAGTTGGGTCACTATTAAGTGCAATGTACTCAGTTTTAGACTTGATTGAGAATGTTCCAACTGCATTCTTGCAATCAACTGTATTAGGAAAGACCACACCTTCCTCAATGGATGGATTATCTCTATCATACATCATTACAGGTATGTCCTCATCTGCATCCTCAAAAGCTCCCATGTCATTATCCTCTTGCCTCTCATCATCATCAGTATCTGAAAATTTTGCAGGAATGTACTCTTCATGTGTTGTATGCTCATCATTGTTGTGCTGGACATAACCTGGGTAAAGTTTCTCATCCTCCTCATCAGATAAAATAGGTGCATCAGGCAGTGCCTCTCCCACAACTGGATCAGGTTGATCCTCTGATCTATTAGTGCCACATTCAGCAGTAGTTGGAGTGGTACTTGCACTAGCTGCACTAGTTCCAGGAGTACTAGCAGCAGCTGTCCTGGATCCACATGGCCTACCCCTTCTTCTACCCCTTGTCCCTCCAGCAGTTTTTTCACACCTTTGTCCTCTCTTTCTCTGAATTACTATTATTTCCAGATTGCATGACCTTGTCTCTGCATTACTTGCAAACATCGCACCTAACTCATCATCACACTGTAGAGGGTTCCAACACTCCTTTAAACTATCCCAATATCTAATTTCAACAGCATCAAACAATCCCCATGGATACTTGGCACAAATAGCAGCCCTAAAGTCATTAAATGATCTACTACTGCTATCCACAACTAATCGAAATGTGAATCCGCTCTCCTTTCCTTTCGTACCAGCAGAAACTGTAAATGTCGTCACCATTCTAACAGACAGAAAGAATGCAACCTCTGGATCCATCCTACAATACCATCTCCCATGAGTAATTGAACTAAAGCTAGCCTAAAACTTATCTGAATCCACTAAGCATGAGTAGATCTGAGACTGAAACTTACCCCGCCGGGATCTGACGTGCAGATGTGGTTCCCTCACCGCCTTGACTGTGGTGCTCTTGTGCACACCCGCCTTCAACGCCCTCCCGTGCCGATGTGGTGCTCTTGCCACCGTCGAAGACGCCATCGCCGCCATTTCCAACATCCGGTGGTGATGGGGACACCGTCTGTCCGTGCGCACAACCACGGCCCTTGCGTTGCGACGTGCCGCCCTCCCTTGCCGATGCGGTGCCCTTCTTGCGGCGGCCGCCACCTAGGGTTTCTCCATCCTCCCCCATCGCCTGGAAACGGATGTGGTGTGAGGAATGGTTTGTGGATCTAGTGGTGAGCCGCTAATGGCGACTAGGGTTTCTGACGGGGGAAAGAGAGTGAGAATGGGGAACGATAGAGTGAGAGTGGGAATGAGGGTGAGAGTGGGTTAGGTCGACCGAGGGGTAAGCCGTGTCCAGAAACTAGCGGCGGTAGTGGTCAAATGGCGCTGACTGGACGGAACCGTGACGGAAGGGCAAAAGCATAAGAAAGCTAAAGTTTGTTGGACAAGAACGAGTGTTATCAGAAACTAGGGGCAAACTTGTCGAGGGGGACACAACTAAGGGCACCAAATTAATTATCCCTTCCCAATAATGTTGACTGAACCTCCAAGGCTGCAAAAAATCCTCTAGGAACTATCTCCAAACGAAGCTCCCTGAGATCTTCTGCTAACTCCTATGGTAATCCTCCATTTACTAAGGTATTGGCATAACTCTTCCGGCTCAAAGCGTCTGCAATGACATTGGCCTTATCGGGATGATAGTGCAGCTTCATATCATAATCCTTTATGAGCTCCAACCATCTCCTCTGTCTGAGGTTCAGCTCCTTCTGGGTGAAAATGTACTTCAAACTCTTGTGATTCGTGTACACATCACAACGATTTCCAATAAGGAAATGTCTCCAGGTTTTGAGCGCATGCACCACTACTGCTAACTACAAATCATGCATAGCATAATTCAACTCGTGCGGTCGAAGTTGACGAGATGCATAGAAAACAACTCTTCCGTCCTGCATGAGTACTCCTCTAAGTCCTAAGCGTGACGTGTCGCAATACATTTGGAAATCCTTGCGTATATCTAGCAAGATCAGCACTGGGGTTGTCGTCAAACGTTTCTTCCACTCCTGGAAACTTTCTTCACACTCTTCAGTCCAATAAAACTTGGTGTCCTTCTTCAACAATGCCGTCATAGGCTTTGCAATCTTGGATAAATTATCTATGAATCTTCGGTAATATCCCGCGAGTCCAAGAAAACTGCGGATTTCTCCAACTGAGGTGGGTGCCAACCACTCAGTGACTGCCTGCACCTTGACAGGATCTACTGCTATACCTTCTCCTGATATAACATGTCCTAAGATCCAACTTCCTTCAACCAAAACTCACATTTGTTGAACTTGGCATATAACTGATGTTCTCTGAGCTTCTCAAGAACCAAGCGCAAATGCTCCTCGTGTTCCTCTTCGTTCTTCGAGTACACCAAAATATCATCAATGAATACCACGACAAACTTATACAAGAACTCCATGAACACCTTATTCATCATACTCATGAAATACGCAGGGGCGTTGGTCAATCCAAATGACATAACCGTATACTCATATAGCCCATACCTTGTGGTGAAGGCTATCTTAGGTATATCTTTCTCTCGGATCTTCAACTGGTGGTATCCTGATCGTAAATCGATCTTTGAGAATACTTTAGCTCCTTGAAGTTGGTCGAACAAATCATTGATCATCGGCAGTGGGTACTTATTCTTAATCGTCACTTCGTTCAGTGCTCGATAATCAACGACCATCCTTGATCCATCCTTCTTCTCGACCAAAAGCACAAGGGCTCCCCATGGTGATGAACTTCGTCGAATAAATACGTTCTCCAATAACTCCTTAATCTGTTTCTTCATCTCCTCCAGATCATTCGCTGGCATCCGGTATGGTCTCTTCGATATTGGTCTGGTGCCAGGCAATAGCTCTATCGAAAACTCAATGTCCCTATCCGGCGGCATGCCTGGTAGCTCCTCTGGGAATACATCCGGGTAATCCTTTGCTACAGGCACTTCCTCCTAAACAACTCCCGAGAGAGAATTTACTTGTGTCCCCCTAGGTGAATGCCTAGATACATACTTGATCCTTTTTCCCTCCGGGGTGGTAAGTAAAATCTACTTACTGGCACAATCGATGTTCCCTCCATACATCGATAGCCAATCCATACCTAGTATTACATCCAATCCTTGTGACTCCAAAACTATCAGGTCTGAGGGGAAAACATGGCGTCCAATGGTCAATGGCATCTAAAAACATCCTTGATTTGCCATATATTACGCTCCTGGTGAGCTTACTAACATAGGGGTCATAAGGACTTTGGTGGGCAACTTATATCTATTCATGAATCCCCTTGAAATGTATGAATGCGATGCACCAGTATCGAAAAGAATTATTGCAGTACATGACTTAACCAAAAACTTACTGACAACTGCATCAGGCTGCTCTTCCGCCTCCTCCACATTTAAGTGGTTCACTTGTCCTTTGTTGAAAGGGTTGGGCTTCTTCCCAGCGCTTCCATTGTTGTTCCCATTCTTAGCTTCAGGGCACTCCGTGGCGTTGTGTCCATTCTTCCCGCACTTGAAACAGGTAATGTGGCCTAAATCCCTCTTGGCGGATGTGGATGGAGTAGAGCGGTTCTGATTATTGCTTGCTCCATTGCAATTCCCATTCTTGGAGCCATTGTGGTTGTGAGAACTCCCTCCATTATGGGTGTGGCTTCCATGGTTATGGGTGTATCATCCCGAGTTCGGGGTGAAACGGGGCTTCTGCAGGGTTCCAGAATTATTCTTTCCTTGTCCATACTTCCTCTTGCGGCTCTTAATCTGCTGTTGCTTCCCTTCAATCATAAGAGCCTTGTCTACCAACTCCTGGTAATTATTGAATGTTGCCACCATCAACTATATGCTCATCTCATCATTCATCCCTTCCATAAACTTCTCCTGCTTCGCGGCATCGGTGCCACATCATCAGGGGCATAGCGAGATAGAGTACTAAACTCATCTACGTACTGAGCCACAGTACGGTTTCCTTGGCACAAGTTGCGAAACTCACGCTTCTTCATGCTCATGGCTCCAGTTGATACATGGGTGGTGCGGAAAGCTTGCTGAAACCGATCCCAAGTGACATTGGCTACGGGGAAAGTGGTTGTGTAATTCTCCCACCAAGCTGCTGCTGGTCCAGCCAATTGATGTGCGGCAAAGCGTAGCTTCTCAACATCCGTGCAATTTGCGGTGGTCAACTCCCTTCCAATCTTGCGCAGCCAGTCATCAGCAACTATTGGTTCAATGCTACTAGAAAACACCAGTGGTTGCAACCTTAGAAAACGGGTCAGGTTGTCCACTGGTGGTGGCGGTGGAGGGTTGTTGTTGTTGTTCTGATTGTTCTGGTTGTTCTGGACAAGAAGTTGCATCAAAGTGTTCTGCTGCTGGATCAACTGAGTGAGCTAAGGGGGAAACTGAAATCCGGGCTCACGTCTCGGAGGCATCTGATGGTGTAGACGGGAGAGATTAGAATAGAAATGAGGTCTATGGGGAAATTCACTACCCATATGCACATGAGACAAACACAATCATATCACACCAATCAATTTCAAGCAAGGGCATACAAAGTTCTAACTAACGTTACAAAAGTGCTCTAAATTCTACTTTATGGGGAAAACTACTAGTCATAGGGTGGTCATCTAGGAATTTTGATCGGCGGAAGATTCCATGATATCTGCTCCAGCTTCATCTTCATAGTCATCATCACTATCATCAGGGTCTGAGTCGGTGTTGCCAATGATGATGTAGTCCTCAGAACGAATCGCCTGGGGTTCTTCTTCTTCTTCTCCTGGCGCTGGATCTCCCATGAATACTCCTAGCTTCCTTGTCAGGTTGTCATTCTTCTCCACAAGTATTGTCATCTCCTCCTCGTATCCGTCATGTGTAGACTTGCCTCTTCTAGCTCCAAGTTCCTGATTAACACCTTCTTCAAATCTATCATGCATGTGCACATCTGGTGCTCCTGTCGACGAATGTGATGGCTTAACTCCTGGATGAACGCTGCAATGGACCTGTCCTTCCGGGTACTGATCATATCCCATTGCTCATCTCGACGTCCACATATTTGGTAGATAGTGTCCTTCAGCTCCTGCTTGTAGACTTCTCCAATTCGTCCCATGGTAATGTGGGCTGCCATACTCTTGCCTAGGCTCCAGGTTGGTGCATCAAAGGAAAACTCTATAGGCTCAGTGGATGGTGTGAATGTCCTCCTGGGAATTTGAACTTGAATATTCCATCACTCCTCTTCTGGTAAAGTGGCGGTGTAGGTCCCGGTGAAGCTTGGTATTCCTATGTTCACGTACCTAGTGACTTCCTTCAAGTGTCATCCAAAAGGTGTGTCCTCATCCGGTTGAGTGAACTTGTTCCTTAGGTCCACCATCCTAAAGAGTAGAAAATGGAGAGGAGTCGGAAATGAGTAGAGAAGAGTGACCTAGGGTTTATCTTACTGGTCGTGTCCTACATTCAGCGCGTGCTCTGATACCATCTTGTAGCGACCACGATCCGAATGGACCGAAATCTCTGTGCTCTGTGTCATCCCTGGATCGGTAATGCTGACACACACAGTACTTGAAGGATTTATGACAAAGTGGCAAATCACACACTTTTTACATCCAATGTCTCAAAAGAGAACTTATTACAAAAGTATATGGCATAAGGCCATCTAACACGATAACATCGGAAGGCTTGGAAGATAAGTGAGTCCATCAACTCCAACGTCATAGTTGAGTGCATGACAAACGACCTAGCGCACCTTACTATTCTTCTAAAAAGTCTGCAATGTAACATGTTGCAGCCCGAAACGGGTCAGCACATGGAATATGCTGGCAAGATAACACAGTAGAGCAAGTAACTGAATAAAGGATAACACTACATGCATATATGGTTGCTGGAGGCTCTAAGGTTAAAGTTTTTGCATAAAGCCAATTTTTCCCTACAACAAAGGAATAACTTTTATTTTAACTATCATGGTAGTTGAAACATCATTGAGAAGGTTCCTCCAACTCAATCCCAATTAAAGTAATCATCATTAACCCAGCAAATTAGTTTTAGAGTGATGAGATCAGCCAATAATTCAAGTACTAGATACTCAAGATGTCCATAACCGGGGACACGGCTAATCATGATTAGTTTATACACTCTATAGAGGTTTGCGCACTTTTCCCCACAAGACTCGATCTCCTCCGTTCGATTTCTCGCACTGCATGGTGTTTGAGAAACGGATGACCGAGACACAGTCTTTCAGAAGCATTTACTCTTTACCCCGGGTGGACCCGTACACCTACTTTCCCCTACATCTACTAGTCCACCACTGAAAGAACTGACACAACATACTCAACTATGCCACAGCCCATAATGGCATTGTGGCTACACACGGAAGTTTCTAGCATGAATAGTTTTATGATCCATTTGAGCGTGGGTGGCATTCCATAGGATAATCACACGGTTCCTCCGGTATTTCCTAGGACAACACTGGATTCTCCAGGTGCCCTGCAACCAATCCACCTAGATGTGTATTAAAGTACCCACCTTAAGTTGAACCTTAATTAACAATCTCACATCTATCATAGATACTCTCAAACCCAATCCACGTCTACGAGCATAGCATGGCAACCTAAGCATAACGTAGAAGTAACTCCCAGGGGTTTGACAATAATGCAGGTAATTGGTTCTACCTCAGTCTACTTTACAGACCCACAAGTTAAGAGAATCCTACTCATGCAATGTGTGAGGGTTGAACTAATGCATACTGGGTAATAAAGGTATGATCAACGTGTTACTTGCCTTGCTGATGATTCGCAAAACCTAGGGACTCGTAGTAGCACGCTTCGCACACCGGGAATTCTATCGCAAACAAATAATAGCATACATAAGCAACCAAGCAAGGATGCACAGATAAAACTCTAAATAAAAAGATCTAACCAGAAAGTTCAACTTAAGAACTCCGGTTTCCAAAAAGAATCAAACCAAACGAAGCAACGAAACTCAAACCACGAAAGAAACAAGATCCATTTAGTAGATTGAACTAAAGTCAAATTTTGCAGTATCAAAACCTTGTTCAAGTTAATTAAACGGAAAGAGGACTTTGAGACAAAGATCTAGGCGCTTGAAACGCCGGATTCCGACTTATGAGCGAAAATAAAAACTAAAACGAAGATCAGGGCAGAAATCGCTATCGAAAATAATCGCGGAAAAGCCCTGAAAAAGAAAAATGGACGAACATGCTAACGAATGATCGTTCGTT
>LR738715.1:267684750-267701600 GCA_902687465.1 Secale cereale
ACGAACGGACGAACGTCAGCTATATTTAACTAAACCGAGAAAAACCGAACCGATCTAATAAAAACGGATCTAGGGTTTAAAAAAAATGAGTGGTTCTTCTCGCGAAAACCGGCGGCGGCGGTTCGGGGGCGGCGGCTACCTCGGCGACGGGCTCTGGCGAGGTGGCGCGGCGGCGTGCACAGTAGGTGGCGCGGGCTGGCGGCGCGGCGGTGGTGCTCCGGCGGGGCGACGGGGGGGTGGTGGCGGCGGCTTTTAAAGGGGGCCGGGGGCTGACTTGGCCGAGGGGATAAGCGGCGTCGGCGGCGTCCCGGACTCCGGCGGGAGTCCGGCTCGGGCACGAGCGGGAAGGTGGCGGTGCGACGGCGGGGTGGTGTAGGGCGATGGGCCGGCTAGGCCTTCGGCCTAGTGCGGTCCGAAATTTCTTTTTTTACGGTCCTGACGCAGAAAAAAACAAAACAAATACTAAACGGAGACGAAAAATTCCGAAATAAATTTTCACCGTTCTCTAATAATATTTAGGACAAATTGAACATTTTTCCCGGACCTAAATGCAGTTTTTAAAAACGCATATTTTTCTTATGCAAATAAAATTGCAAATAAATCGAAATAAAATACCAAAAGTGATTTTAATATTTTTCCCCCAATATTTATTATATTTTGGAGAAGTCATTTTATCTTCGCTCATATATTTTATTTAGGAAATATTTTTTGGAGAGAAAAATAATTAAATCTAAAGTGGTCCTCGTACGGATATTTGAGAAAACTCAAATATGAAAACGGTAAAATCCTCAACTCTCTCCGTGGGTCCTTGAGTTGCTTAGAATTTCGAGGATCGCAACACCCAAATGCAATAAAACCCTAATATGCAATATGATCTATGTATAACATTCCAAATTGAAAATTTGGGATGTTACACTTACTCGATACACCCAGGCAATACCAAGATGTATTTGGATTTGAAACATAATTTCTGGTGGACCAGAATGAAGAATGAAAATTTGGGATGTTACACTTACTCGATACACCCAGTCCCGATAGAAGAGTTATGTGGATACGAAATGCAAGGAGGTGACCTACGAAGTTGGAGATAGAGCATATCTTCATGCGTCTCCACTTCGAGGAGTTAAGCATTTTGGAGTTAAGGGTAAACTAGCACCACAATTTGTTGGACCGTACAGAGTTTTGGAGCACAGAGGAGAAGTAGCTTATCAGCTAGAGTTACCCTAAACTTGGTCCGGAGTTCATGATGTTTTTCACGTTTCTCGGTTGAAGAAGTGTCACGCAAAGATGGTCGAGATTCCGCTACGAGATACAGTGCCCCTGGAAGCAATTCAGCTAGAGAGTGATCTCACTTATGAAGAGAAGCCCGTCAAGATTCTCGAATTCGCCGATAGAGTTACCCGCAGCAAGGTCATCAAGTTTTGCAAAGTTCAGTGGAGTGAACATACAAAGGATGAAGCCACCTGGGAACGAGAGGCAGGACCACCCACACCTATTTTCTAGCCAACCCGAATCTCGAGGGCGAGATTCATCTTAAGGGGGGGTAGGTTTGTAACATCCCAATTTTCAATTTGGATGTTATCATAGATCATTCATATGCATTCATCATTTGAGCATTGAATTTGATTTTTATTTGAAAATTGAACCAAAGAATTTAAGAAACTCAAGGACCCAAGTGAGAGAGTTGGAAGTTTTCCAAAGAGGACCCACAAACTGTATTATTTTCCAAGTGAGGTTGGGTCGAATATTATTTTTACCAATTTTCATTTTCAATATTTTAAAAATAATGAGAGAAGATAATATGACTTCTTCAAAACAAAATAAAAATGTTGGAATTTGAATTTTGAGTAAAAATATATTTATTGGATTTTTATTTTTAAAAGTATTTCTTTTTAATATTGTATTAGTACTTAAAAAGTTTTTTTTTTATTTTAGGCATTTAGGCCCAGAAATATGTTCACCGGGTCAATGATAAGGCCCTAAGTACGTGTGAATTTTTCTGTAATATTAAAAAATGCATTTATTATCTTTTTCTATTTTCTGTATTTTTAGAAAAATATTTTTTTTTAAAAGATTTTCGGACATACCGGGCCGAAGCCCAGCCGGCCCACTCCCGCGCCACCGCCTTCCCCGCGCCGTGTCCGGCTCGGACTCTGCCGGAGTCCGGCACGAACATGCCTCGCCGCCGCCCCCTCGGCCAAGTAAAGCACCCACCGGAGCCTTTAAATAGCGAACCACCACCGCCCTTCGCTCCTCACCGCCGCCCGTTGTTGCCGCCTCCTCGCCTCGTGCCGCCGCCGCCATTTGTCGCGCCGCCGCCGAGCTGCCCCGCCGCCGCACTGTCGCCCCGATGCCCCGCTTGCCGCCCTGCCGCCGCACTACCTCCCCGCGCCGCAAGCCGCCGCAGCCGTCGGAGCCCCGACACCCGCCGCCCGAAAACCCGCGACCCACCGAACTGGTAAGACCGCCGATCTTTTCCCGGTTTTGCCCTCGTTTAAAAAAAACTACATCTGTTTTTTTAGGTTTTATTAAACAGCGAACGTCCGTTGTTTAGTTCAGAAAAATAAATGTTCGCTTTTAAGTCTTTTCTTTTTCGGTCTATTTTCATCAGGGACATATTCGCGATTAAAGTTTTTATAGATTAGTCCCTAATCTTTAAACGATAGTTACTTTCTGCTCGTTAGTCGGAATTAGATGAACCAACGCCAAACTCTTCGTTTCGATCGCATCTATCCAGTAATACAACTCAAATTTGTTTTTGAAAGTTTTAAGATTTGAATTCAAACATATTTGTATTTGAACTTCTTTTGATCGTAACTTGAGTTTCGTAACTCCGTTTGAGTTGATTCTTTTTGCAAATCGAAGCTCTTGACCTAAACTTTCTGATATGGCCGAATTCACTTAATTTTGGTACTGTTAGAAATTGTTTTCTGTTGCAAGAGTTATTCGCTTGTTTTCGAAGTTTTTCGAGATATGTTCTTTGATTCTGTTGCACGATTGCTTATGTATGCTATTGTTTGAGTGCGATAGAGTTTCCGGAGTGTGAAGCTTGCTACTATGAGTCACTAGGTTTCACCGATCGTCAGCAAGGCAAGTTCATACTTTGATCATACTTTCCAATACCCGGTTTTATTGCATTAGTTATATCCTCAAAGATTGCATGAATAGGATTTGGTTACATGTGGTATTGCTGAGTAGTTCATGAGGTAGGAACCCAATGACTTGAGATCAACCCAGGGAACATACGCTTTGTTACTTATTGCTTAGCCATGCTCGTAGACATGGATTGGTATGTGAGATTCATGAAAGTTGTGAGTGTAATAACAACTAAGGGAAAGTTTAAGGTGGCAACTTTAATACACAACTGGGTGGATTGGTTGCAGGGCACCTGGAGAATCCAGTGTTGTCCTAGGATATCCCATAGGAACCGTGTGATCATCCTACGGAATGCCACCCAGGCTCAAAGGGATCATATATCATTCATGCCTAGAAACTTCCGTGTGCAGCCACAAGCCATTATGGGCTCTGGCATAGTTGAGTAAGTTGTGTGAGCTCTTTCAATGCTGGACTAGCAGATGTAGGGAAAAGTGCGCAAACCTCTGCAGAGTGTACAATCTATTCATGAGTAGCCGTGTCCCCCGGTTATGGACATCTTGAGTATCCTGGTATTTGAATTATGGACTGATCTCAACACTCTATTAATTAACTTGTTGGGTTATTAATGACATTGTGGATTTTGGGATTGAGATGGAGGAACCACTCTCAATATTTCTTAACTCAACTGAGTAGTAAATAAAATTTATTCCTTTGTTGTTTGGAAAAATTAGCTTTATGCAAAAATAGACCTTACAGCCTCCACCAGCCAAATATGCATATAGTTGTAGATACTTGTTCATTACTTGCTATAGTGTGTTCTTGCCAGCATATTCAATGTGCTAACCTACACGGCTGCAACGTCTCATGTTGCAGAGTTCTCCGACGAAGAATAAGGTGTGATTAGGTCGTTGTCATGCACTCAATGTTTGTCGTGGAGTTGGATGGACACAACTTATCTTCGATGCTTCAGCAGTTCGTATTTATTTATTATTGTTAGATGGCCTTCAGCCATATTTTGTATTAAGACTCTCTATGAGGATTCTGCGATATAATAAAGTGTGATTGAAACTCTGTTATAAATCCTCAAGTATTGTGTGTGTCAACATACCGATCCAGGGATGACACTTAAGCACAGAGGCTCCGGTCCATTGGGATCGAGGTCGCTACACTTCCACAACAAGTCGAGCTTTGTAGACATTGATATTACCATCAGCGTCCGTCTTCCTCTTGAAGACCCATTTATTCTCAATGGCCTGCCGATTATCGGGCAAGTCCACAAAAGTCCACACTTTGTTCTCGTACATGGATCATATCTCAGATTTCATGGCCTCAAGCCATTTGTCGAAATCTGTGCTCATCATAGCTTCTTCATAGTTCGAAGGTCCGTCGTTGTCTAACAACATGACTTCCAGGACAAGATTACCGTACCACTCTGGTGTGATACGTGTTCTGGTCGACCTTGCAGGTTTAGTAGTAACTTGATCCAAAGTTTCATGATCATCATCGTTAGCTTCTTCTCTAGTTGTTGTAGGCATCACGAGAACATTTTTTCTCTAATGTGTTATTTTCCAACTGAAAAGAAGGTACAACTACCTCATCAAGTTCTACTTTCCTCCCACTCACTTCTTTCAAGAGAAACTCCCTTCTCTAGGAAGGACCCATTCTTAGCAACAAAGATTTCGCCTTTGGATCTATGGTAGAAGGTATACCCAATAGTTTCTTTTGGGTATCCTATGAGGACGCACGTCTCCGCTTTGGGTTTGAGCTTATCAGGCTGAAGCCTTTTAACATAAGCGTCGCATTCCCAAACTTTAAGAAACGGCAGCTTAGGTTTCTTGCCAAACCACAGCTCATAGGGTGTCGTTTCAACGGGTTTAGACGGTGCCCTATTTAACGTGAATGCGGTTGTATCTAATACATAACCCCAAAATTATAAAGGCAAATCGGTAAGAGACATCATAGAATGCACCATATATAATAAAGTACCACTACGATGTTCAGACACACCATTGCGCTATGGTGTTCCAGGTGGCGTGAGTTGTGAAACAATTCCACATTGTTTTAAATGAAGGCCAAACTCGTAACTCAAATATTTGCCTCCACGGTCTGATCGTAGAACTTTATTTTCTTGTTACGATGATTCTCCACTTCACTCTGAAATTCTTTGAACTTTTCAAATGTTTGAGACTTGTGTTTCGTCAAGTAGATATATCCATACCTACTCAAATCATTTGTGAAGGCTAGAATATAATGATACCCGCCGCGTGCTTCAACACTCATCGGACCGCATACATTGGTGTGTATTATTTCCAATAAGTCATTAGCTTGCTACATTGTTCCGGAGAATGGAGTCTTAGTCATCTTACGCATGAGGCATGGTTCGCAAGTATCAAATGATTCATAATCAATTGATTCCAAAAGTCCAGCCGCATGGAGTTTCTTCATGCGCTTTACACCAATATGACATAAATGGTAGTGCCATAAGTATGTTGCACTATAATTATCTACTTTATATATTTTGGCATCGATATTATGAATATATGTATCACTACGATCAAGATTCAATAAACCATTCACATTGGGTGTATGACCATGCTACTTCCTGAGCTTGCGTTGATTTTTCCCTTGAAGACGAAAGGGTTATGCAACAAAATGAAGATAAGTATTCCCCTCAGTTTGAGAACCAAGGTATCAATCTAGTAGGAGGCACAAGCAAGTCCCCATATATGCACCTACACAAACTAACAAACACTTGCACACAACACGGAAAAGGGGTTGTTAATCCCTTCAACGTCACGAACAAGAGTGACATCTGATAGAGATGGAATTATAACTAAATTAAAAAAAGCAAAATAAAGTAAACACAAAATAATTGCAGCAAAGTATTTTTGGATTTTTGGTTTTATAGATCTGGAAATAATAGATGTAAAATAGACCTGGGGGCCATAGGTTTCACTAGAGGATTCTCTCTTGAATAAAGCATACGGTGGGTAAACAAATTACTGTCGAGCAATTGATAGAAAGGCGCAAAGTTATGACGATATCTAAGGCAATGGTCATGAATATAGGCATCACGTCCTTGACAAGTAGACCGAAACAATTCTGCATCTACTACTATTACTCCACACATCGACCGCTATCCAACATGCATCTAGAGTATTAAGTTCATAAGAACAGAGTAATGCCTTAAGCAAGATGACATGATGTAGAGGGATAAAGTCAAGCAATATGATATAAACCCCATCTTTTTATCCTTGATGGCAACAATGCAATAAGTGCCTCGCTACCCCTTCTGTCACTGGGTGAGGATACCGCAAGATTGAACCCAAAACTAAGCACCTCTCCCATTGCAAGAACTACCAATCTAGTTGGCCAAACCAAACCAATAATTCAAATAGAAATACAAAGATATCAAATCATGAGTATAATAATTCAGAGAAGATTCAAATAATATTCATAGATAATCTGATCATGAAACCACAATTCATCGGATCTCGACAAACACACCGCAATAGAAGATTACATCGAATAGATCTCCAAGAACATCAAGGAGAACATTGTATTGAAGATCAAAGAGAGAGAAGAAGCCATCTAGCTACTAGCTATGGACCCTTAGGTCTGTGGTAAACTACTCACGCATCATCGGAAGGGCAACAAGGTTGATGTAGAAGCCCTGCGTGATCACGTCCACCTCCGACAGAATACCGGAAAAGGCCTCCAGATGGGATCTCACGGGAACACAGACCTGCAGCGGTGGAAAAGTATTTTCGTCAGTCCTACTAGAGTTTCTAGAATACTTCTGAATTTATAGGCCAAAGAAGGGGGTCAGGTGGTCTCCGAGGGGACCAGAAGCCGTGGGGGCGTGCCCCCTAGTTTGTGGTCACCTCGAGGACTCTCTGACTTGTACTCCAAGTCCAGCATGTGTCTTCTGGTCCAAGAAAAATCATCGCAAAAGTTTTATTCCGTTTGGACTTCGTTTGATATTCCTTTTCTGTGAAACTCACAAACAAGGAAAAACATAAACTAGCAATGGGCTCTAGGTTAATAAGTTAGTCCCAAAAATAATATAAAATAGCATATTAGTGCATATAAAACATCCAAAACAGAATATATATATAATAGCATGGAACAACCAATAATTATAGATATGTTGGAGACGTATCAAGCATCCCCAAGCTTAATTCTTGCTCGTCCTCGAGTAGGTAAATGATAAAAATAGAATTTTTGATGTGGAATGCTACCTAACATATTTATCCATGTAATTTTCTTCATTGTGGCATGAATATTCAGATCCAAAAGATTCAAAACAAAAGTTTAATATTGACATAAAAACAATAATACTTCAAGCATACTAATAAAACACATGTGTCTTCTCAAATTAACATGGCCAAATAAAGTTATCCCTACAAAATCATATAGTCTGGCTATGCTCCATCTTCATCACACAAACTATTAAATCATGCAAAACCCCGATTTTAGTCAAGAAATTGTCTCACACTTTAGTATTCTCAAACCTTTACAACTTTCACACAATATATGAGCGTGAGCCATGGACATAGCACTATAGGTGGAATAGAGTACGGTGGTTGTGGAGAAGACAAAATGAAGGAGATAGTCTCACATCAACTAGGCACATTAACGGGCTATGGAGAATCCCATCAATAAATATCAATGCTAGTGATTAGGGATTGCCATGCAACGGATGCACTAGAGTTATAAGTTTATGAAAGCTCAGAGAGAAACTATAAGTGGGTGTGCATCCAACTCGCTTGCTCATGAAGACCTAGGGAGATTTGAGGAAGCCCATCATTTAAACATACAATCGAACTTCTATAATGGAATATTCCCACTAGTATATCAAAGTGATAACATAAGAGACTTTCTATCATGAAAAACATGGTAGTACTTTGAAGCACAAGTGTGGAAAAGGATAGTAGCATTGCCCCTTCTCTCTTTTCTCTTTTTTTCCTTTTTCCTTTTTTTGTGGGCTTCTTTGGCCTCTTTTTTTATTTGGGCTTCTTTGGCCTCTTTTATTATTTTGTGAAGTCCGGAGACTCATCCCAACTTGTGAGGGAATCATAGCTTCCATCATCCTTTTCTCACATGGGACAATGCTCTCATAATGATGAACATCACACTTTTATTTACTTACAACTCGATACTAGAACATATGACGGAATGGTGGAAGTTGCATGTAAATATATCTCGGAATGGCTATGGAAATGCCATAATAGATAGGTATGGTGGCTGTTTTGAGGAAGGGTAAATGGTGGGTTTAATGTACCGGCGAGAGTTGCGCGGTACTAGAGAGGCTAGCAATGGTGGAAGGGTGAGAGTGCTTATAATCCATGGACTCAACATTAGTATAAATAACTCACATACTTATTGCAAAAAATTATTAGCCATCGAAACAAAGTATTAGACACATGCTCCTAGGGGAAAGGTTGGTAGGAGTTAACCATCTCGCGCTCCCGACCTCCACACAAAGGATGACAATCAATAAATACATCATGCTCTAACTTCATCACATAACAGTTCAGCATACATGCATGCTACGGGAATCACAAACTATAACACAAGTATTTCTATTAATCCACAATTACTCACTAGCATGACTCTAATATCACCATCTTTATATCTCAAAACAATCATAAGGAATCAAACTTCTCATAGTATTCAACGCTCTTTATATGAAAGTTTTTATTGTATTCCTCTTGGATGCCCATCATATTAGGACTGAATTCATAACCCAAGCAAATTACCATGCTGTTTAGAGACTCTCAAAATAATATAAGTGAAGCATGATAGTTCATCAATTTCTTCAATATAAACATCACCGTCGTGCTTAGAAAGATATAAGTGAAGCACTAGAGCAACTACCTAGCTCAAAAGATATAAGCGAAGCACAAAGAGTATTCTAATAAATTCACGATTAATGTGTGTCCCTCTCAAAAGGTGTGTACAACAAGGATGATTGTGGCAAACTAAAAAGCAAGGACTCAAATCATACAAGACGCTCCAAGCAAAACACATATTATGTGGTGAATAAAAATATAGCATCAAGTAAATTTACCGAAGGATTGAAGTCGAAAGAGGGGATGCCATCAGGGGCATCCCCGAGCTTAGATGCTTGGTTGTCCTTGAATATTACCTTGGGGTGACTTGGGCATCCCCAAGCTTACGCTCTTTCCACTCCTTATTCCATAGTCCATCCAATCTTTACCCAAAACTTAAAAACTTCACAACACAAAACTCAATAGAAAACTCGCGAGATCCGTTAGTAAAACAAATTCAATCCTTACTTGTAGGTACTGTCGTGAACTCATTCTTATTTTATATTGGTGTAATATCTACTGTATTCCAAATTTTACATGGTTCATAGCCCCCGATACTAGCCATAGATGCATCAAAATAAGCAAACAACACAAAGAAAACGGAATCTGTCAAAAACAAAACAATCTATAAAGATGCGAACTGATGTGAAAGTTCTGAAAAATTAGGGCAACATGGGCACTTTATGGATCTGAAACGTGTGAAACATTCATTTTTTTCATGTTCCAGCAACCAGAAACAATTCTGACACTGGGCGCAAAAAGTTTCTGTTTAAAAAAAACAATCTACTTTCTTCCAAATCATCCCAAAGGTCTTACTTGGCACAAACACTAAATTAAAACATGAAAACACATCTAACCAGAGGCTAGATGATAGATTTATTCAAGAACAACAAGAAAAAAAAAGAAAAAAATTGGTTGCCTCCCAACAAGCGTTGTTGTTTAACGCCCTTAGCTAGGCATAAAGCAACGATCTAGGTATTGTCATCTTTGGTACTCAAACCATAAGTAGCCCTCATAATAGATTCATATGGTAACCTTATTTTCCTTCTAGTAAAGTGCTACATGCCTTTCCTTAATGGAAATTGAAATCTAATGTTTCTTCTTTCATATCAATAATTGCACCAATCATTCTAAGGAAAGGTCTACCAAGAATAATAGGGCATGTTGGATTGCAATCTATATCAAGAACAATAAAATCTACGGGAAAATAATTCCTATTTGCAACAATAAGAACATCATTAATCTGTCTCATAGGTTTTTTTAATAGTGGAATCTGCTAGATGCAAATTTAAAGAACAATCATCAAGTTTATGGAACCCTAGCACATCACATAGACTTTTCGGAATCGTAGAAACACTAGCATCAACAATATGTTTTTAATCATCAAGAGAAATACAAAGTTATCAAATCATGCATATAAGAATTCAGAGAAGATTCAAATAATAATCATAGATAATCTGATCATAAATCCACAATTCATCGGATCTCGGCAAACACGCTGCAAAAGGAGATTACATCGAATAGATCTCCAAGAACATCGAGGAGAACATTGTATTGAAGATCAAAGAGAGAGAAGAAGCCATCTAGCTACTAGCTATGGACCCGTAGGTCTGTGGTAAACTACTCACACATCATCGGAAGGGCAGCAAGGTTGATGTAGAAGCCCTCCGTGATCAAGTCCCCCTCCGACAGAGTACAGGAAAAGGCCTCCATATAAGATCTCATGGGAACAGAGACCTACGGCGATGGAAAAGTATTTTCGTCTGTCCTTCTAGGGTCTCCGAGGGGGCCACAAGCCCTGGGGGGCGCCCCCCCTAGGGCCCCCTAGTTTGTGGTCACCTCAAGGACTCTCTGACTTGTACTCCAAGTCCAGCATGTGTCTTCTGGTCCAAGAAAAATCATCGCAAAAGTTTAAATCCGTTTAGACTCCGTTTGATATTCCTTTTCTGTGAAACTCAAAAACAAGGAAAACAGAAACTGGCACTGGGCTCTAGGTTAATAAGTTAGTCCCAAAAATAATATAAAATAGCATATTAATGCATATAAAACATCCAAAAAAGAATATATAATAGCATGGAACAATAAAAAAAATTATAGATAGGTTTGAGACATATAAGACCATAGAAGTTTTATTCATGTAACAACAATTATTCTCTGACATAAATAAATAACCGTATTGCAATAAACATGATCCAATCATGTTCATGCTCAACGCAAACACCAAATAATATTTATTTAGGCTCAACACTAATCCCGAAGGTAGAGGGAGTGTGTGATGGTGATCATATCAATCTTGGAAACACTTCCAAGACACATCGTCATCATGCCCTTAACTAGTCTCTGTTTATTTTGCAACTCCTGTTTGGAGTTACTAATCTTAGCAACTAAACTGGTATCAGATACCCAGGGGCTACTCGAGCACCACTAAGGTACACATGAATAACATGTATATCACATATACTTTTGTTTACTTTGCCATCCTTCTTATCCACCAAGTATTTGGGGCAGTTCCGCTTCCAGTGATCATTTCCCTTGCAGTAGAAGCACCCAGTCTCATGCTTGGGTCCATCTTTGGGCTTCTTCCCGGGAGCGGCAACTTGCTTGCCATTCTTCTTGAAGTTCCCTTTCCTTCACTTGCCCTTTTTCTTGAAACTGGTGGTCTTGTTAACCATCAACACTTGATGCTCTTTCTTGATTTCTACCTCCATCAATTTCAGCAATGCAAAGAGCTTTGGGAATCATTTTCATCATCCCTTGCATATTTATAGTTCATCACGAAGCTCTAGTAGCTTGGTGATAGTGATTGGAGAAATATGTCTATCACTATTTTATCTGGAATATTAAATCCAACTTGATTCAAGCGAATGTAGTACCCAGACATTTTGAGCACTAATACGTCTCCGTCGTATCTATAATTTTTTATTGTTCCATGCCAATATTCTACAACTTTTACATACTTTTGGCAACTTTTGGTACTATTTTTGGGACTAATATATTGATCCAGTGCCCAATGGAAGTTCCCGTTTGTTGCATGTTTTTTGTTTCACGGAAAATCCATATCAATCGGAGTCCAAACGAGATAAAAACTTACGGAGTTTTTTTTTTGGAATATGTGTGATATTTGGGAAGAAGAATCAACATGAGACGATGCCCGAGGGGGCCACGAGGTAGGGGCGCGCCCAGACCCTCATGACCACCCCGTAAGGCGGTTGGTGCCCTTCTTTCGCCGCAATAAAGTCAATATCCGGATACAAATAATGTTAAAATTTCAGCCCAATCGGAGTTATGGATCTCCAGGAATATAAGAAACGGTGAAAGGACATAATCCGGTAACGCAGAAACAAAGAGAGATAGAGAGACAGATCCAATCTCGAAGGGGATCTCGCCCCTCCCATGCCATGGAAGCCAAGGACCGGAGGGGAAACCCTTCGCCCATCTAGGGATAAGGTCAAGGAAGAAGAAGAAGAAGAAGAAGAAGAAGAAGGGGGGCTCTCTCCCCCTCTCTCCCGGTGGTAGCGGAACGCCGCCGGGGCCATCATCGTCACCGCGATCCACCGCAACAACTTCGCCACCATCATCACCAACTCTCTCCACCTCTATGCAGCGATGTAACCTCTCTTCTACTCGCTGTTCTCTCTACTTAAACAGGGTGCTCAACGCTATATATTGTTTCCCAATGATGTATGGCAATCCTATGATGTTTGAGTAGATCTGTTTTGTCCTATGGGTTGATTGATGATCGTGATTGGTTTGAGTTGCATGTTTTATTATTATTGGTGTTGTCCTATGGTGCTCTCCGTGTTGCGCAAGCATGAGGGATCCTTGTTGTAGGGTTTGCAATATGTTTATGATTTGCTTATGGTGGGTTGCTAGAGTGACAAAAGCTTAAACCCGAGTAAGTAGGTTGTTTGCGTATGGGAATAAAGAGGACTTGACGCCTTATAATGCTATGGTTGGGTTTTACCTCAATGATCTTTAGTACTTGCGGATGCTTGCTAGAGTTCCAATCATAAGTGCATATGATCCAAGAAGACAAAGTATGTTAGCTTATGCATCTCCCTCATATAAAATTGCAATAATGATTACCGATCTAGTTATCGATTGCCTAGGGACAAATAACTTTCTTGTGACAAAAACCTCTCTACTAAAATTAACTTAGTTGTGTCTTTATCTAAGCAGCCCCTAGTTTATATTTGCGAGCTCTTTATTATCTTGCAAACCTATCCCATTACACCTACAAAGTACTTCTAGTTTCATACTTGTTCTAGGTAAAGCGAATGTTAAGCGTGCGTAGAGTTGTATCGGTGGTCGATAGAACTTGATGGAATATTTGTTCTACCTTTAGCTCCTCATTGGGTTCGACACTCTTACTTATCGAAAGAGGCTACGACTGATCCCCTATACTTGTGGGTTATCAAGACCTTTTTCTGGCACCATTGCTGGGGAGTTATAGCGTGTGGTGAATATTCTTCGTGTGTGCTTGTTTTCTTTATCACTAAGTAGTTTTTATTTTGTGCTCTTGTTTTCTATCTTTAGTTATGGGTAGGAAACACAAAATACCAAAAAAATTAGTGGTACCTATTGAACCAATGGTTGAAGAACCACCCAAAATCTATCACACTGCTGAAGCTTTTTACTTGGATCGTCTTCGAACCCTATGTGCTCATGCTGAAACCCCAACTAGCTTAGTTGAGGGCATATATTTAGATGAGCATGCTTGTTATGTGCGATACCACATATCTGAAAAAGGGAAACTTTTACTAGATCAAATTCATCATTTGCAGTGCTATGCTTGGAATTTATGTGAAATATATGATTGTACTTGTTGTTCTAAAGACCCTAAGAAACACCTTCCTTACCAATGTGAGTTTAGTGATAATGCGATCGTATCTTCGTATACTAAGGGGGTTTATAGTTACTATGATGTTCAACAAATTGAATAATTTGTTGCTTTTGGGGGTAGTTGTGAAATTGCTTCTTTTATTGAAGAATGTGATCTACTGTAATGCCCAGGATGGGACTATACCTCCTACGTGTCGAGGCACGACTTAAAGGTATAAGCCCATTCTGGAATGATCTCAAGTTTGGTATCTTTGCACAACTCATGTAAAAATAGGGATGAAATTGCAAAAGGAGATAGTTGGCTTACACTCGCCACTTCACACAATACATTACATAAGCAAACCATCATTCAAAAACATCACAACCCGACTACGGGCGAAGATCCAAAAGAAAGATACCAAAACATAAAGCCACAGGTCCGAATCGCCCCTAGTAGAAACCACTACTGATCGTCGAAAACGTCACAAGCATACGGCCACGCTCCTCGTGGAACTCCCAGAAGTTCTGATCCATCTCCTGCATCATTCTCGGCTGAACCTGCATCTGGTGTTGTAGTATCTGTGAGCCACGAGGACTCAGCAATCCCATAACCATGGGTATCAAGACTAGCAAAGCTTTATGGGTAGGAAGAGGTAAAGTGGTGAGGTTGCAGCAGCGGCTAAGCATAATATGGTGGCTAACTTACGAGTACAAGAATAAGATGAGCATCTACGCAAATGGTCGCAACTAGTAGTGATCACTAAAGATCCTGAACTACATACGAATCAAACATAACCCCACCGTGTTCTCTTCTCAAAGTGAAAAGAGACAGTCACGGTTACTCACACAGTGGTGTGTTTTACTTCGGATCCTCTGTCAAGTTTTCTACAACCGGACATTAACAAATTCCAATCTGCCACATAACCGCGGGCACGGCTTTCGAAAGATCATAACCCTGCAGGGGTGTCCCAACTTAGCCCATCACAAGCTCTCACGATTAGCTGAAGTGATAAATATAATATCATCACCCCTTTTCTTAGGGAAATCCGACCAGGCTCGGCATCCCGGTGCACAAGACATTTCGACAATGGTAAAACAAGTCCAGCAAGACCTCCCGGCGTGCCGACACCCTGATAGTAGCCGTGCGTATCTCATCTCAGGCCACAACTGGATGGGCGATCCTACAGGTAAAACCAATCCTCGAGTTTCCCCGTGGTGGCCCCGCATAACCCCCGTTTGGGACCAACACCATCAGCACTGGCCCCCCCTGTTATGTAGAATTAAGAACCCGGGGACATGACCCCCTATGCAATTAATTAATTAATTAAGTTGTTATTATGAGCAAATTAAAACCAATGTTGGGCCTTGCTGGAGGAGTTTTATTCAAAGTCGAACTGTCAAGGGGTCCCCATCTACCCATCGTGTAAGGAATGCAAAATCAAGGAACATAATGTCGGTTTATCGGCGCCTAAGGTGGCATGAGTGGAACAAAACACCGAGCAAAAGGCCAAGCCTTCCACCCATGCCCAATATATAGGTGTGTTAAATAATAATAATAGATATTGTGATATTCCAACAACAAGTTCCCTCCTGGAATGATCTTCATCTTCACCTGCAACTAACAACGCTATAAGAGGGGCTGAGCAAGCGGTAACATAGCCAAACAATGGTTTCTTGCTAGGAAGGTGTCAAAGGTTAGAGGTTTCATGGCAACAAGGAGAGGCTGACATAAAAGATGGGTAGCGCGACATGTAACGATAGCATCGAGACAACTAAGCATGGCAATGGTAGTAAATGTATCCAAGGGTATGATCATCTTCCCTGGGATTCCGCAAGGGAGAAGAACGGGTCCATGAAGTAGTCGAACAGAAACTCACAACTCCGGAACGAACCCGAAGCTAACGAGGGAAGCAAACCAGAAAGAAACAAGCAACACGATAAACACACAATCATAAGCATGTCATGATGCACAAGCAAGCATGATGCATGTCATGTTTTAAATATGCATGGCATGGCAGAGTGCACAAACAACACTACAAGTTAAGTGGAGCTCAATATGCAACGAGTTGCATATTGACGAAACACCACACGTTATTTATTTAGTTGACTCTCGTTTTTTTACAAGACAAGATTAAATGTTTTTAACATAGCAAGAGGTGAATCAAAAGTAAACTACCTATCTAGGCAATTTAAATGAGGCCGGAAAATAACAACAACAAATCCGGAAAACCCCATATGCATGTTTAGCAATTTTAAGCAACAACAATTCACACATTTTAATGTTGTTAACATGATGCGGATGACATGATCAAGTTTATGCAATTTAGTTAAACATTAACATGAAGAGATAAGAAGATGATACGGAGTATTAGTCACCGTGGTGGAAAGAAAGGGTGCCATGGCAATGATCCGAAAATGCTGCAACGGCAACATCTCAGTTCCGGTAACTCGTTGAGAGACCGGTGCAAAAGCAAGGTGGCGGAGAGCGTGTCATGCAAGAAGAAAAGGTGGGGTGATCCCGTCACCGGGTTTCCACGGGTCGGCGACGAGGCAACCGAGGATCATGACAAAAGACAATTCGGGCACGGAGCACACACAGGAAACATCTCATACAACCACAAGCAAACATCCACGGTTCATCGTCTCGGGGTTATACCTTCGGAACGTTCGTTCTCGAAGCGGTTCGAGTCGTCGAGGGACGTAGTGGAAGAAGACGTTCGCGGTCATCGGTAGGGGTACTTATCGCATCGCCGAGCGTAGTGGTACTCGGGGTCGTCGTGGAACTTGTTCATGTAGTAGTCGTTCACGTTCGTCTTGTCGTGGTACTTGCCGACGGGGTCCTTGTCGAGTCGTCGTTGACGTAGGGGTACACGTTTATGTAGTGGTACTTCCGGTCTCGGCGACGGTAGTTGTTCACGTTCGTAGATGTACACATTTTCCGTAGAGGTACTTGACGAAAACTGCAACGGTGGAACATGGTGCTGCTCCCTTTTTCAGTAGTCGAACTTGGGGTCTTGGCGTAACCGGCCGTAGATGTACTTGCTGCTCCGTGTGATTGAACTCGAGGCGCGGCCGAACGATGCGACGGGGCAGCTCCGG
>LR738715.1:267702343-267759693 GCA_902687465.1 Secale cereale
AAGAAGAAAAGAAAAGGAAGGAGGTGGCTAGGGATAGAAGCTGGGGTTGAGGTTATTTTTCCCGGACTCGCAAAAATGTCCACGGTCCACGAAAAATAGGAGAGGCAAGAATGCAAGAGTAAAATTCGAACTCATTTGAATTAAATTCAAATGGTTTGAATTAGGGCAAGGTTTAGGAAGCAAGGAATTGGGAAAGAAAAGGCATGGGGAAGATATGCAAGTGTGTGTTGGTGACTCTCCAAACAATTGGAATAATTAATTATAGCTCCCTAAATATTAGGAGGATATGTTATAAAGAGAAGTCATCCTTCCCTCGATTTAAATGGACCGAAGGTCCACACAATTTATTTGGTTAAGTTGCAGAATTAAAGTCATGATGGCATGATGACATGATGCAATGCAAAAAAAAACACAAGCACAAATGAAACACACGGGAGAACCCGGAACATCTGGAATCTCTGGAATCTTCTGGGACGTCGGTCTTCGGGCATCACAACCCTCCCACACTAACAGAGGATCTCGACCCGAGATCCTAGAGATAGCACCGGGTAGAAACGAAAAAGAAGAGGTAAACAAAGTTGCTTCTTCGACAAACGAGTGAAACCACGAACCTTGAGAGGTTAAACAATCTTGAAAGAAAGAATACAACGGAGATGAACGAAGTTAAGAGCACTCCGGTAAGGA
This sequence comes from Secale cereale, assembly GCA_902687465.1. NCBI lineage: Eukaryota > Viridiplantae > Streptophyta > Magnoliopsida > Poales > Poaceae > Secale > Secale cereale. The sequence continues at coordinate 267,703,028 of LR738715.1, forward strand.
GGAACAAGGAACACCACGAGAACCTTGCAGGTAGAAAGACATGAAACAAGAGCTTACGAACCAAAAGAATATGAAACCACAACGGTATAGCCAAGCAATAAGAATGACATAATTTGGACAGCACTCCGTCTGAAAATGGAAGGAATTGACAAGAACTTGAGAAGATGGACTGATAGTTGATGAAATCAACAACACACTGCCTCTGAAACAATTAAAAGAATGACACAGGGGGTAAGAAAGATTTCAGATAGCACTCCGGTTAAAAAGAGAGGCAAACTTGATAAGATGAGGGAACTTGAATGAAGAATACAACACTCCGGTTAAATAGATAAACAAGGAAAGAACATGATCTCGATAAAAACGAGATGATGGTTAAAGAGAGCAATATCACAATGCCTCCGGAATGAAAGAATAGAATATAGATCGTTGGAAAGAAAAGAACGGAGAAGAAAATGACAACTTCTCCCACGAATGAATTGAAAGAGCATCTTTACCTAGATGGGTTGAACAGAGCTGTTGGAATTCAACAACGAAAAGAATAAGCTTGATGTGGGCTTATGGAAAACATCTCAAAATTATGCGGTGACAACCAGCCACTTACGAAAACATTTGCTTGGATTGAGATCAACAAGGAGACGAAGAACTTATTTCACCGGAATGATAAATGAAGAACTTGGGTCACTTATAAGCACCATAATAGCAACAATTCTCAAGGAAAGCTTTTAGGTGAATTATAGCCCAAGATAGCTCCAACAAACAAATTGAATGGTTGGAAAGATCTCCTGAACAAGGAAAATGATGGTTTTAAATATCTCATTCTTATAACTCGTGAATCATGAAACATGAAGGAATTGTCAAGAATGACATAACACCATCTGAAAAGATAAGGTAGAAAGGATTGCAATTGGAAAGCATGATGAAGAATGCTTGAGCTCCAACAAGAATCTTGATGAAGACTTCGAGGATGAATTAAATCTTGATGAACCACCATGAAAACTTCGGTAATGAAAGCATGAGAAGTGAAAGATGAAAAGAATAAGATTCAAGGCATGCGATGAATTAGATGGAGCTTTGAAATGATAATTGAAATAACTTGGAGCTCCGGAAAACAAGATGGACAACTTAGAACCGAGAATATGATATGATGAACAAGCTCCGAAGGGATTAATCACCTTGAAGGAATATGAATAAGAATTATGTCATGCATATCCTTCACCAATTTAAATTGATGACAACCAAAGGATTTGGCATCCTACTTATTCTCGTTGGGAAGAATTAAAGAGAGATCTAGTACAACCTTGGATAAGTATTCAACGAACCACCGGTAGAATTATGAAAAGAACGAGTGAATTAATACGAAAACAAGGAAGAGTAAACTTGAATGAACCACCGATAGAATATGGAGACGAACGAAGAGACATCAATGAAGAATATCTGGAGGACGAAGTTGCAAACAGAGAACGAAGAAATATTCTGAAATGATGGCCTTCGGAGGATCACAATAGGAAGAATTCATGAAATGCTTCGGATGGTATAAAAGAATTCCTCAAAATCTGAACAATAATGAGGATGGCATGAAGCTAGAACCACGAATCTTGGAAGAACGGATAAGGATTCAAGAGGAACTCGTCTTCGAGTCTTCAATATCTGAGCAGACGATGAGATACACCACCATGAATTGTATAGGCACTCCGGAATGAAGAATTAAAAGGTTGAAACAATGGTGAAAAAGAATTTGAAAGCGGTCTTGGAGAAGGACTTTGACTGATGGGATTCATACTTACGTCACACTTTGAAAAGAATTTTAGAATAACTCCGGAAAAAATTAGGAGAGTCAGGTAAGATCCTGGAAAAAGACCTGTGGGTTAGGGCCCACTAAAGAAATCACCGTTGGGAAAGATTGCTTGAGAGGTATTGCACCGGTTGAATTAAATGGCTTGAATAAGATGACAATCCTCAAAAATAATTTGAAAGGATTAAGAATGGAATTATGAATATTCTGAGATATCTTCAACACTCCGGATATGAATAAAGAGATGTGAAGAAATAAGAGAGCCTTCGGATAAGAAATTCCCACATTGGAAAACATGTGCAAGAAGAGGCACAGATATGATCAATACGGAAGCTTGGATTTAGTCCACCAGAAAAGAATATTGGAATTAAGAATGATGAACTTGAAGCTCTTGAGCATCTTCACGATAAAGCACTGGATAAGAACATTGAAGGAAAAGAATGAAGAAATGACACATGAATAAAATGGATATTTCATTTGAGATTTCTTGCTCTGAGAAGAAGAAGGGTGGGAGGGCGGGGAAAACAAAAACAACTTGAGATGAATGAAACAGACAAATCGTCAGATTTCTCAACGGCGTCCGTATGGAATAACTTGAAGAGAAGGCACACCGGTTGAAAAGGATTAACATGAAAATCTCGATGGTCAAGAAGGACTAGCACTCCCATAGAAATACGAGAACATCGATTAAGAAAGGTATGGAATCAACACTTGACATCGAAGCAACTCGAATACCAGAATCAAAACAAAAACAACGGATAGATATGTTGCAACAGAATCTTCACAATATCATCCGAACAGAGAATTGAACGAATGAATTCCGTAGGTACATCAACTTGTCGAGAAGCCACTTGGGAGAACAAAAGGGTAAATAAAGAAAAAACAACAAGGCGCAGATGGAACAAATACAAGATAGAAGTCTCATTCGACATATTCGTGCTGAAAGCTCATGGAACGTGTTACAAAAGGGTTTTGCAATCCCCGGATCAGCATAGCCAAGGACCCTTTAAGATGCAACTCCCGATCGGAACAAGCCCATAAAACTACTTCACTCGATGTAGAACCCCGAACTTCATATCATGCACTCGTTGGAAGAATGCCTACGAGCTACTAGATGAACCCACCTATTAATTTCCAAAAGTTTCTAGTTATGCAATCAGGTGTTGGGGATACAGGGGAAGCATCGCGCACTCAACTCTAATCCTACATCCAGCTGTATCCATCCTTCAACACATAACCAGTCTTTCTCGGAAACCGTTTACCTCGGACCTTCGAAACGCATCTACTATACAAGCTATGGCAATACTCTCGAACTACCTCCCCAGTACTGGGTGATGTCGGGGTTATCTTGCCACTAACCGCATAGGAGAGTTTTCGATGTCGGCCGTCTTAAGTATTCCAGAACTGATGCGATATATTTGTGACGACAACACCTCGGAGCTCAACTCCCCGGGACACTGCCACAACCCCTAATGACAGGAGGCATCGAGAACAATGTTCTCGTCACAAAGACATCGAAACAATCCAAACAATACTCGCGAGATCCTAAAAAAAATTGATGAAATTTTTGAGAGTAGAAGAGACAAAGTAATCGTCAGGAGTCCTCACCAGAGTGAAAAGAGATGAGGAGCAAACAGAAATCCTACTCTCCGATATATATATATAAGACTCAAAACATTTTCAAGTGTGTGCCTAGACTCAACCGTCAACGATTCGATCAATTAGTGGGGGCTCCTAGGTCGGAGAAGGCTCTGATGCCAACTTGTAATGCCCAGGATGGGACTATACCTCCTATGTGTCGAGGCACGACTTAAAGGTATAAGCCCATTCTGGAATGATCTCAAGTTTGGTATATTTGCACAACTCATGTAAAAATAGGGATGAAATTGCAAAAGGAGATAGTTGGCTTACACTCGCCACTTCACACAATACGTTACATAAGCAAAACATCATTCAAAAACATCACAACCCGACTACGGGCGAAGATCCAAAAGAAAGATACCAAAACATAAAGCCACGGGTCCGAATCGCCCCTAGTAGAAACCACTACTAATCGTGGAAAACGTCACAAGCATACGGCCACGCTCCTCGTGGAACTCCCAGAAGTTCTGATCCATCTCCTGCATCATTCTCGGCTGAACCTGCATCTGGTGTTGTAGTGTCTGTGAGCCACGAGGACTCAGCAATCCCATAACCATGGGTATCAAGACAAGCAAAGCTTTGTGGGTAGGAAGAGGTAAAGTGGTGAGGTTGCAGCAGCGGCTAAGCATAATATGGTGGCTAACTTACGAGTACAAGAATAAGATGAGCATCTGCGCAAACGGTCGCAACTAGTAGTGATCGCTAAAGATCCTGAACTACATACGAATCAAACATAACCCCACCGTGTTCTCTTCTCAAAGTGAAAAAAGACAATCACGGTTACTCACACAGTGGTGTGTTTTACTTCGGATCCTCTGTCAAGTTTTCTACAACCGGACATTAACAAATTCCAATCTGCCACCTAACCGCGGGCACGGCTTTCGAAAGATCATAACCCTGCAGGGGTGTCCCAACTTAGCCCATCACAAGCTCTCACGATTAGCTGAAGTGATAAATATAATATCATCACCCCTTATCTTAGGGAAATCCGACCAGGCTCGGCATCCCGGTGCACAAGACATTTCGACAATGGTAAAACAAGTCCAGCAAGACCTCCCGGCGTGCCGACACCCTGATAGTAGCCGCGCATATCTCGTCTCAGGCCACAACCGGATGGGCGATCCTACAGGTAAAACCAATCCTCGAGTTTCCCCCGGTGGCCCCGCATAACCCCCGTTTGGGACCAACACCATCAGCACTGGCCCCCCCTGTTATGTAGAATTAAGAACCCGGGGACATGACCCCCTATGCAATTAATTAATTAATTAAGTTGTTATTATGAGCAAATTAAAACCAATGTTGGGCCTTGCTGGAGGAGTTTTATTCAAAGTCAAACTGTCAAGGGGTCCCCATCTACCCATCGTGTAAGGAACGCAAAATCAAGGAACATAATGTCGGTTTATCGGCGCCTAAGGTGGCATGAGTGGAATAAAACACCGAGCAAAAGGCCAAGCCTTCCACCCATGCCCAGTATATTGGTGTGTTAAATTATAATAATATATATTGTGATATTCCAACAACAAGTTCCCTCCTGGAACGATCTTCATCTTCACCTGCAACTAACAACGCTATAAGAGGGGCTGAGCAAGCGGTAACATAGCCAACAATGGTTTCTTGCTAGGAAGGTGTCAAAGGTTAGAGGTTTCATGGCAACAAGGAGAGGCTGACATAAAAGATGGGTAGCGCGACATGTAACGATAGCATCGAGACAACTAAGCATGGCAATGGTAGTAAATGTATCCAAGGGTATGATCATCTTGCCTGGGATTCCGCAAGGGAGAAGAACGGGTCCATGAAGTAGTCGAACAGAAACTCACAACTCCGGAACGAACCCGAAGCTAACGAGGGAAGCAAACCGGAAAGAAACAAGCAACACGATAAACACACAATATAAGCATGTGTAGGATCGAAGAAGTATGTCTAGAGGGGGGGTGATTAGACTACTTGACAATATAAAAATCTGCCTTTAGATCATGCAAAGTTTTTGGCAGTTTCACAACTAAGATCAAGTCAAGTAATACACTACACATGCAATTCTAGAGTATGGGCAGCGGAAAGTAAATTGCATATATAGTAAAGAGAGGTGGAGAAGATCAAACGCAGTTTGGTGACACGAAGATTTTTGTCGTGGTTCCGATAGGTGGTGCTATCGTACATCCACGTTGATGGAGACTTCAACCCACGGAGGGTAATGGCTGCGCGAGTCCACGGAGGGCTCCACCCACGAAGGGTCCACGAAGAAGCAACCTTGTCTATTCCATCATGGCCTACGCCCACGGAGGACTAGCCTTACTCGGGGTAGATCTTCACGAAGTAGGCGATCTCCTTGCCCTTACAAACTTCTTGGTTCAACTCCACATCTCAAAGACGGAGGCTCCCAAGCGACACCTAACCAATCTAGGAGGCACCACCCCCAAAAGGTAATAGACGGTGTTGATGATGATGAACTCCTTGCTCTTGTGCTTCAAATGATAATCTCCCCAACACTCAACTCTCCTCACTGATATGGCTGTGGTGGAAGAAAGGTTTGAGTGGAAAGCAACTTGGGAAGGCTAGAGATCAAGTTTCATATGGTAGGAATGGAATGGCTTGATCTCAACACAAGGGTAGGTGGTTCACTTCTCAGAAAGTGTATGGTAGAAGTGGTGGTACTTTCTGATGGCTCTCCTCACGAATGAGGAGGGGGTGGAGGGGTATATATAGCCTCCACACAAAATCCAACCGTTACACACACATTTGACCAATCTCGGTGAGACCGAAGTTAAAACTCGGTCAGACCGAGAGTTCAAATATAGTGAACGTTGGGATTTTCGGTGGGACCGAAAATACCATCTCGGTGGGACCGAAAGTGTTACTGATATGAACGTTGGAGTTTTCGGTGAGACCGAGAAAGAAAACTCGGTTGGACCGATTTGAGAAAAGACAGGAACATGCCAGAATCGGTGAGACCGAAAATGAATTATCGGTGAGACCGATTTGAGCCAAGACTGAAGCTTGTCAATCTCGGTAAGACCGATAATGCAAACTCGGTTATTCCGATATGATGTGAAATGATTACAGAAGGTTGGCAGTTCAGTTTCGGTGAGACCGATCTCAAACTCGGTAGGACCGATTTTTCTAGGGTTTGGAATATGGCAGAAGTGGTTCATCTCGGTGGGACTGAGTTGGAAGAATCGGTTTGTCCGAGATTACTTATGGGTGTGTATAGTAGTGAAAGGTGCTGATAGTTGAAGGAGCTAAATCACTAAGCACTTGAGCAACCAGATCATCAACACAACCTCATCCCCTTTTAATAGTATTGGCTTTCCTATGGACTCAATGTGATCTTTGATCACTAAACCAAAAATGGAGTCTTGAGCTTTTGCCAATGCTTGCCTTAGCATTTGAGGGGTCCACTTCTTCAATCATCTTGCCATACCAATGTGATTGAATTTCCTGAAACATACTTGATAAAAGTATTAGTCCAACCACAAAGTATGTTGTCATTAATTACCAAAACCACCCAGGGAGCAAATGTGCTTTCAATCTCCCCCTTTTTGGTAATTGATGGCAACACACTGAAATTATACTAAACAAGACATCAAAGCTTATTGAAAGAAAGACAGAATTATCATGAAAGCTTTGACAAGCATGTAGTACACAGGCTCCCCCTACAAGTGTGCAAGATTTTCATAGATTATGGTTTTGGACTACCACAAGCACACAAGAGAGATAAGCAAGATGTGCTACATGCAGCTTGGCTATATGCATCAGAGCAGAAGAAAAGGAATTGAGTGATAATGCATATGTGCATGGTGATTTCTTGCAAACAAGTATTTACAAGCAAGTCACCATCATGCACATTCTGCAAGATGCATATACTTACCTTGAGGTTCCTTGGCATTTGTACCTGAAGGGATAAACTTGAGAAAACAAGGTTAGATAACACAAGAGTATTCCTTCAACCAATTGCAATAACATCAAGAGTACCAAGCCAGGGAGGACATGTATAAAGAGTGTCTCATATTGAGCACAGGCTTGAATCAGCAAACATGTCTCCGAAGCTAAAAGATTTTCAATGAACTCTGAGAGATTTTGCTTTTCATAGGATATCAATTGTGAAGATTCCTCTAAGTCTTCTCCCCCTAAACTAAAAGATTTCATAAGATACCAATTGTGAGAACAAGGGGTGTGATGTAAAAAGCAAAATCAAAAGAAAGATGCCAATTGTAATGTCCAATGTAAAGCACGACAAAGCTTTGATGTGATTCTCTCCCCCTTAAGATAAGATTGCTTTTCTTCTTCCCTTAAGTCTTCTCTTCTCCCCTACTCCCCCTATTCCCCCTAAGTTCTCTCCCCCTTTGACATCAAGTGCCGAAAAGGACAGCAAACTAGGTAGGACAGGAAAGATGGAAAGAAAGAAAGAAAGAAAGAAAGAAGTGGGATCCTTAAGAATCACAACAGGGCAAATAAGAACATTCAGAGAACCAATTTGAGTCTAAATTTGAGTCTTCTCCCTCTTTAAGATTTAAATTTGAGTGGAGCTGCAGAAGTTGATATCCTGGAAGATAAATCGGTGACACCGAATTAGATGGATCGGTGGTTCCGAATCCTTTTCGGTTAGACCGAAAATTTCAGATCGGTGACGCCGAGTTTATTTCAAGGAAATACAGAAATAATTCAGCTCACTCTGCGAGGGAAGTTTCAAAAAGATTTGCAATGAATTTGTAAAAGATTTTCGGGGAATTTGATCAGAGCCATAAGAAGATTTCCAGAAGGATATTCACAAAGAAATATAAGAAAAGAGATAAAAAGATTTCTAGATAAAGTTTTTTTTTATTTTGTAAAGAAAAACTCAATGAGAGAACATAAGAGAAAACAGAAAAACTCCAAAAGCATATGTACTTCATCTAGATAAAGGTCGGCGACAAAGTCACCTATGTTTGAGTATATTGACTTAGGAGTCAAATGAGGACATTTGATCATAGGTCATACTCATCGTTTAAGCTCAAAATGGGGTTGCCATTTTTCGATTAAGCATTTGATGTGATCACATCTTATGAAGCTGCTTGTACTCATGACTTTGAGCAAAGCTCCTCAAAGATGTGAAGAACATACCTTGGGCTTGTTGATGCTTTGCTCATGTAGGTAAGCTTGATGTAGGTGCTCATTGAATGTGAAGTTGGAGCGCCATTTCTACTTGTGTAGTTCATCTTCCTACATGGGTTAGGCAAGCAAGGAAATACTCGAGAATATCCAAGATGACAAGAGTGAAATACTAGATGTATAAGATGTCAAAAAGGATATGTGGAATTTTGTTCCTTGAACTCAACATCCCAAAGGGCTAGATACTTGGTCGAATGACAAGATTACTCATGATTTGAGTGTGTGGTAATCTTGTGGAATGTAGATCATCCAAGTACCTGCAAGGAGTTAGATGCAATACAAGGAGGCAAATGTGTCCAAGACATATGATCATCATCATAAGAGAAACATCAAGGATTAGTCAAGAGAGCTCATGCCTTGCATGCATCAATGGAGTTATCACTCCAAGTTTGAAGCATCAATGATGTTCAACTCACTCCTTAAGCGACAAAACACTTTCTCATCAAGAGGTTTTGTAAAGATATCAGCAAGTTGTTTGTCAGTACGAACATGCTTAAGATTAATGTCACCCTTGGCAATATGATCACGAATAAAATGGTGACGAACTTCAATATGCTTTGTTCGAGAGTGTTGCACTGGATTGTGTCCAATTTTAATTGCACTCTCATTGTCACAAAGCAAGGGAACACGTCTCACATGTATCCCATAATCTTTAAGCGTTTGTGTCATCCATAGCAATTGAGCACAACACGAACCAGCAGCAATATATTCAGCTTCGGCAGTGGATAATGATACCGAATTTTGTTTCTTGGAGGACCAAGATACAAGGGATCGACCAAGGAATTGACACGTACCCGAAGTTGACTTTCTATCAACCTTGTCACCGGCATAGTCCGAGTCGGAATAGCCAACAAGATCGAAAGAAGCTCTCTTAGGATACCAAATGCCAAAGTTTGGTGTGTGTATCAAGTATCTCACTATCCTTTTAACAGCTTTAAGATGACATTTTTTAGGGGCTGCTTGATATCTCGCACACATGCATACACTCAACATTATGTCAGGACGAGAAGCACAAAGATATAGTAGAGAACCAATCATAGAATGATAAACCCTTTGATCAACGGGTTCTCCATCTTTAGTCAAGTCATTATGTCCACTAGTAGGCATGGGGGTACTCATACCTTTGCTTTCTTGCATGTTGAACTTCTTGAAGAGATCCTTGGTGTACTTTGTTTGTGAGACAAAAGTACCCTCCTTAGATTGCTTGATTTGCAACCCAAGGAAGAATTTGAGTTCACACATCATGGACATTTCATACTTCTCCGACATGAGCTTCGACTTGTGTGTAACCTTGAGCTACGAGACGAGCCTTGTTGCGGATGACTTGTCCATCTTCATCTTGCTTGTTCCGAAACACCCATTTGGTTCCAATGATGTTTTGATCATCGTTGGGCTTCTCTACCAATGTCCACACCTTGTTCCTCTCGAAGTTGTGTAGTTCTTCGTGCATAGCGTTCACCCAATCCGGGTCTTCAAGTGCTTCTTCTACCTTCATAGGTTCAATACTAGAGATAAATGAGTAATGCTCACAAAAGTTAGCTAAGCGAGTTTTAGAGCGAGTAATTCTCCCGGAGTTGATGTCGTTCATCATTTGTTCCACGGGATGATTCTTCTTGACTCTTGCTCGAACTCGGGATAGCTTTTGTTGATGTTGTGGCTCAGCTTCCTCATCATCTTCATCTTCTTCTTCTTCTTCTTCATTGTTGTTGGTGTTGTCTTGAGGTGGTGGAGAAGGAGGTTGTGGTGGATCTTCTTGTTGCATTTCCTCATCTTGGTGAGTTCCACTTGTGGAGGCCTCCATGTTGCCTTGAGGTTCATCTCGACGTGAGGTAGGTGGCTCCACATATGTAGATGAGGTACTCTCCTTCACTTCCATGGGACGGATCTTTCCAATAGATAAATCTTGGATAGCTTCAGATGGGTCCTTGTCTCCTACATCAATAGGCATTTGCTCTACTTGCGAACCATTAGATTCATCAAACTTCACATCTACCGTCTCTTCAACCTTTCGGGTGAAATTATTGTAGACACGGTAGGTGTGGGAGTTTGATCCATAACCAAGAAGAAAGCCTTCATGAGATTTAGGAGCAAATTTAGACCGACGATGCTTATCAAGGATATAGCATTTTGAACCAAAGACACGAAAGTATCCCACTTGGGGTTTGTTACCGGTGAGGAGCTCGTATGATGTCTTGCCGAGGAGCTTATGAAGATAAAGCCTGTTGATAGCATGACAAGCTGTCTCGACCGCTTCTCCCCAAAAGTGTTTCGGTGTCTTGTATTCATCAAGCATCGTTCTTGCCATCTCTATGAGCGTTCGGTTCTTCCTCTCAACAACTCCATTTTGTTGAGGAGTGTACGTAGCCGAGAAATCATGTAGAATTCCTTCCTCATCGAGAAAAGAGTCTACATTGGCGTTCTTGAACTCCGTTCCATTGTCACTCCGAACTTTCTTGATCTTCACCTCAAATTGATTTTGGGCCTTTTTGGCAAAGGTCTTGAAGATCCTCTGAACCTGCGATTTATCATCAAGGAAAAATACCCACGTAAATCTGGAATAATCATCAACTATAACTAGACCAAAGGAGTTACCACCAAGGCTTTTGTAAGCATTGGGACCGAAGAGATCCATATGAAGAAGCTCAAGCGGTCTCCTTGTGGTCATGATGTTTTTCACGGGATGACTTCCATCAACTTGTTTTCCTGCTTGACAAGCACTACAAAGTCTATCTTTGTCAAAGAAAACATCTTTAACACCAAGAATATGATCACCTTTGATCAGCTTGTCTAGATTACGCATACCAACATGTCCTAGCCTTCTATGCCATAACCAACCTTTAGAGGATTTAGCAATGAAACAAGCTCTAGGTTGGGCTTTCTTAGTGAAATCAACAATATATAGATCACCTCTACGAATACCAGTAAAAGCCATGTTTTGATTATCACGACGAAAGACTTGGCAATCTACTTTGGTGAATAGCACATTGAATCCAAAGTCAGCTAATCTAGACACGGAAAGTAAATTGTATCCAAGGGATTCTACAAGCATGACATTTTGAATAGAGCTATCATGAGATATGGCCACCTTACCAAGGCCAAGTACCTTACCCTTGGAGTTGTCTCCAAAAGTCACATACTTGCGTGGACCATCGTTCTTTGCAAGCTCTCGAAACATGTCTTTGTCTCCGGTCATGTGATCAGTGCATCCACTATCAAGAATCCATTCTTTTCCACCGGACATGTAGTCTCTCATATTTGCCATGAGATTGAGACTCTTCATGACCTTGTCTAGCTCGGTGTCCGAATCGGAGTAATCATCATCATGCTCATGCTCATCATCATATTGACCCATAGATTGTTCATCATCAACACCTAGGTCAATTTGATAAATACTTGCATTAGTTTGGTCAATGGAACAATAATCTTCGGAATGCAATGCAAGAGCATTTCTAATGATAATATTGATAAGACTGGGATCCCCCTTATTTTTCATAAGATCACGAAGCTCAAAGAAGCATTTATCAAAGTTAGGATCATTGGGGTGCAACTTATCAAATTCAATAGTCTTGTGTAGAATTTCATCAAGACTTCTCAAAGAGTAGTCCGGATAAAGTTCTTCCAAAAATTTCCACATAGCATAGGCACACTCAAAGTTTGTAACAAGATTAAGCAAGTCATCAGGTAACCCTCTAATGATAAGATTTACAGTTCTAAGGTTACGAAGCAAATCAAGCTCTTCATCCATGGTGGGGTGCAAGGGATCAAATGGAGGCACATGTGGGGTCTCAACATATTTGCACAAATTGTACATTTTAAAGATACTAAGCATTTCAGACCTCCAAGAGTTATAGAACCTTCCATCAAGAACAGGCACTCTATGGCTAACACTCCCATCCGTAGACACGTCCATCTTCCTCCAATGGTGTGTAAACCAAAGCAATGGAGACCAAAGCTCTGATACCAATTGTAGGATCGAAGAAGTATGTCTAGAGGGGGGGGTGATTAGACTACTTGACAAGATAAAAATCTGCCTTTTGATTATGCAAAGTTTTAGGCAGTTTCACAATTAAGATCAATTCAAGTAGCACACTACACATGCAATTTCTAGAGTATGGGCAGCGGAAAGTAAATTGCATATATAGTAAAGAGAGGTGGAGAAGATCAAACGCAGTTTGGTGACACGAAGATTTTTGTCGTGGTTCCGATAGGTGGTGCTATCGTACATCCACGTTGATGGAGACTTCAACCCACGGAGGGTAACGGCTGCGCGAGTCCACGGAGGGCTCCACCCACGAAGGGTCCACGAAGAAGCAACCTTGTCTATTCCATCATGGCCTACGCCCACGGAGGACTAGCCTTACTCGGGGTAGATCTTCACGAAGTAGGCGATCTCCTTGCCCTTACAAACTTCTTGGTTCAACTCCACATCTCGAAGACGGAGGCTCCCAAGCGACACCTAACCAATCTAGGAGGCACCACCCTCCAAAAGGTAATAGACGGTGTTGATGATGATGAACTCCTTGCTCTTGTGCTTCAAATGATAATCTCCCCAACACTCAACTCTCCTCACTGATATGGCTGTGGTGGAAGAAAGGTTTGAGTGGAAAGCAAGTTGGGAAGGCTAGAAATCAAGTTTCATATGGTAGGAATGGAATGGCTTGATCTCAACACAAGGGTAGGTGGTTCACTTCTCAGAAAGTGTATGATAGGAGTGGTAGACTTTCTGATGGCTCTCTCCACGAATGAAGAGGGGGTGGAGGGGTATATATAGCCTCCACACAAAATCCAACCGTTACACACACATTTGACCAATCTCGGTGAGACCGAAGTTAAAACTCGGTCAGACCGAAAGTTCAAATATAGTGAACGTTGGGATTTTCGGTGGGACCGAAAATACCATCTCGGTGTGTCCGAAGTGAGTCAAAGGTTGGAGCTTGCTATCTCGGTGAGACCGAAAGTAACAACTCGGATATTCCGAAGTGATGTCAATTGGTTACAGAAGGTTGGCAGTCCATTTTCGGTGAGACCGAAACTCAAAATCGGATGGACCGAGAAATTAGGGTTTGGAAGAATAACTGAGGTGGTTCATCTCGGTGGGACTGAGTTTGCAGAATCGGTTTGTCCGAGATTACTTATGAGTGTGTTAAGTAGTGAAGAGTGCTGATAGTTGAGGGAGCTAGATCACCAAGCACTTGAGCAACCAGATCATTAACACAACCTCATCCCCTTTTAATAGTATTGGCTTTTCCTATGGACTCAATGTGATCTTTGATCACTAAACCAAAAATAGAGTCTTGAGCTTTTGCCAATGCTTGTCTTAGCATTTTGAGGGGTCCACTTCTTCAGACATTTCCATACCCATATCATCGAACTTTTCTGAAATGATTCTCAAGTAAATATTAGTTCAATGATATATATGTTGTTATTAATTACCAAAACCACCCGGGGATTAGTTGCACTTTCACAAACGATCTGGTGTTAGGAGTTCATCCCGCATCTGAAACATCTAATTTGAAGAAGGGGGTCAATACATGAAATGATGCTATAAAATTGTGAATATTATTAATTAATTGCTTACGCACTTCAAATGATGGTAATGAAATAAAATTGTGAATATTATTAATTGCTTACGCACTTCAAATTGTGCTTCAGAGTAGCCCCGCTCACAGGTCGTGTGGCGGATGGACTCGCAAATGTAGTATCCACAGTAATCATTCTCGGGTTCCTGCCACAACCACTTTACAAGAAATAGAGGTCAATCAAACTGATAAGCAAGAATGCCGAATGGTATTGATGAAACTAGCGCTTGAATCAAGATATAGGAGATGCGCGGAACATGCTACTATATAGTACTTACTTTCGGGTGTCTAAATTCTAGCTTCTTCGGCAGTCCAGGAGCTTTTTTGGTGAATTTTCTCCAAACCCTGCCAGACAAAGAAAACAATTACTTGATATCAGAAATGAACAAAGTTGCTGATATGCATGGTGGATAATATTGATCGATTTAACTTACCTGTCGAGCATTTGAGTCATGTTCGCATACTCCTCGGGATCTTTACGTTTAGAGTCCAAGACAGTTACAACTCCCTTCTCAAGCTTAATCTCTAAGAGAATATAGTGGAAGCTGCGCACGCATGCATGAACTCATCAATTACATTACTATAACCTTGACTGATATATAAGGGAAACCAAATATGCACAAGACAGTAACACTCACTTGAAGTTGTAAGGAAAGAGTATTATATCTTTGTTTTCATTTACCACCAACGATCGTAGCAAGTTGGTCTCGGTATCTGAGGGACGCCATTTAACCTCGGTTGCATCTATGAGGTATGTGTTAATGAACCCAATATCACCTACTTGTCTTTTCTTCAATTCGACGATCTTCAATCTGCATAGTATAGTGAGGATAATTATAAATACATGCAATGAAAGAGATCAGCTATATAGAGACACTTAATGACAGAAGTAGTACTACTTACAGACAGTAGCAGGTGACCGTTGCTTTATTGATGGCCAATTGATTGAAAAACTGATAGAACTCCTCAAATGGAATAGGCAACAGTTCAATTCCAATGAGGTCATGCTCCGGTTTAACTCTCACATACAAGCTATCCCTCCCCCCAGACTCTCTGCAGATTTTCAAGTACCAATCATGCAATCTTCGCATATTCGTTGATAGAGATCTTTCATTTTTGACGAGAGGCTTCCCGTACTCGTATCTTTGTATCTGCACGTCCAAGAAATCATATTGTACATCGTCGGACATGTAATCTCCAGGATTGCTATAACCGGGCACCATCCTCGGATCATTAGCGACCATGTCGCTAGACACCTTGAGCGGGGGGCACGATTGGTCCGCTTGTTCGCCGAGCTGGGCAATTTGTTTCCCAGCTCGTCCTTCTGCTAACCTTTGATCACTTTTAGTACTTCCCGACCGCTTCGCTGCTTGAAATGACTTTTTAATCATGCGGTCATAGTTGTCCTTCGGCTTACTTTGAGCTGGTTGCTTCAGGGCAGCAAGAGTGCGCTTTGCTTTCACCGGATCTATCTTCTCCTCCGGAGGTGGATGTCTCTGTGCTTTCAACCCTTCAAGCCAGTCCTTCACTTCGCCTTGAGCGATCTTCGTGTTTTCCTCGTCGGACCTCTCGTATGGTAACTTCTCTAGAGGCGTGAGAGAAGGAACGAATCTGCATCGCCTCCCGCCTCTGGCTGTACTGCTAGACGTCGCCAGACCAGATGAAGCGGCTGTCTTCTTTCCTTGCTTACACGCCGGAGCAGGAGCAGCCGGAGCGGCGGCAGGTCTCTTCCGCCCTTGCTGACTAGGCGGAGAAGGAGGAGCAGGCTGGCTGCTCGGGCGCGCCGGCGCAGGCGGAGAAGGAGGAGGCTGGCTGCTCGAGCGCGCTGGCACAGGCGAAGGAGGCGGAGTGCCGCCACACGCCGGAGAAGGAGCCGGAGTGCCCTGATCGTCACTCGCCGGAGGAGGAGGCGGTGGAGGAGGCGGAGTGCCCTGACTCGCCGGAGGAGGAGGAGGAGGAGGCGGAGGCGTCCAGTTGAGAATGTTGATGAGGTCCTTCCGCCATAGGCATGGAGTCTTCAGTGAAGAACCCAGCCGAGTCTCCCCTTCACCGGTAGGGTGGTCAAGCTGGAGCTCCTCAAAACCCTCCGTAATTTCATCCACCATCACCCTAGCATATCCTTCTGGAATCGGCCGGCAGTGAAAAGTGTCGCCGGGTCCAGTAGGAAAAACAGAGCCCGCAGCCGCCTTGACCTTCAGATTTATCCACTGCGTCATAAGGTGGCAATTTTGTGCCTCCGTGATAGCATCCACGGGATACCTGGCAGTAGCCGTCAAGACAGGCTCCGGCTGAAGCAGCTCGGTGGAAGCCACGCTGCTTCTCCGCTGAGATGGCGGGGTAGCTTCGGGGGAAGCTTCGGCAATTCTTTTGTCCCGATTTGCTTCCCGTTCCTCTATCGCTTGTATTCTGGCCCGCAGCGCCTGCAGTTATGTCTGCTCCATTTTCTTCCTCCTCTCGTGGCATTTGTAGCCGCCTGCGTCCGGAAACCCAGCACGCCACGGAAGGGAGCCTGGCGTGCCTCGTGTCCGTCCAGGGTGCTCAGGATTCCCGAGGGCCATTGTCAGCTCGTCGTTCTCTCTGTCGGGGAAGAACGTCCCTTCATGCGCTGCTTTGATATACTGCCGCATCTTCTTGAGTGGTGTTTCCAATTGCTTGTCCGTCCAAATGCACCTCCCTGATACAGGGTCCAAGGTTCCGCCAGCCCCGAAGAACCAAGTCCGGCAACGGTCTGGCCATTGCATTGTCTCTGGTTCGATCCCTTTCTCAAGCAGATCATTCTCAGCCTTGGCCCACTTAGGCCGGGCTCTAAGGTAGCCACCTGACCCCGTGCGATGGTGATGCATCTTCTTCGCAGCATTTATCC
This sequence comes from Secale cereale, assembly GCA_902687465.1. NCBI lineage: Eukaryota > Viridiplantae > Streptophyta > Magnoliopsida > Poales > Poaceae > Secale > Secale cereale. Next base: position 267,720,048 of record LR738715.1, read on the forward strand.
GGTTTGTCGCCGACATCTTCTTACTCTTTTCCGATGTCTTATAGGCCACAAATGCGGGCCAGTCATCTTTGATCTTCTCATATATGCCCACGAATTCTAGAGTCTCTTTATCGTGGACAAACTTATTCAGTTTTTTCTTCCATGCCCTGAATTGGTCCGCCATCTTCGAAAGAGCAGCAGACTTGATTAATTCCTCTTTAACTGGATTCGTCGGGTCATCCTCTGGCGGTAGGATGAAATTTGACTTCAGCTCAGTCCAAAGATCTTCTTTCTGCATATCAGTGACATAAGACACCTGAGCGTCTTTTGCAGCCGGCTTTAACCATTGATGGATGCTGATCGGGATCTTGTCCCTAACCAGAACCCCGCACTGATTAACAAATGCGTTCTTTGTCCGGATGGGTTCAATCGGCTCGCCGGAGCGCGAGATTTCTGAGATCTCAAACTTTTCATCCGGCCTCAACTTTTTCTCCGCGCCTCGTCTCTTTACCGAAGATTTGCTCGATCCGGAGGGCTAGAAAAAGGAACAAAGACGAGAGTTAATGAATGCATCAATTAACTAGTCAGCACAGGCTTAACTAACATATATACCTCCTGGCCGGACTCGGTTCGGTCACCGGAGCCAGCATCACGGTCTCCTTCTTGCACCGGCATTGGGTCACCGGAGCCGTCCTCACGGTCTACTTCTTCCATGTGCATTGGGTCACCGGAGCCATCAATATCATAGCCTAGATCTTCCAGCTGCAGCTCACTTTCCACCTGCTCATTGGTGTCGTTGAGAAACGACAAGACGGCATCTTGTCCGTCTGCGATTATGTCCATCTGATGGGCCTCGAACCCCTCGTTGGTTACCCCAAGTGGAAGGGGTAAGATGCAGTATGTAGAAGTGTTTTCCCTTAGCAAAGATGCCAAGGATCGAATCCCCAGAGACTCCTAGGTTCAACAAGTAGGTGTCAACTGCTAACGGCGCGTATTAGCAATCAACGTGGACCTGCACACAGATACAAATAACTTTGCTCCCAACGAGTACAGAGAGGTTGTCAATCCCTCCGGCCTTGTAGTTCACAAACGGTTAAAAGCAAATGATAGTAGTGATAGATAATGTTTTGCAATAGTAAATAAAAGCGAAAAGTAAATAGCGGATGTGATCAATGATGGTAATATGGACCGGAGTCTCATGATGTTCACTAGTGATGTCTCTCTCCCAAAAGACGATAAAACAGCTATGTGAGGTAAACAAATTACAGCTGGGCAATTGACAGGACCACGAACGCAAACCAATGCTGACTACATTGCAAGAAAGGTTGAGGTTCAAAGCATGGGCGGTACGCCAAAGTAAGTAGACCGAAATCCATCAATATCTACTACTAATCATCCACCTTGAGATATCTATCCAGAACATCTCGCTGGTATTAAGTTGCGAGTCCCACCCATAGTGTAAACTCAATGCAACAGACAACTGCATTAAAAGAACTTTGCGTAAAGTAAACAATCCTTGCACCCGCGGGCACAAGCACCGTTGTTTTCCCCCTTGTGGCAACAGCACACCCCCTAGACTCATGTTTCTGTCACTCAAGCTAGTCATCGAGGGGCATGAACCCACAATCGAGCATAACGTTCCCTCTTGGAGTCACTACCTATTACTCGGCCAAAGCAATAAATAACAACGGAGAACATGCAAGAATTACTTATGAACTAAAATATAAAAGAGGTGAGTCAAATATATTACTCAAGATCAATCTGAACATAATCTCATAATCCATCGGATCCCAGCAAACTCAACATAGCAACAGCATAAGGATTACATAGGTGCCTCGATCATGTAGGGCAGCTCACGAGGACTAATTAGTGAAGCACAAGAACGGAAGGAGAACATCACATAGCTACTGGTCATGGACTCATGGTCCAAGGGAAACTACTCACGAGTCATCCGGGAGGCGTCCATGGTGGTGGAGAAGCTCCCGGTGGTGATCCTCCCCTCCGGCAGGGTGCCGGGAAGAGTTCTCCTGGTGCTCCCGATCTTGGAAGCGGCGGCGGCGGCGGAACAGAGATGGGATCGCGAAAGAAGTTCCTGTTCTGAGGGTTTCGGAGGTCCCTCTAAATATATGCCAAAGGGGGGCACCGGACGGGCTTCGGGGGGCCCAGGCGCCCCCCCGGCGCGGCCCAGGGGGGGGCGCGCCCACATGGTGCCTGGAGCCCCTGTGCCCCCCCCCCCAGGCTGCCCTTCGGACGCAGTGTTGTTTCCGGATCGCTGATTTTTTATATAATTTTTCTGGATTTTTCTGGGCAGTTCTCGAAACGTGAAAACCTGAAATACAAAAACAGCCGAAAACAGAAACTAGCACTGGGGTGCACTGGATTAGTAAGTTAGTCCAAATATGATCAAAAGTGTATGGAAGTGTATGAATATCATAGCAATATCACCCAAAAGTGGTATGGAGCAAGCAGAAATTATAGATACGTTTTGGACGTATCAGCACAGAAAGGGGAAAAGGGCACGGGGAGTGAGAGGAGCTCACCACGAGCATGATGGAGTGCTCGGCTGGCCCAGTCGTGGACGGAGTCGATGACGGCGGCTCTCGAACACCTACGGCTGCCGGAGAGGAAGAAGAGGAAGAAACGCTCGTCGTGGAGGCGATCGGGTCCGCGTAGTCGACATAGACGACAAAGTCGACGTCGTGGAAGCACACGGACAGCTTTGGCGAGGCTGAGGACGACGCGGGGCTCGCCGGCGACGAGGGGCTGCTCTTAGATGCGCTCGGTGTCGATGGGGGCAGCGGATCTGGAGGATCTCGGCTCTCCAGACAGCGAGAGGGGGGAGAGGAAACCTAGAGAGGAGTGGAGGACAAGGTTTGGGTTTAAAAGGGAGGCTCGGCGCACGGGGCCTCGATGTCCGTGAATTCACGGCGCGACGGTGAGCGCGGGCGCTGCTCTGTTCGGCTGACAGAGGAAGACGACGACGTGGCCCTGTGCCACAGACAGGTGGGACCGGGAGGAAGGCCACGGCGCGACTACGAGCGCTGTTGGCTGGGCCTGCGGTGGAGTTGGGCTGCGCAGAGAGGGAAAAGAAGAGATGGGCCTGCGGGGAGAGAGAGAGGAAGGAGGAGGCCCAGGTGCACTGTGCTGGCTGCTGCCCCTTTTCTTTTTCCTTTTATTTCCTCGGGCAGAAAAGAAAAGAAAAGCACAGAATAAAATAGGAAGAGTTAGGGGAAAAGAAAAATATCCCCAAGCTCAGTTAATTATGCCCTATTTAAATAAGTTGACTTGGACATTTTTAGAGGCAGAAAAATAAAAGGAGTTTGAATATGGATCAAACTCTTGATATTTTAAAACCTAACCAAATCATTTTCAAATAGGTTGATATTTGGAGGAGAGGTTGCTCACATGGTGTAAGATTTAAAGGAGAAGAAAGAAACATAAGGCACTTGGCTAGGTGGCTTGCACAATAGAGCAAAGAAAAGGTCAGAAGAAAAGAAAGAAGAAGAAGAAGAAGAAGAAGGGGGGTAGGTTAGCTAGGCATAGCTAGACCTCACACACAACAACATCACAAGGTCTCACACATGCACAAAATAAAGTAAACTATGATGCCATGATGATATGATGATGAGCAATGCAAGGATGCAAAATAATAAAAGATATGGCAATGCAAATAAAATAAATGACAAGAAACCCCAAGGATAATGACTAGGATCAAAGAGGAAGTTTTATTGCCATTATTGGAAAGTGTTACATTTGGGGCATTACAGTACTTGACAGTTTAGTGCACCATGCTTTACGGCTTATAACCGGAACTTCAAAAATGTTTTGAACGCCATAGAGCATATAAGATGTTCCAAGAGTTGAAATTAGTATTTCATACTCATGCCCATGTCGAGAGGTATGAGACCTCTCACTGTACTTTGCCTACAAGATGGAGGTTGAAAGTGCAATTAATCCCCGGGTGGTTTTGGTAATTAATAACAACATATATATCATTGAACTAACATTTACTTGAGAATCATTTCAGAGAAGTTCGATGATATGGGTATGGAAATGTCTGAAGAAGTGGACCCCTCAAAATGCTAAGACAAGCATTGGCAAAAGCTCAAGACTCTATTTTTGGTTTAGTGATCAAAGATCACATTGAGTCCATAGGAAAAGCCAATACTATTAAAAGGGGATGAGGTTGTGTTAATGATCTGGTTGCTCAAGTGCTTGGTGATCTAGCTCCCTCAACTATCAGCACTCTTCACTACTTAACACACTCATAAGTAATCTCGGACAAACCGATTCTGCAAACTCAGTCCCACCAAGATGAACCACCTCAGTTAATCTACCAAACCCTAATTTCTCAGTCCATCCGATTTTGAGTTTCGGTCTCACCGAAAATGGACTGCCAACCTTCTGTAACCTATTGACATCACTTCGGAATATCCGAGTTATTATTTTCGGTCCCACCGAGATGGCAAGCTCCAACCTTTGACTCACTTCGGACACACCGAGATGGTATTTTCGGTCCCACCGAAAATCCCAACGTTCACTATATTTGAACTTTCGGTCTGACCGAGTTTTCACTTCGGTCTCACCGAGATTGGTCAAATGTGTGTGTAACGGTTGGATTTTGTGTGGAGGCTATATATACCCCTCCACCCCCTCTTCATTCGTGAGGAGAGCCATCAGAAAGTCTACCACTCCTACCATACACTTTCTGAGAAGTGAACCACCTACCCTTGTGTTGAGATCAAGCCATTCCATTCCTACCATATGAAACTTGATTTCTAGCCTTCCCAAGTTGCTTTCCACTCAAACCTTTCTTCCACCACAGCCATATCAGTGAGGAGAGTTGAGTGTTGGGGATATTATCATCTGAAGCACAAGAGCAAGGAGTTCATCATCATCAACACCATCTATTACCTTTTGGAGGGTGGTGCATCCTAGATTGGTTAGGTGTCGCTTGGGAGCCTCCGTCTTTGAGATGTGGAGTTGAACCAAGAAGTTTGTAAGGGCAAGGAGATCGCCTACTTCGTGAAGATCTACCCCGAGTAAGGCTAGTCCTCCGTGGGCGTAGGCCATGATGGAATAGACAAGGTTGCTTCTTCGTGGACCCTTCGTGGGTGGAGCCCTCCGTGGACTCGCGCAGCCGTTACCCTCCGTGGGTTGAAGTCTCCATCAACGTGGATGTACGATAGCACCACCTATCGGAACCACGACAAAAATCTTCGTGTCACCAAACTGCGTTTGATCTTCTCCACCTCTCTTTTACATGTGCAATTTACTTTCCGCTGCTTATACTCTAGAATTGCATGTGTAGGGTGATACTTGAATTGATCTTAATTGTGAAACTGCCAAAAACATTGCATGATCTAAAGGCAGATTTTTTATATTGTCAAGTAGTCTAATCACCCCCCCTCTAGACCTACTTTCGATCCTACACACGGGAATGGCTCGCAAGACAGAGCTCAGCCCTTGGGTTTAGCGACGCTGCAGGGACGGACCCGAGCACAGATACCGTGCCAGTCCTTAATCATGGGGCGGTCGCGAGTGGGATCGCAAGGGCTCATGACCTTAGTGGCGGTGAGAACGCCAAGCATATAGGTAATGCAAATATGAAGAAGCAACTAGCCTTGATTTATGCGCAAAAAGAGACAGCTGCGGGGGGATAGCCCCAGTAGCTCGAGGATGATGCAGCCCGGGGGGCGCCCTCGATTGGATACCTGAAACGTCACCTGACACTTGTCGAAAAAGAGTTGGGGTAGCTGAAGACGCAAGCCGTGCGGGTTGCTCCTGAGGATCATCGGGCTCCGGAGGCCCTCAGTGGTCGCGGGGGTCCGGTTCTTGCTCCGTCTGGACCGCCTGCCACTGAGCCTCCCGAGCCCCCAAAGCCTGCCGCGCGAGGTGCTGGAACATGGCAGCTGCGTTGCGAAAGCCAAAGAGCGTGCGGACGTAGCTGCAGGGGAGGGTCCTCCGGCCGACCGCCGTCGGCCAGAAGGGCTCCAAAGAAGCGGCTCGATTGAGACCCACGACGTCGATGCAAACGCGGAAGTGATCGCTCGGGTTGCGGGTAGGTGAGCTTGGCATCGTGCGGTTACGCCCACCGCGTATGAGCCTTGCGTACTGAAGTTCCTTGGTAACCTGGTCGACGAAGTCCTGAGCCCCCAGGGCCGTACGGCTCACGCTGGGCTCACAAAAATGCGCGTCGAGACACGCCTACAGGTGGTACCCGAACACCTACCTCGAGACGCTGGTCAGGCCAGAGACACTCCAGAGGAGAGCCCTCGAGCCCGTCCGGAGAGGGGCGTCGGGCGCGCCCCACTATGCGAGGGTGGAGGGCGTCTCGTCGGCAGGCGCGAGTCCTGAGGCGGAACCGTTGGGAGCCCCTGTGTCCCGAGGTCCGTTGGCGGGCATGTTCTTCTTCTTCTTGGGGACAGTCTGCAGGGCAAAGACGGCTCCATCCTCGTCGGAGCTCTCGACCGCCGCGGTCTGGTAGGCACGCTCCAGGGAACACACCGCTTCCTTCTTGTCGGAGGTGATCGTGATGACTCCGCCACTCCCAGGCATCTTGAGGACGTTGTAGCCATGATGGGTCGCTGCCATGAACTTGGCGAGGGCAGGATACCCAAGGATGGCGTTGTATGGGAGGTGGATGTTGGCGACGTCGAAGTCGATGAGCTCGGTGTGATAGTTGTCGCGGTCACCAAAGGTGACGGGGAGGCGGACCTGCCCCATCGGGAGTGTCGAGCCATCCGTGACTCCGTAGAATGGCTTGGTCGGGCAAAGCTAATCGTAGGGGACCTGGAGTGTCTCGAAGGTATGGACGGAGAGGACATTGAGCCCTGCTCCGCCATCGATGAGGGTTTTGGTCACGAGGACGTCGCTGATGGTCGGGGTGTAGAGCATCGGGAGAGCGCCTAGGGCTGCGGTGCACTTGAGCTGGTCCTTGGGGTCGAAGGCGATGACCTTCTTGGTCCACCTGAGGTTGCGCGCGGCGTCAGGCCTGGGAAGCGCCGCGTTCATCTCACGAGCGAACTGCTTGAAGATGCGATGGGAAGCCGGAGCATGGGCTCCTCCCAAGATGCATGCAATCGCACGCGGCTCCTGAAAGCCTCCTGCTCCATCTCCTTGGGCGGTCGTCGTCGTTCCTTCTTGGCGGTCGTGGCAGCAGAGGCAGACCTCCGTTTCCCTGAGGGCGACCCTCACAAGGCTGGTCGCGCCAGGGGGCGTCATGAGGCTACTCCTACCAGTGGTCTTCACGAGGCTGCTCACACCACCCTTGGCGCGAGTTCCTGCCGTCCCAGCGTCCTCCACCACAGCCTCCTCCACGGCCGTAGCCGCGGTTGTCGCGCTCAGGGCGCTGCCCGCCGCGCATCGCCCTGAGCTCCTGACAGTCGTTGGTGTTGTGGCTGTGGACATTGTGGAAGACGTAGTACGGACGGTTGTCTCTGGGGGGGCTCATTGTAGCCGCAGCCATGCTTCACTTCTGGCTCTGCAGCCACCACGGCGGGCCCCTTGTGCTTTGCTTCTTTGGCCTTGGTCTTCTAGTCGTCATCCTCTGCTTTAGGCAGCTCCTGGAGGGAGAGGCGTCCTTCCTCCGTCCTGGCACACTTCGCCGCGAGCTTGAACATCTTGAGGGCTATGCACAGGTCCTCGTGGATGGTGAGCTCCTCCCTCATCCTGACGTTGCGGACACCTTCGGAGAACGCCGAGATGAGGCCTCGTCCGAGACCCTAGGGATCCAGAGGCGCATGATGTTGAAGCGTTGGATGTACTTTTGCAGGGTCTCTCCCAGCTACTGCCTCACACGGCGCAGATCCGCGGCCGCTGGGGCTCGGTCGCGGGTGCCCTGGAAGTTGGCGACGAAACGCTCACAGAGCTCCCCCCAGGAGGAGATGGATCCCACGGGGAGGCTCAGGAGCCAGGAGCGTGCACCATCCTTGAGAGCCATGGGGAACCAGTTCGCCATGACCTGCTCAGTGTCGTTGGATGCCTCGATGCTCAGCTCGTAGAGCTGGAGGAACTCTGTGGGGTCGGTGGTGCCATCGTAGCGCGGAGGTAGATCCGGCTTGAACTTGCCGGGCCAGACGAGGCGCCGTAGCTCGGGAGCTAAGGCGCAACATCCAGCCACGCTCATGATTTCAAGCGCCCCCTGCACCTGCGGTGCTGGTTCTTGGGGCGCCGGCGCCACCACCTCCTGTGGTGCGCGGTCTTGGTGCTGCGGGACAGGGTCCCGCGAGCTCCTGCCTAGAGATGCGGATCACCTGGCAGCTCTCCTCGTCGAGCGCATGGGCCTTACGGGGCGGCTCACGCCGCGGAGCCTCGCGCCGGACCTCCTGGCCGGTGCCGTAGAGTGGAGGTGGACCTAGGACACCGTGGCCCACGTTCCCCGCCATGGGCGACGGGGGACGGGAGGAGCGAGTTGGTGCAGGTGCCTCCCCGGCGGTGTTGACGAGCTCGGTGACGCGGTGGAGCCACTCATCGTAGAGGTCATCCGCAGGGCGGTAGCGCAGGAGCTCCCGTGCCATCAATAGCGCAGGCTGCTAGTAGACCGGCCTGCGGCGGGCCGGCAAGGACGACCCCGCGGCCGGCAAGGGTGACGGCGTCGCCGTGCGGCCATCTGATACGTCCAAAACGTATCTATAATTTATGCTTGCTCCATGCCACTTTTGGGTGATATTGCTATGATATTTATACACTTCCATTCACTTTTGATCATATTTGGACTAACCTACTAATCCAGTGCACCCCAGTGCCAGTTTCTGTTTTCGGCTGTTTTTGTATTTCAGGTTTTCACATTACGAGAACTGTCAGGAAAAATCCAGAAAAAATATATAAAAAATCAGCGTTCCAGAACCTACCTTGCGCCCGAAGTACAGCCGGGGGGGGGGCACCAGGGCCCCAGGCGCCCTGGCGGCGCGCCCCCCCCCTGGGCCGCGCCGGGGGGGGGGGGCGCCTGGGCCCCCCGAGCCCCGTCTGGTGCCCCCCTTTGGCATATATTTAGAGCGTCTTTCGAAACCCTCGGGACGGGAACTCTTTTTCGCGATCTCATCTCTGTTCCGCCGCCGCCGCCGCTTCCAAGATCGGGAGCTGTAGGATCGAAAGTAGGTCTAGAGGGGGGGTGATTAGACTACTTGACAATATAAAAAATCTGCCTTTAGGTCATGCAAAGTTTTTGGCAGTTTCACAATTAAGATCAATTCAAGTATCACCCTACACATGCAATTCTAGAGTATAAGCAGCGGAAAGTAAATTGCACATGTAAAAGAGAGGTGGAGAAGATCAAACGCAGTTTGGTGACACGAAGATTTTTGTCGTGGTTCCGATAGGTGGTGCTATCGTACATCCACGTTGATGGAGACTTCAACCCACGGAGGGTAACGGCTGCGCGAGTCCACGGAGGGCTCCACCCACGAAGGGTCCACGAAGAAGCAACCTTGTCTATTCCATCATGGCCTACGCCCACGGAGGACTAGCCTTACTCGGGGTAGATCTTCACGAAGTAGGCCATCTCCTTGCCCTTACAAACTTCTTGGTTCAACTCCACATCTCAAAGACGGAGGCTCCCAAGCGACACCTAACCAATCTAGGAGGCACCACCCCCCAAAAGGTAATAGACGGTGTTGATGATGATGAACTCCTTGCTCTTGTGCTTCAGATGATAATCTCCCCAACACTCAACTCTCCTCACTGATATGGCTGTGGTGGAAGAAAGGTTTGAGTGGAAAGCAACTTGGGAAGGCTAGAAATCAAGTTTCATATGGTAGGAATGGAATGGCTTGATCTCAACACAATGGTAGGTGGTTCACTTCTCAGAAAGTGTATGGTAGAAGTGGTGGTACTTTCTGATGGCTCTCTTCACGAATGAAGAGGGGGTGGAGGGGTATATATAGCCTCCACACAAAATCCAACCGTTACACACACATTTGACCAATCTCGGTGAGACCGAAGGGAAAACTCGGTCAGACCGAAAGTTCAAATATAGTGAACGTTGGGATTTTCGGTGGGACCGAAAATACCATCTCGGTGGGACCGAAAGTGTATCTGATATGAACGTTGGAGATTTTGGTGAGACCGAGAAAGAAAACTCGGTTGGACCGATTTGAGAAAGAATAGGAACATGCCAGAATCGGTTAGACCGAAAATGAATTATCGGTGAGACCGATTTGAGCCAAGACAGAAGCTTGTCAATCTCGGTAAGACCGATAATGCAAACTCGGTTATTCCGATATGATGCGAAATGGTTACAGAAGGTTGGCAGTTCAGTTTCGGTGAGACCGATCTCAAACTCGGTAAGACCGATTTTTCTAGGGTTTGGAATATGGCAGAAGTGGTTCATCTCGGTGGGACTGAGTTGGAAGAATCGGTTTGTCCGAGATTACTTATGAGTGTGTTTGGTAGTGAAAGGTGCTGATAGTTGAAGGAGCTAAATCACTAAGCACTTGAGCAACCAGATCATCAACACAACCTCATCCCCTTTTAATAGTATTGGCTTTTCCTATGGACTCAATGTGATCTTTGATCACTAAACCAAAAATGGAGTCTTGAGCTTTTGCCAAAGCTTGCCTTAGCATTTGAGGGGTCCACTTCTTCAGTCATCTTGCCATACCAATGTGATTGGGTTTCCTGAAACATACTTGATAAAAGTATTAGTCCAACCACAAAGTATGTTGTCATTAATTACCAAAACCACCCGGAGAGCAAATGTGCTTTCAGCATGTCATGATGCACAAGCAAGCATGATGCATGTCATGTTTTAAATATGCATGGCATGGCAGAGTGCACAAACAACACTACAAGTTAAGTGGAGCTCAATATGCAACGAGTTGCATATTGACGAAACACCACACGTTATTTATTTAGTTGACTCTCGTTTATTTACAAGACAAGATTAAATGTTTTTAACATAGCAAGAGGTGAATCAAAAGTAAACTACCTATCTAGGCAATTTAAATGAGGCCGGAAAATAACAACAACAAATCGGGAAAACCCCATATGCATGTTTAGCAATTTTAAGCAACAACAATCACACATTTTAATGTTGTTAACAAGATGCGGATGACATGATCAAGTTTATGCAATTTAGTTAAACATTAACATGAAGAGATAAGAAGATGATACGTAGTATTAGTCACCGTGCTGGAAAGAAAGGGTGCCACGGCAACGATCCGAAAATGTTGCAACGGCAACATCTCGGTTCCGGTAACTCGTTGAGAGACCGGTGCAAAAGCAAGGTGGTGGAGACCGTGTCATGCAAGAAGAAAAGGTGGGGTGATCCCGCCACTGGGTTTCCACGGGTCGGCGACGAGGCAACCGAGGATCATGACAAAAGACGATTCGGGCACGGAGCACACACAGGAAACATCTCATACAACCACAAGAAAACGTCCACGGTTCATCGTCTCGGGGTTATACCTTCGGAACATTCGTTCTCGAAGCGGTTCGAGTCGTCGAGGGACGTAGTGCAAGAAGACGTTCGCGGTCATCGGTAGGGGTACTTGTCGCATCGCCGAGCGTAGTGGTACTCGTTGTCGTCGTGGAACTTGTTCATGTAGTAGTCGTTCACGTTCGTCTTGTCGTGGTACTTGCCGACGGGGTCCTTGTCGAGTCGTCGTTGACGTAGGGGTACACGTTTATGTAGTGGTACTTCCGGTCTCGGCGACGGTAGTTGTTCACGTTCGTAGATGTACACATTTTCCGTAGAGGTACTTGACGAAAACTGCAACGGTGGAACTTGGTGCTGCTCCCTTTTTCAGTAGTCGAACTTGGGGGTCTTGGCGTAACCGGCCGTAGATGTACTTGCTGCTCTGTGTGATTGAACTCGAGGCGCAGCCGAACGATGTGACGGGGCAGCTCCGGGCGAACGGACAGAGGTGCAGGTCGCGAGGCCGAGGCAGGCGGCGGTCTTGGAGGCGCTCGGCAGCGGGGCAGTGAGGAGGAGGCGAGGCGCTGGAGGAACGGTGCGGGACGATGCGGAGGGGCGGCGGCGCTGGAGACGATGTGGAGGAGCCGCGCGGAGGCGGGGATGCGCAGGCCCGCGGCTGGAGAGGCCTTGGCGGCGACGAGGCCATGGCGAGGAGGAGAGGCGCGGAGGCTGCTCGGGGAGACGCCGGCGTTGTCGGACCTGCAGCAGCTGCTACCGGAGGTCGTGGCGGCATGAGGCCAGAGGCGAGGCGAGGAGGACGAGGCAGGGGCCTGGGCGCGCAGGGAGCTGCCCGAGGGGGCTCCTCCCCTCGGCGAGGTGGTGGGCGGCGCACGGACGAGGCCGGGCGCCCGGCGCTGGAGGGGCGCGTCCACGCGAGGGGCCTGAGGGCCGGTGGCACGGGGCGATGCCGAGAAGGGCCGGCGGCAGCTCGGTCCATAGGAGGCGGCGAAGGACAGCCATGGAGGCAAGGGCGCTGAGCCTTGGCGGCGGACGGCGCGGTGCGGTGCTCGGGCTCTCTGGGAGAGAGAGCGATGGGGAAGAAGGGGACGAGGGGGTCGAAGGGAGGAGGGTCGGACGAGCGGCGCTGTGAGGGAGAGAAGGGAGCGAGCGGTCGGGTGAGGGAACGAGGGGTGGCGGCGGCTGAGGGAGAGAAAGGATCGAGGGGATCGGCCAGCTAGGGTTAGGGGAGCGGGAGGCTGGGCCTCGGGCCGGCTGTCGGTGTACTAAGATAGGGGTACCTTAGTACCCCAACTTGTGCACGGGCAGTAGCAGCTCCCCGCGGCAGGGCTCACCACGTGCTCGCCGGAAACCTTTCTGGTCCCTATGAAGCCATTCAAAAACAAAGTATACTAGACCGAAGATCAAGCCCCCGGCAAGTGGAGCTTGCCGGGAAGGCCGTCCCAGGCTCAAGATTATCACATTAACACAAGGCCCTGGCAAGAGAAGCTTGCCAGGAAGACTAGAAGACAGCATCTCAGAAGACATGCCTCGGCGCACCCTGCGCCCCAGCGGGACCCGGGGAGCGACAAGCTTCCGGGCCCGGCAAGATCATGGCCCCGGCAAGGTGCTTGCCGGGGAGAACTATGCTGCGTGCCCGCGCTCCAGCTCATCGGCCCACGCGTCGCCCTGGGGCCCTTCCAGGGACGCGTGGCGGATAGCTTTGCAGCCTGGGGGACACGGTGGCGAGCCACGGTGACGAGGCTACCGCCGTGGCAAACGGAGACGCATGGACGGGCGCTTTTGGGGTCGACGGCGACGGGCATTTAATGCCCTTGTCCCCCACTGTCAAGGTTAGGTGAAGACCACTGTTCATGCACTGTTCCCGCACTATTACAACTACCACCAAAGTTACATTTTTACCCTCCTCTACGTTGACACCTGTCGGTGACCCCTTGATCTATAAAAGGAGGCCCATGCACAACGTAGAGGGGGTTCGGAACCTAGACAGCTCTCTCGCCCGGTGTAGCTAGCTCTTCAAGCTCCCGAGCCCAAGAACTCAATACAATCTAAGCAGGAGTAGGGTTTTACGCGTCCGCGCGGCCCGAACCTGGGTAAACTGCCCGCGTGTGCTCCTCGATCTGCTCTTCGTGCTCCCTCCGCTCCTTTACCGCAACGTAGAAGGGGCTCCGGTCCCATAGGTGCTCGTGGGAGGACAGTTTCCCCCGACATCTTTGGCGCGCCAGGTAGGGGGCGTCGAGGTTGTGCGAACCTGATCCGGCGCTCACGCGGGCGCATTCTTCATCAACCTCACAAACTTCATCAACTTCATCAGCTGCAACAACATGGCCCCGAAGAAGAAGGCTTCGGAGGTCGCAGGCCCGTCTGCGTCGATCCCACCACCACCAGAACCAACGGTTGGTGGAGGAGATGCTGGCGAAAGGGTGGTCACCGGCGAGGAAACTCACGGCGCCACCAAGTCCAAGGACAAGACGGACGACCGGGCAAATTCCAAAGCCTCGATGTCCGTGGATGCACCGCGTCTTTCTCAGCAGACGCCAGGCTAGCAGCGCCGTGGTACAGGAGGTACCATTCGCTTGCTGGGCCAAGGACAAACCGGAGGATCGCGGGACGCTCAAGGCCACCGTCCTGGAACGAGCAAGGCGCGGTCGCCGGGGCGAGAGACTGCTCCTTCTAACCCTGTTAGAAGTCCGAGCATATCTCGCTCCTCGCACCGCTCGCCGCCGCTTCCCTCCTCTCCAGCAGAAGCTCTAGCAAGAGCGCAACTGCTCCTCGATTTCCCTCCGGCGGCAGACAAGGCCGAAGACTGGAGGGCAACGATTCAGAGCCTCATCGCCTTCGCCAACAACGACACGCCGCAGCAGCCGGCGACATCGCGGCCACGGCAAGTCGACCAGACGAAGGCCGATGACGACAAGACCGCCGGGGGTGCAACCACCGTGCACTCCCCGCCGCGGAAGCAGAAGACGCCTCCCCGCCGGATCAACGTCGACGACGACTCCACGGCGTCGTCGGATCCGCGGGCTCGTCGGGACCAGCGCCAAGTCCTCGACGATCGGCGGCAAGAAGACACTCGGACCCGCATCGAGCGCCGACGAGAAGCCCGGCGACAATCAGACCACTATGCTGGGACCGCTGTCGACACGTACGCGCCCGGTGAGCCAGGCGACTTGCCGTACGCGGCAGGTTGCCCTGCGTTCACCCGTGAGCTGCGGCGAGTCCAGTGGCCCAGCATGAAAAACTTCAAGCCCGACGTACCCGAGAAGTACGACGGCAAGACGCACCCCTCAGAGTTCCTCAGCATCTACACCATCGCAGTGCAGGCTGCCGGGGGACACGACGAGAAGATACTCGCCAACTACTTCCCGCTAGTGCTTAAGCCAAACGTCCGTTCTTGGCTTATGCACTTGCCGGAAGGCTCCATTTCTTCATGGGCAGATCTGTGCCACCAATTTGTTGGCGCCTTCACGGGCGGCCACAAACCCCACGGCCAGGAGAGTGGTCTCCACATCTTGGCCCAGAAGGAAGGAGAGACCTTGTGCAAGTACATTCAACGATTCAGCCGCGTGCAGCACAATATTCCCGACGTCCACCCCACCGCGGTTATCAGCGCGTTCCACCAGAACGTGCGTAACCGCCGCATGAGGGAAGAGATGGCCATGACCAAGATTCGGGATGTCAGCGAGCTCTACGCTCTGGCTGACAAGTGCGCGCGCGCCGAAGAGGGGAGGACACTCCCCGGAGAGGATAACGGCGCAGGAGGAAGCGACAGCGAGGATGCCGCCCCAGCAAAGAAGAGCCGGCGGCGGAACAACAGAAGAAAGAAGAGCAAGGAAGTGCTTGTCGTCAAGCAGTCCGGCAAGGAGGCTCCTGCCAAGACAGCACAGGCTGGCGGTTCCGGCAAGGAACCTGCCCCTGTAGCGGCAGCCGACAAGCAGGACGGCTCCGACAAGCAATACTGCAAGATCCACCGCACCAAAGGCCACGACCTTTCGAACTGCAAACGAGTCGAGTACCTCGTAGAACAGCAGAAGGCTGAGTACGAGCGTCGCGACAAGGAGAAGGCCCAAGGTGGCGGAGGAGAGCCAAGCAAGAAGCGGCCGTTCAATGGCCGGGGAGGACGCCGCGGCAAGGCCAAGCAGCGGCAAGGTGATCGACCTCCCCGGGGCCGCGACAAGGATGAGGAAGAAGACGACGACGACGACATGGAGGAAGGAGATAACAACGAGCAGGAGTTCCAGAAGGCCACAGAAGTTCTGTGTGTCGACGGAGGCGCCTCTCTGCATGCTTCCCACCGCCAACTCAAGCAGTGGGTGCGGGAAGTAAACGCAGCTGAGCCACCCGTCAAGTCACGCAGGCTGCTGAAGTGGTCCAGCACGCCCATCATTTTTGATCTTGAGGATCACCCTGACCGCACAACGGCGGTCGGGTGCTTGCCGATGTTGGTCTCACCAACCATCCGCAACCTCAAGGTCACCAAAATGTTGGTTGACGGCGGGGCCGGCCTGAACTTGATCTCCTCGGCTGTGATCAAGAAACTCCAGATCCCAGACGGCAAGCTCGAAGAAACCGGTTCGTTCCGAGGAATAAACCCGGGGAGGAGCAAGCCGAAGGGGAAGATTACTCTGCCAGTGACCTTTGGCGGGGAGCTCAACTTCAGGACGGAGAGGATAACCTTCGACGTGGCCGATATCCCATTGCCATACAATGGGATACTTGGACGTCCTGCCCTCGCCAAGTTCATGGCAGCTTCCCATTATGCCTACAACGTACTCAAGATGCCGGGGCCGATAAGCGTCATCTCTGTCCCTGGCGACAAGAAGGACGCGCTTATCTGCGCCGACAAGATCTACCGGGATGCAGCAGCTGCAGCAGAAAGCAACACACTTGCCGCTGAAGCTCCCGGGGGGAAGACCAAGACCAAATCCGGCAAGAGCTCTGGGGCCCACTCCGGCAAACGCACCTCTTCGGAGTGCTGCGCTGCCGTCGAGGACGTTCCATCGAGCTCCACCGGCAAGTGCAAGAAGGGGATGGTCGCTCCACCGGCAACCAAGAAGGTGTCCGCCAAGGAGGACGGCACTGGTGGTACCTTCACCATCAGTGCTACACTTGACAACAAATAGGAAAGCGCGCTCGTTGCCTTCCTGCGGGCGAATGTCGATGTGTTTGCGTGGCAACCATCTGACATCCCCGGCGTTCCCAGGAAGGTAATTGAGCACAAGCTTGCTGTTTGTCCTCATGCGCGGCCCGTCAAGCAGAAGGTCAGGAAGCAAGCCGTGGAGCACCAAGAATTCATCGCCGAAGAGATAAAGAAGCTAGAAGCAGCAGGCCTGGTTAGAGGCGTGATCCATCCCACGTGGTTAGCAAATCCAGTTGTCGTGCGTAAGGCCAACGGGAAGTGGAGGCTCTGTATAGACTTCACTGATGTAAATAAAGCATGTCCCAAGGATCCATTTCCCTTGCCGCGCATCGATCAGATTGTTGACTCAACCGCTGGATGTGAGCTGCTTTCCTTCCTTGATGCATACTCAGGCTACCACCAGATATTCATGGCCAAGGAAGATGAAGAGAAGACTGCATTCATTACCCCATGCGGCACATATTGTTTCATACGCATGCCCTTTGGATTGAAGAATGCAGGCTCAACATTTGCAAGGGTGGTGCACACTGCTTTTGAGCCACAGATTCACAGAAATGTAGAAGCTTACATGGATGACATAGTGGTCAAGAGCAAGAGCAAAGATACCCTGATCCAAGACTTGGAAGAAACATTTGCAAATCTGCGCAAGATCCAGCTCAAGTTGAACCCCGAGAAGTGCGTCTTCGGAGTCCCCTCCGGCAAGCTTCTCGGGTTCTTTGTGTCCCAGAGGGGGATTGAAGCCAATCCCGACAAGATAAAAGCCATCGAGCAGATCGAAGCCCCGAAGCGCGTCAAGGACGTAAGGAGACTTGCTGGTTGTGTGGCTGCCCTCAGCAGGTTCATTTCGAAGTCTGCAGAACACGCCCTGCCTTTCTTCAAAATCTTGAAAAAGGCAGGTCCTATGAAATGGACTCCGGAAGCGGAGGCAGCGCTGCAGGATTTGAAAGGATACCTGTCCTCCACTCCAATACTTGTCGCACCTAAACCACAAGAGAAGTTGCTGCTATACTTAGCGGCAACCAATCAAGTGGTTAGTGCTGCGTTGGTAGCGGAAAGGGAGGCAGAGGAAGAGCCCACACCTCCGGCAAGCGTATCTAGCGACAAGCAGGGGGCTCCACCGACAAGCTCTGGCCCCGACAAGGACAACTCTGCGCAGGAGCAAGGGGAAGTGCGAAGGAAGATGGTGCAGCGCCCAGTGTATTTTGTAAGTTCCCTCTTGCAGGGGGCTAGATCAAGATACTCTGGGGTGCAGAAGTTGCTTTTCGGTCTCCTCATGGCCTCGAGAAAGCTGCGCCATTACTTCCAAGCACATGAGATAACAGTGGTCACTCGCTTTCCGTTGAAGAGGATATTGCAGAATCCAGAAGCAACAGGCAGGATCGTCGAGTGGGCACTAGAGATGTCGAGCTTTGGTCTCAAGTTTGAGAGTACTTCAACTATACAGAGCAGAGCTTTGGCAGAATTCATAGCTGAATGGACCCCAACACCAGATGAAGAACTCCAAGAGACAAGCGTCCCCGTACAAGAAGCAACCAGCGAATGGGTAATGTACTTTGATGGTGCTTTCTCGCTGCAAGGCGCCGGTGCTGGCGTGGTACTCATAGCGCCCACCGGAGAGCACCTCAAGTATGTTGTCCAGATGCACTTTCCCAAGGAACAAGCAACAAACAATACTGCTGAGTATGAAGGCTTGCTTGCCGGCCTCAGGATTGCAGCCGAGCTTGGGATCAAGAAGTTCATTGTGCGGGGAGATTCGCAGTTGGTGGTCCGACAAGTAAATAAGAGTTACCAGAGCCCTTTGATGGGAGCTTATGTAGATGAAGTGAGGAAGCTTGAAGAGCACTTTGAAGGTCTGCAAATGGAGCACGTCTCGAGAGCTCAGAATGATATTGCAGATGGCCTCTCAAAGTGTGCTGCAATGAAGTTACCTGTGGAACCAGGGACCTTCCTGCTCAAGCTAACTCAGCCATCCGTTACACCATCAATTGGGCAGAACAAGAAGAGAAAGTTGGTCTCCGGCGACTACTTGCCGGCGGATCTCCCTGAAGCCGCCGCCAAGGTCCCCAAGATCAACAACCAAAACGCTGAGGAACAGTTTGCTCCTGCAGACCCAAGGGTCTGTACAGTTGAAGCAAGCATTCCCGACAAGCCTTGCCCCGGCAGGCTTGCCGGGGGACCATCAGCTCCAGCAGAACCAGAGGTTCTTGCCGTAGAAGCTGGGGTTCCCGCAGCGGCCCTCATGCCTTTAGTCCTTGCCGTTGAGCCTCGTGCTCCGGCATGGGCGCAGCAGATCGTCTGTTTTCTGCAAACTGGAGAACTTCCCGATGAGCCAGAAGAGATAGAGAAAATAACCAGGCAGTCAAGTATGTACCAGTTCGTGGACAACGAACTGTACAGAAGAAGACTCAATGGTGTCAGGTTGAAGTGCATTTCCAGAGAAGATGGACAGAAGCTGTTGGCAGAGATACATGGAGGCATATGTGGCCACCACATTGGCGCAAGGGCACTTGCCGGGAAGGCGTTCCGGCAAGGGTTCTTTTGGCAAGAAGCCCTCCAAGATGCAACTGCACAAGTAACCAAGTGTGAAGCGTGCCAGTTCCATGCCAAGCAAATTCACCAGCCAGCTCAAGCTCTCCAGACGATTCCTTTGTCCTGGCCCTTCTCGGTCTGGGGGCTCGATATCCTCGGCCCCTTTCCCCGCGTTGTCGGGGGCTTTGAGTACTTGTACGTAGCAATCGACAAGTTCACAAAGTGGCCAGAAGTGGAACCAGTGAGAAAGGTGACAGCACAGTCAGCAGTCAGGTTCTTTAGAGAGATTGTTTGCCATTTCGGGGTCCCTAACAGGATCATCACCGACAACGACACACAATTTACAAGCCGCACCTTCATGCAGTATGTCCAAGACCTTGGCGCCAAGGTCTGCTTCGCTTCTGTTGCTCACCCGAGGAGCAATGGTCAAGCGGAGAGGGCCAATGCTGAAGTGCTGCGCGGACTCAAGACAAGAACTTTCGACAGGCTGCGCAAGTGCGGAAGAAACTGGATAGAAGAATTACCGGCGGCTCTTTGGTCAATCAGGACGACACCAAGTCGAGCCACCGGACAGACACCCTTTGCTCTTGTCTATGGAGCAGAGGCAGTTCTCCCCACGGAACTCGTATACGGATCTCCTCGAGTGCTCGCTTATGATGAGCTCGAGCAAGAGCAACTGCGACAAGATGATGCACTGCTCCTTGAGGAGGAACGTCTCCAGGCTGCTGTACGAGCTGCTCGATACCAGCAAGCCTTGCGCCGCTATCATAGCCGCAAGGTCAAGGCCAGGAGTCTCGAGGAAGGCGACCTTGTTCTTCGGTGTGTTCAGTCCGCCAAGAATTCCAACAAGTTGACGCCGAAGTGGGAAGGCCCTTATCGGGTGAGACAAGTCACAAGGCCCGGCGCTGTCCGCCTTGAGACCGAAGAAGGCTTACCGGTGAGCAATTCCTGGAACATAGAGCATCTTCGCAAGTTTCACCCATAAGGCACGGTTGCCGTGATCCGCTCCGGCAACCACCTTTTGTACGAGTCTTGCCGCCGTTGCATGTAAACCTTTGTACAAAGCCGGGCGCAGATCCCGTGCATCAGTAAGGCTTTTGTGTTTTGCGCTATTCGCCATTTCCATGCATTTCTTTGTTATTTGCATACATTGCTTGGCACTCTGTGCAACGCACATCCCCGGTAAGCACTAGCAAGCCGTGAGGCTATATACTTGTTTTCCCTCCTCTTTTTCTTTCCCTCTTAAGCAGAAGGAACATTCCTCGCGCACAAGTTTGCCGGGGGGAAGGAGGTGGAGGATGAACCAAGTGCTGTCCAAGAAAGAAAAGCCTTGTCGGAGGACAAGCAATCTATGAAAGCTAAGTCACCAGAATTTGAGCAATTCAAATTTTTAAATATTAGTTGTCTTCCTTGAACAACCACACTTTGTATGGAAAACCTGTGCGCGGAGGAACCTACCCGTGGCTAGCCGCACCCTTACTTTGTTTCCGAGCACGCTCAACGACTTAAGAGAGCTGCGACAAGTGTCGCGCCCTTACCTCGTTTTCGAGTTCGCTCAGCAAGCTAAGTGTGTTGTGACTAGCTGCGGCAAGGTTGCTTGCCGACAAGGTCCTTTGCCAGCAGGCTGCTCAGAGTCCAGCACTCAGCGCTCGCGGCAAGGGTCCCTTGCCGGCAAGTTCACTAAAAAGCGTAGGGTAAAAAGCATACAAAGTAAAGGACCAAAGCAAGGGAGATAACACTGCACTGATTGATCAAAATAAGACTGTATATTACAAGGATAACTTGCCGCAATGACTAATCGATTCATGTCCATGACATAATTTGCAGCGGCAAAAGAAACAGAAAAGAGGAAACCTAATCTACGCGGTCGCCTTCACGCCTCGAGATCTTGTTCACCTTGGCGACGATGTGGGCGACCTGCGCCTTCAACGCCTCCTGGTCAGCGTCGTCCGGCAAGGAGCGGAGGACGTTGGTGAGGTTGATGCCGGGGTTGCGGTAGACGATATTCGTCAAGACGCGCTCCAGAGTGCCCGCGCAGAGCTGACGCGACTCGTCGGCCAGCTGCGCGGGGAGCTTCTCCTGTAGCCGCGCAAGCGCCGGCGCGATTCCCCTGAAGAAGAGACTTAACTTGGCGTTGTGGGGGAGATTCTCGTCCGGAGAGTACACAAGGTGCTCCACCCTCAGCGCCATCAGCTCCTTGTCAATGTTCGCAGCGGAGGCGACCAGATCGTCGGTCCACTGCTCCACTGCCCGGCTGAACTGGTTCGCCGAGACGGCGACGCTCTCCACCAGGCCTTGTTCCTTGCGGAGCTCGTCCTTCAGCTTCGTCTCGCGATCCCGGGCAGCGTCGAGTGAATCGGTCAGAGTGGAGACCTTCAACTCCAAGTCAGCGATTGAATCTTTGGCGGCAGTAAGCTCGTCGCCCTTCTTGGAGAGGCGTACCTGCAAGTCAGAGTTGGTGTGGGCGTCCTTCTCCCGCTCTACGTTGAGCGCGGTGACTCTGTCCTCACTTGCCTTCAGGTACCGCTCCAGCTGATCAACCTTAAGCTCCAGGTCCTTCTTGGCGGTTTCCGCGTCGGCTGCGGCATCCTTTGCCTCCTTCAAGGCCCCGCCGATGGCCTGCTCCCGTGCGGTGAGTTCGTCGTCATGGGCGTCGAGCTCGACCTTCCGCTGGTTGAGCGCTCCCTCCCGCCGAGACAGCTCCTCGGCGGCTAGCCGCTGCCACTCTTCTGCCTCCGCCTTCTCCAGGAGGAAGGCTTGCTGCTCCCCGGCAAGTTCTTCCCGCTCCTCCGCCAAGTTGCGGAGGGCGGCCTGGTTGGCGGCGCGGAGCTCCACAGCGCGCTTCTCCAAGTCAATTCCAGCCTTGGCGGCAAGAGCTTCTCGGGAGTCCAACTTCGCCTGCCTGACCCGGTAAAGGGCCAGGAGCCGGCGAAGGAGCTTCTCCTCCTCGGGCTCGTCTCCACCGCCAAGTGCTTCAACGACCTTCAACCCCGCGGAGGCAAGGACCTCTCCGTCATAGGTCTCTCCCTCCACGGGGGCTCGCGACGAAGACCCCCACGGGACCTGTATGAAGACCCCGTTGGGGGCCTCAAGATAGACGCCCGACCGCTCCGTGGAGGCGGAGGGGTCGGCGGCCGGTGCAGCGCTTGATGCTCCTGCTGGCTCCGGGCCAGTAGTGTGGTCGCCGCCCCACTCCCCAGCCGCGGCGTCTGCGGTCGGGGCGGTCTCCTCAGCGGCAGGCTCGTCGGCTCCAGCCATGCCCTCAGTGGCAGTGGCGTTGCTGCCGCCGCCGTGCACCTCCTCCTCGACGGTGGCCTCCGTCTCCATCCGCTCCGGGGCAGGAGGATCTAGCAGAAGAAGAAGAAAAGAAAAGATCAAGCAAATATCCAAAAAGACAAGTTCGAGAAGAAGAAGCTACAAGACTTACCTTCGCGGACTTCTTCGACGACAGGCTCCCTCGCCGGGGAATCCACCCTTGGCGGGGGAGTGGTGGCTCCTGCTGCCGGAGGGCCGCCCGCGCCCTCCCTTGGCGGAGTGCTCACCCTTGTCGGGCTGCTCGCCCTTGGCGGGGTACTCGCCCTTGGCGGAGTACCCGTCCTTGGCGGAGCGCTCTCCCTCGCCGGGGAGCTCGCCCTTGGCGGGGATGGTGGGGCATGCAGCTCGTCGGGGGCAGTCTCCGGGCGCTCCTGCGGCTGCGGCTCCACTTCTGCACGAGACAAACAAGACAACAAGATATTAGTACAAGCAAAAACCTCAAGCGCGCCCGTCAATCAGAAAGACAAAAACCAGACTTACGCTGGGGGCTGCTCCCCGGAGCAGCGGGTTGATCCGGCAAGCTTGCCGCTGGCGCGTCTCCAGTCGCCGCGGCGGGCGAGTCGTCTTCAACCTCGACCACAGGGATCTTGGCCCTCTTCGCCATCCGCTGGGCCAGGGACCTGAAAGCAAAACAAAAACAAGATCAGAATCAACAAGGAAAATCAAGACAAAGTCAAAGAAGTTATAAGTTGCAAGTACTTACTCCTCTTCCTCGTCGTCGTCGGAGCTGAGGACGGAGAAATCGAACTCCACCTGAGATGCTCCCGCGCGAGGAGCAGGAGGAGAAGGCTCCCTCGGGCGCTTGGCGGTCTCCGGGGCTGGGGGCTGCGAAGACCCAGCCTCTGTTGACGCCGAGGCCCGAGGAGCAGGAGGAGCAGTTGTTCCGCTCCGGGAGGATCCCCCTCCGCTTGGCGCCGGTGCGCGGGGCGCCTCCGTCGTGGTTTGGCTCGCCCTGGTGGCGCGCGTCGCCCGGCGCGCAGGCTGCTGTCTAGGCGCCTGCGGCCTCGTCGCTGTAGCCGCCTTGCGGAGGCGCTTCCTTGGTGTTTGCTTAGGACTTGCCGGAGGCGGGGAGTTCTCTGAGGACGAGGAGGCGTCGTCATCAAGTCCCAGAGATCCGCCGGTGTCTTCATCGGCCTCGACGTCCTCCTCCTCCTCCTCCCCGGCAGGCCCGCTGGGCCCAGCACCTTGCCCGGCGGCTCCGCTCCCTCCGGCGGCTCCGCTCCCTCCGGCAACCCCGCTCCCTCCGGCGGCTCCGCTCCCTCCGGCAACCTCGCTCCCTGCGGCGACCTCGCTCACAACCCCGGGTATCCCGGAAAGCCTCAGGGAGGGGACCCCGGCAAACTCCTCGGGCGGAAGCTTGAGCAGCCTGCGGATCTCTGCCTCCTCTGCTTGGCACACCTCGTCCGCGGCCTGCGCCTCGTCGACGGTGAATCCGAAATCTCCCGCCGCTGTAGCTGCGGCGGCCTCTTCCATCCTGGAAGCAATGTAAGCTATGTCCCGAGCCGTAGTGGCCCGGGTAAAGCCCCTGTTCTCCTCGGGGTTCTTGGGCACCTCGACCAGATTGTCGAAGAAGCTCAGCACTGTATCCGGCGGCGGCCCGATCCAAGTGGGGACGATGTCATGGGAGTCGCACTCCGGCATCATCGCGTGCAAGGAGTCGTAGGCGGTGCTGTTGCACAGTGGCACTACTCCCTTGGCGGGTCTGAACCACTCTGGATGGGCCGGGTCGTGCTTGAAGAGCTCTCGGACCATTCCTTTCAGCTCCAAAGCGGTGAAATTGAAGTTTAATCCTGGGCGCAGCCTCATGATATCCGCCGCATTGCCAAATTCCCATGCGGCCCTCTTCCTCTCTTGTAGAGGGGCGATGCGGCGGCGGAGGAAATCTGCCCCAACCTCCCCGATGGTCAAATTAGCTACCCGGAGACAGATGACCCTGACGAGGGCAATACTGAGCTTGTTGTCCTCCGGGGCTAATTCGTTCCAATTCCTGCCGCGCACTATGGCTGTTGTGCACGGCGCAGTGAAAGGCTCCGGCTTGTCCTCTACTACCCAGCACCAATCTGCACGCCATTCTTCCCACTTGCCGCGGAGTTCTCCCTTTAGGTATGAATCCTTCTTGTTCAACCGGAAGATCCAGGAGATGCCGCCGGAGAGGGGAGCGCCAGCCTCTACTCTAGGCATAAAGAAATGGCGAAAGAGTGCTACGTTTGGATGGATCCCAACATAGTTTTCGCACAGATGTGCGAAAACAGCCATCGTAAGGATGGCGTTGGGGGTAAAGTCTAGGAGGTGGCGGCCATATGTGTTCATAATGTCGCAAAAGAACTCCGAATACGGAGGGCACAATCCATAGTGAAAGAAAGCAGCGAAGAAGAAGTACCCGCCGGGAAACAAATCTCTGGCGACGGCGGGGAAGGCTCTGGTGCGGGGATGAGCTTTGGTCTCCCCGGACCAGAAGAGATAGTACTTGTTCCGCAGCTCCTTCGCGCTGAGCCTCGGCGCGAAGACCACGTTCCACTTCCGCAGGGCGGCAAGCTTCGCCGCCTGCTCGGATTTCTCCTTCTTGGCCTTGTCCGCTTTCGCCTTCTCGCTCTTCGGAGCCATGGCGGAGGCGGCGAGGGAAGAGGCGAGGAGCTCGACGGCGCCGCGGATGCGGAAGACGGCGGAGGAGAGGTGGAGGCAAAGAGCAGCGGAGGTTTTCTGGAGAGTCAATACGCAATGAAGACGAAGGAGGGAAACTGCCCCTGCTTCCTCTGCTTTTAAGGGGGAAGTGGGGGACGCTCCGCATTTCCCATTAAAGAACGAGGCCACGATCTCTCCCACGACACCGCAATCGACGCGTGCCGTTAGGGAGGGGCGCGGCGGATACGGAAGGGGATACGGCTTGCCGTGGGCCGCGGGTGCCCGTGCACTTTTTTGGGCCTGGCCCAACAGCGCTCGGCACCGTGTGTGGCCCAGGCCCGGGGGCTCCTGTCGGTGTACTAAGATAGGGGTACCTTAGTATCCCAACTTGTGCACGGGCAGTAGCAGCTCCCCGCGGCAGGGCTCACCACGTGCTCGCCGGAAACCTTTCTGGTCCCTATGAAGCCATTCAAAAACAAAGTATACAAGACCGAAGATCAAGCCCCCGGCAAGTGGAGCTTGCCGGGAAGGCCGTCCTAGGCTCAAGATTATCACATTAACACAAGGCCCTGGCAAGAGAAGCTTGCCAGGAAGACTAGAAGACAGCATCTCAGAAGACATGCCTCGGCGCACCCTGCGCCCCGGCGGGACCCGGGGAGCGACAAGCTTCCGGGCCCGGCAAGATCATGGCCCCGGCAAGGTGCTTGCCGGGGAGAACTATGCTGCGTGCCCGCGCTCCAGCTCATCGGCCCACGCGTCGCCCTGGGGCCCTTCCAGGGACGCGTGGCGGATAGCTTTGCAGCCTGGGGGACACGGTGGCGAGCCACGGTGACGAGGCTACCGCCGTGGCAAACGGAGACGCATGGACGGGCGCTTTTGGGGTCGACGGCGACGGGCATTTAATGCCCTTGTCCCCCACTGTCAAGGTTAGGTGAAGACCACTGTTCATGCACTGTTCCCGCACTATTACAACTACCACCAAAGTTACATTTTTACCCTCCTCTACGTTGACACCTGTCGGTGACCCCTTGAGCTATAAAAGGAGGCCCATGCACAACGTAGAGGGGGTTCGGAACCTAGACAGCTCTCTCGCCCGGTGTAGCTAGCTCTTCAAGCTCCCGAGCCCAAGAACTCAATACAATCTAAGCAGGAGTAGGGTTTTACGCGTCCGCGCGGCCCGAACCTGGGTAAACTGCCCGCGTGTGCTCCTCGATCTGCTCTTCGTGCTCCCTCCGCTCCTTTACCGCAACGTAGAAGGGGCTCCGGTCCCATAGGTGCTCGTGGGAGGACAGTTTCCCCCGACACCGGCCTGGAGGCTGGGATGGCCTAGAGGCCTAGATGGCCTCTCTCTCTCCTTTTGCAGTTGTTTTCCAAAAAAACAGAAAACAACAAAGAAGAAAAGAAAAGGAAGGAGGTGGCTAGGGATAGAAGCTGGGGTTGAGGTTGTTTTTCCCGGACTCGCAAAAATGTCCACGGTCCACGAAAAATAGGAGAGGCAAGAATGCAAGAGTAAAATTCGAACTCATTTGAATTAAATTCAAATGGTTTGAATTAGGGAAAGGTTTAGGAAGCAAGGAATTGGGAAAGAAAAGGCATGGGGAAGATATGCAAGTGTGTGTTGGTGACTCTCCAAACAATTGGAATAATTAATTATAGCTCCCTAAATATTAGGAGGATATGTTATAAAGAGAAGTCATCCTTCCCTCGATTTAAATGGACCGAAGGTCCACACAATTTATTTGGTTAAGTTGCAGAATTAAAGTCATGATGGCATGATGACATGATGCAATGCAAAAAAAAATAACACAAGCACAAATGAAACACACGGGAGAACCCGGAACATCTGGAATCTCTGGAATCTTCTGGGACGTCGGTCTTCGGGCGTCACAACTACTCTCTACAAATCTGAAAATTTGGCCATACTTAAATATGGCTATGATAATTATGCTTCTAATCCTTATATTAAACCATATATTGAAGACTCCTCTGATGTCCAAGAAGAGACTAATATTTTGCAGGATTCTATGGAAGAAGAAATTAATGACATTGCGAGCTCATTGGATGAAAAAGACGAGAAGGAGAGCAAAGAACAAAACTAGGAAGAGCGGATTGATTACCCGTTCCCGCCATCTAATGAGAGTAACTCTGTATCCCATACATTGTTTAATTTCCCTTCAAATTTACCGAAGGATGAATGCAATGATGATTGTTATGATCCCGTTGATTCTTTTGAAATATCCCTTTTTGATGATGCTTGCTATGCTTGTGGCCAAGATGCCAATATGAATTATGCTTATGGAGATGAACTTGCTATAGTTCCTTATGTTAAACATGAGATAGTTGCTATTGCACCCACACAAGATAGTCCTATTATCTTTTTGAATTCTCCAAACCACACTATATTGGAGAAGTTTGCACTTATTAAGGATTATATTGATGGGTTGCCTTTTTCCGTTACACATGATAATTTTGATGAGTATAATATGCATGTGCTTGCTGCTCCTACTTGCATTATTATGAGAGAGGAACTATATCTCCGCCTCTCTACGTTTCCAACACGATATAATTGCAAGAAACTGTTAATACTATGTGTTGGCCTTTACTTGATGTGCATGAATTGTTCTTTTATGACATGCTGATGAATAGGAAGAGAGTTAGACTTCGTTGTTGCATGATATATGTTACTTTGTGCTCCCTACTAAATAACAAATCATTGTTAAATAAAATTGGCTTTGATTACATGAGACTTGAGAACTATATGCCTAGCTTAATGGCTTTAAAGAAAGCGCTACCAGGGAGACAACACGGAAAAGTTTAAAAATAGTGTCATTTATTTCCGTTGAGTGCTTTCATAAAGTTTAAAAACAAAAAATATATAGAGGGGAACCTAAACTTTTCAAAAAGAAAAGTGAAAGTAAGAAGGATGAGCACCGTTGATATGGGGGAGCTCCTTGAACTTTGTTCATGCCCATGGAAACTTTGCAAATCTTGAATTACAGAAACTTTTCAACAAAAAAATTTATCCCCTTGTACAATTCCATTGTATTATAAAAATAATGTGCCAAGAGTTTTCCTTTAGGATGATTAAATTGCTTGCTGGTTTATGTGGTGTAAAAACAGAAACTTTGTCTGTAGTGCCTGATTTTACATTTTTTACTGGAACGCCAAAAGCTTCTGAACATTTGCAAAGTCTTTCTATAATTTTTTTATTTTTCCTAATTTTTCCAGAATTTGTAGAGTTACAGAAGTATGGTGGATGTTCAAATCTTTATAGATTGTCCTGTTTTCACATATTGCTGTTATAGCTTCATTATTTGCATATGTTTGAGTTCTGGTTGAAGCCTCCTTGACTTGGGGCCATAGAATTGTTATAGCATACAGTGGGTAATGTTTCTTTATAATTATACAATAAGGTTAGAGCAGTACATGATGGGATTTCATTGATCATATGCACTAACCCCACCACTAAAAGTTTGGTTAAGTTTTGTGTGGATGAAGTGTTCGAAGATCGAGGATGCCTGGATGTGAGGAGAAGGAGCAGAGACAAGAGCTCAAGCTTGGGGATGCCCAAGGCACCCCAAGTAAATATTCAAGGAGACTCAAGTGTCTAAGCTTGGGGATGCCCCGGAAGGCATCCCATCTTTCTTCAACTAGGATAGATATGTTTTCGGATTCGTTTCGTCCACATGATATGCATAAATTCTTGGAGCGTCGTGTGCCTTTTATTTTTTTTAATGCACCATGCTGGTATGAGAACTTTGTATTGAGATCTAGAGAGAGAGAAGAAGCCATCTAGATACTAGCTAGGGACCCGAAGGTGTGTGGTAAACTACTCACAACTCATGGTGAGGGTGATGATGATGATAATGAAGGCCTCCGTGATGGATCCCCCTCCAGGAACAGGCTCCAAGATGGGATCTCCACGGGAACAGAAGCTACGGCGGTGGAATTAGGGTTTTCTCTCTGCGTATGGAGTTTCTGGGGTACAGGGGTATATATAGGAAGAAGAAGGGCACCGGGGGCAGTGTGGGCAGCCTCGAGGCAGGGGGCGCGCCCTGGGAAGGGGGCACGCCCTAGGAAGGGGCCACGCCCTGGGAAGGGGGGCGCACCCCCCACCCTCGAGGGCAGCCTAGTTGTCCCCTGACTTGGTCCTAACGCTTTCCATGCGTGATTTCCTCCAAAAATATCTCTCGCCAAGGTTTCATTCCATTTGGACTCCGTTTGATATTCCTTTTCTTCAAAACCCTAAAATAGGCAAAAAAACGCAATTTGGACTGGGCCTTTGGGTTAGTAGGTTAGTCCCAAAAATGATATAAAATTGAATGATAAAGCCCATTAAACATCCAAGACTTCACAAATAATAGCATGGAACAATCAAAAATTATAGATACGTTGGAGACGTATCAAGCATCCCCAAGCTTAATTCCTGCTCGTCCTCGAGTAGGTAAATGATAAAGAAAGAATTTTTGATGTGGAATGCTAACCAATATAGTTTTTCAATGTAGTTCTCTTAGTTGTGGCATGAATGTTCAGATCTGAAAGATTCAAGACAAAAGTCTATATTGACATAAGAAATAACAATACTTCAAGCAATACTAACAAAGCAATCATGTCTTCTCAAAATACTATGGCTAAAGAAAGTTATCCCTACAAAATCATATAGTGTTGGCTATGCTCCCTTGTTATCACACAAAATATTCATATCATGCACAACCCCGATTTCAGCCAAGCATTTGTTTTCATGCTCTATCTTTTCAAACCTTTCAACTTTCACACAATACATGAGCGTGAGCCATGGATATAGCACTATGGGTGGAATAGAGGTGGTTGTGGAGAAGACAAAAAAAGGAGATAGTCTCGCATCGACTAGGCGTATCAATGGGCTATGGAGATGCCCATCAACAGATATCAATGCGAGTGAGTAGGGATTGCCGGATGCGCTAGAGCTAAATATGAATGAAAGCTCAACAAAAGAAACTAGTGGGTGTGCATCCAACTTGCTTGCTCACGAAGACCTAGGGCATTTGAGGAAGCGCATCGTTGGAATATACAAGCCAAGTTCTATAACGAAAATTCCCACTAGCATATGAAAGTGACTAAGCATGAGACTCTCTACAATGAAGAACTGGGTGCTACTTTGAAGCACAAGTGTGGAAAAAGATAATAGCAATTGTCCCTTTTCTTTTTTTTCTTTTTTTCCTTTTTTGGGCCTTTCTTTTTTTTCTTTTTTCTTTTTTGCTGAGGGGCTTTATAGATTCAGCCTTTCCTCCCACGGGACAATGCCCTAAAAGATGATGATCATCACATTTCCATTACAACACAATATTACAACTCGATACTACAACAACAAAGTATGACTCTATGTGAATGCCTCCAGCGGTGTACCGGTATGTGCAATGAAACAAGAGTGACATGTATGAAACGATTATGCATGGTGTCCTTGCCATGGATACGATGTCAACTACATGATCATGCATGGCAATATGACAATATGATGCGTGTCATATAAATGGAACGGTGGAAAGTTGCATGGCAATATATCTCGGAATGGCTATGGAAATGTCATGATAGGTAGGTATGGTGGCTGTTTTGAGGAACAATATGGTGGCTGTTTTGAGGAAGGATGTATAGTGGGTTTATGGCACCGGCGAAAGTTGCGCAATACAACAGAGGCTAGCAATTGTGGAAGGGTGAGAGTGCGTATAATCCATGGACTCAACATTAGTCATAAGAACTCATATACTTATTGCAAAAATCTACGAGTCATCAAAACAAAGAAATCAACGCATGCCCCTAGGGGGAGGTTGGTAGGAGTTAACCATCGCGCGCCCCCGACCTCCACACAAAGGTTGACACTCTACAAATACATCATGCTTTAACTTAGTCACACAACGGTTCACCATACGTGCATGCAACGGGAATCACTAACCTTAACACAAGTATTTCTTAATTTCATAATAACTCCACTAGCATGACTCTAATATCACTATCCTCATGTCTCACAACAATTATCAAGCATCCAACATCTCTTTCTATTCAATGCACTTGATGTGAATTTTTTTACTACATTGACATTGGATGTTTATCATGTGAAGACTAGTTTCTTTAGCCTAAACACTTTACCATGCTGTTTTAATAGACTGTCAAATAGATATAAGCGAATCATGAGAGTTCAACAATTTCTACAAAATATTACCACCACCATGCTCTAAAAGATATAAGTGAAGCACTAGAGCAAGAACTATTCAACTCAAAAGATATAAGTGAAGCACATAGAGTGTTCTAACAATTTCTAGGCCATATTTAACTCTCTCAAATAGGTATGTCCTGCAAGGATGATTGTGGCAAACTAACAAGCAAAGACTCAAATTATACAAGACGCTCCAAGCAAAACACATAACATGTTGCGAATAAAAATATAGCTCCAAGTATAGTTACCGATGGATGAAGACGAAAGAGGGGATGCCTTCCCGGGGCATCCCCAAGCTTAGGCTTTTGATTATCTTGAATTTACTTGTGGTGTCATGGGCATCCCCAAGCTTAGGCCTTTGCTACTCCTTGTTCCATAGTCCATCAAAGCAATACTCAAAACTTGAAAACTTCACAACACAAAACTTAGGCAAAACTTCTCGTGAGCTCCGTTAGTAAGAGAAAGCAAACCACTACTCAAACGTACAGAAAGGAATTCATTCTTTGTTTTTATTGGTGTTAAACCTACTGTACTCCAAGTTCTCTATGGTTCATATCCTCCAATATTAATCATAGATGCATCGGAATAAGCAAACAACACACGAAAAACAGAATATGTCAAAGACAGAACAGTCTGTCATAATCTGCGGGGTTCGCCTACTTATGGAACTCCAAAAAATTCAAACTAAATTGGTAAAATTGATAAATTTGTCTAAAAATCAGAAGCAAAAAGAGTCAACTAAAAATCACGCTCCAGTAAAATCTGAAGTCTACTTTAGCAAGCGCTAATGATTCTGTTTTTCACAGCAAGATCAAATAAACTTCACACAAGTCTTACCAAAGGTTCTACTTCGCACAAACACTAAACAAAACATGAAACCACATCTAATAAGAGTCTAGATGCAATATTTATTCCCTAACAGCAACAAAAGCAAAAAAACATAAAATTGGGTTGCCTCCCAACAAGCGCTATCGTATTACGCCCCTAGCTAGGCACGATACAAGATAGATCTAGGTATTGCCATCTTTGGAAGGAAATCCATAAGTGGCTCTCATGATAGATTCATATGGTAATTTGATTTTCTTTTTAGGAAAGTGTTCCATGCCTTTCCTTAACGGGAATTGGAATGTAATATTTCCTTCCTTCATATCAATAATTGCACCAATCGTTCTAAGGAAAGGTCTACCAAGAATAATACGACATGAAGGATTGCAATCTATATCAAGAACAATGAAATCTACGGGCACATAATTCCTATTTGCAACAATAAGAACATCATTAATTCTTCCCATAGGTTTCTTAATAGTGGAATCCGCAAGATGCAAATTTAAAGAACAATCATCAAGCTCATGGAACCCTAGAAAATCACACAAAGTTTTTGGGATAGTGGAGACACTAGCACCCAAATCACACAAAGCATAGCATTAATGATCTTTTATTTTAATTTTTATAGTAGGTTCCCATTCATCACAAAGCTTTCTAGGTATAGAAACTTCCAACTCAAGTTTTTCTTCATAAGATTGCATCAAAGCATCAACTATGTGTTTAGTGAAAGCTTTATTTTGATTATAAGCACAAGGATAATTTAGAACGGATTGCAACAAGGAAATACAATCAATCAAAGAGCAATTATCATAATTGAATCCCTTGAAATCCAAAGTAGTGGGTTCATCGCTATGCAAAGTTTTAATCTCTTCACTCCCACTTTTAGCAATTTTAGCATCAATATCTAAAAACTCTGAATCATTGGGATACCTTAAAGCAGAATCATCTCCAATCCTATTTTCATCAAGATTAATACTAGAAAACAAGGATCTAATAGGAGACACATCAATAACTTTCGGATCTTCATCTTTATTTTCACGATAACTAGAAGAACACGATTTAATATAATCTTCTCTTTTAGCACGCATTCTAGCGGTTCTTTCTTTGCATTCATCAATGGAAATTCTCATGGCTTTGAGAGACTCATTGATATCATGCTTAGGTGGGATAGATCTAAGTTTCAAAGAATCAACATCAAGAGTAATTCTATCCACACTTCTAGCCAATTCATCAACCTTAAGCAATTTCTCTTCAAGCATAGCATTGAAATTCTTTTGCGAGATCATAAACTCCTTAACACTAGTTTCAAATTCGGAAGGCATCTTTCCATAAGAGTTGTTGTAGGAATTACCATAATTATTAGAGGAATTATTAGGAAAAGGCCTAGGATTAAAATTACCTCTATAAGCATTGTTACCAAAATTATTCCTACCAACAAAATTCACATCCAAAGTTTCATTGTTATTCTCAATCAAAGTGGATAAAGGCATATCATTAGGATCAGAAGAAGCATTCTTAGCAGCAAACAATTTCATAAGTTCATCCATCTTTCCACTCAAAACACTAATTTCTTCGATAGCATGCACTTTTTTACTAGTAGATCTTTCAGTGTGCCATTGAGAATAATTAACCATAATATTATCTAGGAGTTTGGTAGCTTCTCCTAAGGTGGTTTCCATGAAAGTGCCTTGGGCGGCCGAGTCTAAAAGATTTCTAGAAGCAAAATTTAAGCCAGCATAAAAGTTCTGAATAATCATCCATAGGTTCAAACCATGTGTAGGGCAATTACGTATCATCAATTTCGTTCTCTCCCAAGCTTGTGCAACATGCTCATGATCTAGTTGCTTAAAATTCATAATATCGTTTCTAAGAGAGATGATCTTAGCAGAAGGGAAATACTTAGAGATAAAAGCATCTTTGCACTTATTCCATGAATCAATACTATTTCTAGGCAAAGAGGAGAACCAAGTTTTGGCACGATCTCTAAGTGAAAACCGAAATAACTTCAATTTAACAATATCATTATCCGTATCCCTTTTCTTTTGCATATCACACAAATCAACAAAGTTTTTTAGATGGGTAGCGGCATCTTCACTAGGAAGGCCGGAGAATTGATCTTTCATGACAAGATTCAACAAAGCAGCATTGATCTCACAAGACTCAGCATCGGTAATAGGAGCAATCGGAGTGCTAATAAAGTCATTGTTGTTGGTATTGGAAAAGTCACACAATTTGGTATTATTCCGAGCCATAGTGACAAGCAGGCAATCCAACACACACAAGCAAACAAAAAGCAAGCGAACGAAAAACACACGGCGAAAGAAGGGTAAATAAAATGGCAAGGGTGAAGTGGGGGAGAGGAAAACGAGAGGCAAATAAATGTAATGCGAAGGATAAGGGTTTGTGATAGGTACTTGGTATATGACTTTTGCGTAAGCTTCCCCGGCAACGGCGCTAGGAATTCTTCTTGCTACCTCTTGAGCTTGCGTTGTATTCCCTCGAAGAGGAAAGGGAGATGCAGCACAGTAGCGTAAGTATTTCCCTTAGTTTTTGAGAACCAATGTATCAATCCAGTAGGAGATCACGCACGAGTCCCTCGCACCTGCACAAACAAATAAGAACTTCGCAGCCAATCCGATAAGGGGTTGTCAATCCCTTTACGGTCACTTACGAGAGTGAGATCTGATAGAGATGATAATTATATTTTTGGTATTTTTGGTTTAATAAAACATCAAATAAAAGCAAGAAAAGTAAAGTAGATGTAGATTGATATGTTGAGAATAGACTCGGGGGCCATAGTTTTCTCTAGTGGCTTCTCTCATGATAGCGGTATTCTACGGCGGGTAGACAAATTACTGTCGAGCAACTGATAGAAAAGCGAATAATTACGAGACTATCTAGGCATGATCATTGTATATAGGCATCATGTCTGAGACAAGTAGACCGAAACGATTCTGCATCTACTACTATTACTCCACACATCGACTGCTATCCAGCATGCATCTAGTGTATTGAGTTCATACGAACAGAGTAACGCTTTAAGCAAGATGACATGATGTAGAGGGATAAACTCAAGCAATATGATGAAAACCCCATCTTTTTATCCTCGATGACAACAATACAATACGTGCCTTGCTGCCCCTACTGTCATTGGGAAAGGACACCGCAAGATTGAACCCAAAGCCAAGCACTTCTCCCATTGCAAGAACTATAGATCTAGTAGGCCAAACCAAACCAATAATTTGAAGAGACTTGCAAGGATATTATGAGAACACATAAAAAGTTCAGAGAAGAACCAAATATCTTTCATAGATAACCTTGATCATAAACTCACAATTCATCGGATCTAGACAAACACACCGCAAAAAGAGATTACATCGAATAGATCTCCTCGAAGACCGAGGAGAACTTTGTATTGAGATCCAGAGAGAGAGAAGAAACCATCTAGATACTAGCTATGGACCCGAATGTGTGTGGTAAACTACTCACAACTCATGGTGAGGGCGATGAAGATGATGATGATGAAGGCCTCCGTGATGGATCCCCCTCCCGGAACAGGCTCCAAGATGGGATCTCCACGGGAACAGAAGCTACAGCGGTGGAATTAGGGCTTTCTCTTGCGTATGGAGTTTCTCGGGTACGTAGGTATATATAGGAAGAAGGAGGGCACCGGGGGCTGTGTGGGCCAGCCTCGAGGCAGGGGGGCACGCCCTGGGAAGGGGGCGCGCCCCCACCCTCGAGGGCAGCCCAGCTGTCCCGTGACTTGGTCCTGACGCTTTCCGTGCGTGATTTGCTCCAAAAATATCTCTCGCAAAGGTTTCATTCCGTTTGGACTCCGTTTGATATTCCTTTTCTGCAAAACCCTGAAATAGGCAAAAAAACAGCAATCTGGACTAGGCCTTTGGGTTAGTAGGTTAGTCCCAAAAATGACATAAAAGTGAATGATAAAGCCTATTAAATATCCAAAACTTCATAAATAATAGCATGGAACAATCAAAAATTATAGATACGTTGGAGACGTATGTGGGGACCCCGACTCGTAAGTCGTGATCACCGAATGCACGTGTACAGTGATCCCAGAGATCAATGCTCACTGAACACACAGAAGCTGAATAACAAGAGTCTTACATCCTTACATACCGTGTTACACAAATAGGACCATAATGGTCAAGTCTTGAGTATAACATCGCAGCGGAAATCTTCAAAGACAACTGGGACCCATGCCATCTGCCTTAACCCTACAGGCATTCTGACTGGGAAGCGTCCTAGCTCGCATGCTCGTCACCAAGAAATCTTCATCATAACCTGTGCTCTCATGCCTGTGCTCTCATTGAATGTACTCGCAAGCAACCCAAGTGTGGTAATAGAATAATTATGCAAGGCTCTACTACTAAATTGGTAGTTTTGCGGAAAGCTAGTTTTTCATATGCAAGTATGATCAACATATAACAAGGATATGCATGTGTCTGCAACAAGTATCAGGAGGTCACAGACATCATTTTCAAGGAAGAGTTGTAATCAACTCATGCTCAAGCTCAATGTGACTTCCTCACAATCACATCAACAATATCACTGAACCATGTTGACTTCATCAATATCACTGAACCATGTTGTTTCCTCACACACACACACCAGGTTTCGCAAACATTGGACGTAGCCCAAGAGCGGTTACCCAACTGTCCATGACCGTGGACACAGCTATTCGAATAGTTTGACACTCTGCAGAGGTTGCACACTTTACCCACAAGATCCAGGGAACTTCCGTGTCATCCACGACCCGCGGTACCTCAAGTACCCGGGGTAAGCACCCGATTACTATCTTTCCCTAGGCGACACTAATATGGAGTCCACTCGATTGGTAACAGCCCCTGTGCCAAAACATTTCACATCTCAAGGTTTGTGGAGACTCGCTCCGTATTCATCACATATCACAAGCACGGGGTACCAACGGTGTGTCCGGTGCCCTGTGAAAACAGTCATGGCCGCCTATCCAAGCACGACCCCATCCCGAGAGTGACCTCATGTCACTCCCGTCACTAGTAATGCGGGCACCATGCTAGTATCGACCTAGGTAATCAATAATGCCCTTTCCCATATAAGGGTAGAGTGGTTGCGCATGTAAGGTTGGAATAACGGTCGCAACTTAAACCAATCCGTTTTCAAAACAACACACACACTTGCCTCGGTACACCACTTCGTCATCAAGTGGTTACCCATCCCACCATCTCCCTCGGGCATAAATGGCACCCGACGGGGTTTTCGAAAAGTCTTTTGAAAGTATCCTGCCTCCGTCACCATGCATATACCCGACCCATTTGCGTAGCCACTAGTAAAGCAACCTAACTATTCCCACCCACATAACCCTCATAGGAAGGTAGGGTCATGTCTGATGCAAGTTTCAACAGTAAAGTAACAGGAGTAGCAACCAAAGTGGTTTCCACCTCAACATGATTCCGATGCATTGAATATAAAGGTGCTATGAGACATGCATAAAAAGGTTTCTTGAACATGGTCAAAGGGCTGCTTGCCTTATACTTCAGAGTCTTCAAATCTTCTGATCCATCTCCAAATACTCCGTTTATTACGTCAACTAACGATGGAAACAATCATAATAAGCAACACAATCAAAGCAACAATAAAAGTGCTCTAAAAATAGGAGTTGGACTTTTCTAGGATACCTCTGGTCATATTAGAAATGACCAAGGTGGTTTCATAGGTGTTGGATCAATAGGTAGTTGGGATCATTTCAATATGATGGAACCGAAGGGCTTATGGATTTGGAAGAAGTATACAGAAATAATTCCTTGAATGATGAGCAAGGGTACCCATCATCAAGTCATGATTTTAGAAGCATTTGGGAGTTGGTTTTACTGGATTTGGATTTGAAATGAATTTCCTAGGATTTTGCAAAGCTGATAAATAGGAAGAAATGGCTCATTAATTGGTGGGGTACAGAAACTATTATTAAAAATGTTCCAAAACTAAGTTCGGGCAAGACAAGCATCTAGGAACTTGAATAACTGCATTTGGATCAAAACTGAGCTCTCTGTGATTTTCTAAAGTTCATCACAGAAAGTGGAAAATGGGCATTTGGTAAACATTTGTGAAAGAAATGTATCTGGAATAATGTGCATGTTGCACCATGTGATAGGGCATGATTTTAGAAGCTACCAGAAATTTGAATCATGCAATTTGGAGTTCATATGAATTTTTTGGAGTTATTAGAAGTTGACTGGAAAAAGAAAATAAAAGGGAAAAGGGGTGTTATACCCTTATACAGCGCTCTGGGCGAGGCCCAGCTAACCAACGCCCACTAGGCTCAGCCCAGTGGCTCAGCGGCGGGATGGAGGCGGTGACGTCGAAGGTGCATCGCAGGAAGACGCCTCCCAGCAGGGCAAGCGAACCGGCCCGAAGCCGTTTCCACTTAACCCGACGGGTGGGCCGGCTCGGTCGGCACAGCCGCTGATGGGCGGGGCCCCCTGCCAGCTGGTGGGGAGGTCGTCCCCTACCTCTCGCCTGAGGCAGAGGAACGACGGGGAGGCCCGGCCTCGCTGGCCGCCGGCGCCACACCGCCAGCTTGCGCCGGTCGGAGACGGGGGCGGCGCCGCGCGGCTCGGCCGCGCCCGGAGGAGGGGTCGGGGGAGAGGCAGATCCTTCCTTACGCGCGCGCGGGCGAGGTCGGAGCAAGGCCCGGCCGCCACCTGTGCCGGTGATTCCGGCCACCTCCAGCGGTGTGCGGCGCACCGGAGTACCCAGGGAGGGGTGCCGCATCCATCCAGATGCCCAGGGGAGGTCGGGGGAGGCCCGAAGAGGTGAAGGGCCGAATGGCCGTGGAAGGGGCCGCGGCGGCACTCCGGCCATGGAGGAGGTAGGAGGCCACGGGAGGGAGGTTGGGGATGTTTGGGAGATGCACGGAGAAGAGGAGGATCCAGCAGCGGCGAGAGGTGCTCGGGGGGAAGGCTTTATATAGGGCAGCCGCGGTGCACCGTGAGCATGGTCCAGGGCGCGCACGGGCGAGCTCGAGGAGAGAGAGGAGGAGGGCCGGAGAGGATAGGGCCGACCGTCCTGCAGGTCATGGACGTCGAGGGCACCTCGGGGGACACGCTCTCGCTGCCCAAGGCTGTCGGAGGCAGCCGATTGGGGGCGGCTACAGTGCGGGAGCGCACTGTAGCGCGCTCCAGAGCACGTCTTTGGCCGGCATGGTCGTGTCTATGCTTTCCAGGCCGTGTCCTCTAGTGTCCAGCAGTGTCTAGGGGGTAGAGGGAGTAGTAAACAATGGCGTGGGGGTCTTGGATGCTCTGGGGAACCACTGGGATGAGGAGGGAGGTGAGGAAGAGGGTGAATCCTGCTGTCCAGCAGTGAAACTTGGGGTTTTACCCCCCTCCAATAATTGAGATAAGGCAGAGGAGAGTTACTGGAGGTAGAATAGGACTAGGGGAAGCTGTGGTAAGAATTTGGGGCAAAGGGAAATAGTAAAAGGGGTCCAACCACTTGTTTTGGTAAATGAACAGAAGGTGTTTGATCAGTGTTTGGTCAAGCAAATGACATCCACTTGACATGGGACTTAACAGGATCAAATGTCTCATATGATTAGGCCCCTACACCAAATTTGAGCTCATTTGGGCAAAGTGTCCAATGTAACTTTGGTGAACCCTAGAAATGAACAGAAATG
>LR738715.1:267784901-267798884 GCA_902687465.1 Secale cereale
CTCGACCCTTTCCCCTTCCTAGTGCGCCTTGGAGTCGCCTGTAATGGCCATTACGAGGCAGAGAAACAGCCACCATTAACACATCTCGCCCCACCCAACTCTAGACCTCCCCAAGCCCTATAGAAGGCACCCCGCGAGCCCCTCTCACCCCTCGTCCCAAGCCCTCTCCTTTTGGAGCTTTTCCCCCTCCCTAACCTCGCCAATTGCTCGCCGGAGTTCGTGAAGTCCGGCGACCTCTCACCATGTGTACATGAAGCTATCTACAACCACACCTTGATCAAGTGGTTCACCTCATCGTCCTCTACACCGTCTTGCACGCATCCTTTGCCGAAGCACACCGGAGCCGCCTTCTTCCTCGTCTCCGGCGACTAGTCCGGTGAACACCCTGTCCGAATTTTTTCTCTTTTATCGGTATATTTTCCAATTCAGATTCTTTACCGAATCTTGTTTCTAGTATATCTTTTAGTCTATAGATCCGATTTAGTTGATTCTTTTTCCTACGGTTTCATAAAAATATCCTCTATCCAGAGAACCAAACGAAATATATTTTTGAAAATTTTAAAATTTGAATTTAAACGGATCTGAATTCAAACTTCGTTAGGCCATAACTTGAGTTTCGTAACTCCGTTTTGGGTGATTCTTTTTGCAAATCGAAGCTTGTGACATGTACCTTCTGTTAAAACCAAAACCATTTATTTTTTTGCTGTGAAAATTATATTCTGTACAGAAACTTTATTTTGGTGTTTTTGGAGTTTTTCGAAGTCTTTTATTTGTTTCCTTTTTGGATCCTTGCTTGTATGCTTATGTATGTTATTGCTTGCTTACGCTAGATCATCCGGAGTGCGAAGCTTGCTACTACGAATCTTTAGAGTTTAAAGAACGTCAGCAAGGCAAGTTCACACTTTGATCATAATTTTCAATACCCAGTTTTTATTATGCATTAGTTTCACCCTCAAAGATTGCATGAGTAGGATTGGGAACACGTGGTTATGCTATGTAGTTTATGTGGTAGGAACCTATGACCTTTTATCACCCCGGGAATATGCGTTATATCATATATTGCTTAGCCATGCTCGTAGACGGGGATTGGTATGTGTGATACATGCAAGTTGCGAGAGATAATAATTTTGGGACAACATAAGGTGGCAACTTTAATACACATCTGGGTGGATTGTTTGGGGCACCTGGAGAAACCAGTTCTTGCCCAAGGGGAATCCCGGAGTACCCGTGTGATTACCCTAGGTCCGCCACCCAGGCTCAAAGGGATCATAAGATATTTCATGCCTAGAAACTTCCGTGTGCAGCCACATGCCATTATGGGCTCTGGCATAGTTGAGTAAGTTGTGTGACCTCTTTCCGTGGTAGACTAGCTGATGTAGGGGAAAGTAGGTGTACCGGTCTACCCAGGGTTTGGAGGAAATACTTCAGAAAGACTATGTCTCGATCTTCCGATCATGGAGGTGGTCGAGTCTTGTGGGGAAAAGTGCGCAAACCTCTGCAGAGTGTACAAACTAATCATGATTAGCCGTGTCCCCGGTTATGGACAACTTGAGTATCTAGAAGTGAATTATTGGTTGATCTCATCACTCTTCTTAATGAAATTATTGGGTTACTAATAACTTGGGAATTTTGGGATTGAGTTGGAGGAACCTTCTCAATAATGGCATTTTTTAACTGAGTAGTAAATAAAAATTTATTCCTTTGTTGTAGGGTAAAATTGGCTTTATGCAAACATTAAACTTAGAGCCTCCACCAGCTAAATTTGCATATAGAGATAGTCTTTTTCTTTATTATTATTTCTATGGTGTGACATTGCCAGCATATTCCATGTGCTGACCTACACGGCTGCAACGTCTCATGTTGCAGAGTTTTCCGACGAGGAGTAAAGGTGCGATAGGTCGTTGTTCTGCACTCAGTTTGCCGTGGAGTTGATGGACTCATTGTTACTTTTGATGCTTCCGCAGTTATTTTATCCAGATGGCCTTGGCCATATTATTGTAATAATACTCTTTTGAGGATCTCGATGTAATAAAGTGTGTGATTGAACTCTGTTATAATTCATCGAGTACTGTGTGTGTCAGCATACCGATCCAGGGATGACACTTAAGCACAGAGACTCCGATCCATTTGGATCGGGTCGCTACAAGATGGTATCAGAGCACATGCTGACTGTAGGACGCGACCACTAGGAAATGGAAAACCATAGGAAGAAAACTCTATTTACCACTTCCTTATATATCTGTTGGTCTGTACTCTTCTCTATTCATTTCTATCTCTTCTCTACTTCAATTCAATAGTTGTTGAACCCCATGACAAAGTTGCTCAGCTGATGAGACCAAGACCCATGAAGACATCATTGACGAAGAAGAAGAAGCTAGAGTTGACTTTGATTTGAGAAGATTTAGTTCAGACCACCAGTACCAAACGGAGTCCAAC
Organism: Secale cereale; assembly: GCA_902687465.1. Taxonomy (NCBI): domain Eukaryota; kingdom Viridiplantae; phylum Streptophyta; class Magnoliopsida; order Poales; family Poaceae; genus Secale; species Secale cereale. Next base: position 267,787,338 of record LR738715.1, read on the forward strand.
GAATGATTGCGGTAGTATGAAGAGATCATATCTCTTGTGGATATGACCTTACCTGTAGGTTTTGCTTGTGTGGTGTGATTTGTGTGAATTGCTTGATTTGAAGTTTTATTGCTATCATAAGCATATGGGTAGTGATTTCTCTCATTAGGCCCTTATTCTATTCTAATTTCTCATCCACTCTAAACCTAACAGATGCCTCCGAGACGTGACCCGGAATTTCCGCCGGAACTTACCCAGTTGATCCAGAACCAGAATGCCCTCATGCAGCTACTCATCCAGAATCAGAACCAGAACAATAACAACCCACCACCGCCACCCCGGTCGACAACCTTACCCGTTTCCTGAGGTTGAACCCACCCGTGTTCTCTAGCAGCACGGAGCCGATTGTCGCAGATGACTGGCTTCGCAAGATCGGAAGGGAGCTGACCACCGCAGGATGTACTGACGCAGAGAAGGTGCGCTTTGCCGCACATCAACTGGATGGACCAGCAGCTTCATGGTGGGAGAATTACACCACCACATTCCCCATAGCAAATGTTACTTGGGATCAGTTCCAGCAGGCGTTTCGTACTGCACATGTTTCAGCCGGAGCTATGAGTCTGAAGAAGCGTGAGTTCCGCAACTTACGCCAGGGTAATCGTTCTGTTGGTGATTATGTGGAAGAATTCAGCAAGTTATCCAGGTATGCTCCCGGAGACGTGGCTGATGATGCCGCTAAGCAGGAGAAATTTCTTGAGGGACTAAATGATGATCTGGGACTTCAGTTGACTGTGGCTACCTTTAACAATTATCAAGAGTTGGTTGACAAGGCTCTCATTCTGGAAGGCAAGCAGCAGCAGGTGGAAAACCGCAAGAGGAAGTACGGACAGGGAAAGTACAACTCTGGAGTTCAGCAGAAGCCCCGCTATACCCCGTACTCGGGAAATAATGGATCAGGATCTGGCAAGTATGGTGGACACACTCACCATAACCATGGAGGACATTCACATCATGGAGGGAATGGACACAACCATAATGGCCATAGGAATGGCAATGGAAACGGAGGAAACAACAATCAGCATCACTCCAACCCCGCTACACCGGCAAAGAAGGATCTGAGCCACATTACCTGTTTCAAGTGCGGAAAGACCGGACACTACGCCACCGAATGTCCCGAGGCGAAGAACGGGAATGGCAATGGAAGCTCTGGAAAGAAGCCAAATCCTTTTACCAGAGGTCAGGTGAACCATGTCAATGTGGAGGAAGTTTATGACCAGCCTGACGCCGTTGTTGGTAAGTTCTTGATTAATTCATTTACAGCCCTTGTTCTTTTTGACACTGGTGCATCGCATTCATTCATATCAAGGGGGTTTGTGGATAAGTTTAAGTTGCCGACCGTAGCCCTTAAAACACCAATGTTAGTGAGTTCCCCGGGAGCAGAGAACATGGCTAGTCGGGGATGTTTTCAGTTGCCGTTGACCATAGGGAGACATGTTTTTCCCACAGACCTCATCATCCTAGAATCACAAGGATTGGACGTAATTCTAGGCATGGACTGGCTATCCAAGTATGAAGGGAATATTGATTGTGCCAGTAAGTCGATTCTTCTCACCACCCCAGAGGGGAAACGGATTAAGTATGTGTCGAGGCATACGCCAAGGAGGACTCAAGTGAATTCTCTTTCAGGAGTTGTTCAAGAGGAAGTACCAATTGTGAAGGATTATCCCGATGTTTTTCCAGAGGAACTACCAGGCATGCCACCGGATCGAGACATAGTGTTTTTGATTGAATTGTTACCAGGCACTGGACCAATATCCAAGAGACCATACCGGATGCCCGCAAATGACCTGGAGGAAATTAAGAAGCAGATTAAGGAATTATTGGAGAAAGGTTATATTCGACCGAGTTCATCACCTTGGGGAGCCCCAGTGCTTCTAGTTGAGAAGAAGGATGGATCCTTGAGAATGGTTGTGGATTACCGTGCGTTGAATGAGGTGACGATCAAGAACAAGTACCCTCTGCCGATGATCAATGATTTGTTTGACCAGCTACAAGGAGCAAAAGTTTTCTCAAAAATCGATCTTCGATCTGGATATCACCAGCTGAAGATTCGAGAACAGGATATACCCAAGACAGCCTTTACCACGAGATATGGGCTTTATGAGTATACAGTCATGTCTTTTGGTTTGACTAATGCCCCTGCCTATTTTATGAGTATGATGAATAAGGTATTCATGGATTTCTTGCATAAGTTTGTTGTGGTATTCATTGATGATATATTGATTTACTCAAAGAATGAAGAAGAACACAAGGAACATTTGTGCTTGGTTCTTGAGAAGCTCAGGGAACATCAGTTATATGCAAAGTTCAACAAGTGTGAATTCTGGTTGAAGGAAGTTGGATTTCTCAGACATGTTATATCAGGGGAAGGAATAGCAGTGGATCCTTCAAAAGTTGAAGCCGTCACCGAATGGAAGGCACCCACCTCAGTCGGAGAGATTCGTAGTTTCCTTGGACTCGCGGGATATTATCGGAGGTTTATTGAGAATTTCTCCAAGATCGCGAAGCCCATGACAGAGTTATTGAAGAAAGACACCAAATTTAATTGGACCGAGGAATGTGAGGCCAGTTTTCAGGAGTTGAAGAAACGTTTGGTCACAGCCCCAGTACTAATTCTTCCGAATATACGCAAGGATTTTCAGGTATATTGCGACGCTTCCCGTCACGGACTTGGAGGTGTTCTTATGCAAGAAGGAAGAGTTGTTTCATATGCCTCACGTCAGCTTCGACCCCATGAGCGGAATTATGCCACGCATGATTTGGAGTTAGCAGCCGTAGTGCATGCGCTCAAGACCTGGAGGCATTTTCTTATTGGAAATCATTGTGATGTTTACACGGATCACAAGAGTTTGAAATACATCTTCATGCAGAAGGAGTTGAACCTCAGGCAGAGAAGATGGTTGGAGCTCATAAAAGATTATGACATGAAATTGCACTATCACCCAGGAAAGGCAAATGTTGTGGCAGATGCTTTGAGCCGCAAGAGTTATGTCAATACCCTCACAGCAGGAGGATTACCTCAAGAGTTAATTGATGATCTCGGAAGATCTACGATTGGAGATAGTACCACGAGGTTTTGTTACCGCAATGGAAATTCAATCCACCTTGCTGGGAAAGATTCGAGATGCCCAGAAGTTAGACAAAGGTATTGCAGAAATAAAGGAAAGGATGAACCAAGGAAAGGCAGAAGGATTTCGTGAGGATGACCACGGAACCATATGGTTTGAGCAGCGTATTTATGTGCCAAATGACACATAGATCAGGAAGTTGATTCTTCAGGAGGCTCATGATTCGCCTTATTCGATACACCCAGGAAACACCAAGATGTATTTGGACTTGAAGGAAAGTTTCTGGTGGACAGGTATGAAAAAGGATATTGCCGAGTATGTCGCAGTATGTGATGTATGTCAAAGGGTTAAGGCAGAGCACCAGAAACCAGCAGGATTACTTCAGCCTTTGCCGATACCGGATTGGAAGTGGGACAAGCTTGGCATGGACTTCATTACAGGATTACCCAGGACCCGATCAGGCTATGATTCTATTTGGGTAGTAGTTGATCGCTTGACCAAGGTAGCTCACTTCATCCCCGTGAAAACCACATATACAAGTGCTAAATTGGCCAAGATATACATGACCAGGATCGTATGTCTGCATGGAGTTCCGAGGACCATCGTATCAGATAGAGGAACACAATTTACCTCAAAGTTTTGGCATCAGTTACACGAAACTTTGGGTACCAGGCTAGAGTTCAGTACAGCCTTTCATCCGCAGACAGATGGGCAGACCGAGAGAGTCAATCAGATACTGGAGGATATGTTGAGAGCTTGTGCGCTAGATTATGGATCTAGTTGGGATGATAATTTGCCATACGCAGAATTCTCATATAACAACAGCTATCAAGCTAGTTTGAAGATGGCCCCTTTCGAAGCTTTGTACGGAAGGAGGTGCAGGACACCATTAATGTGGGATGGAGTTGGAGACCGTAAATTATTTGGTCCCGACCTTATCAGAGATTCGGAGGAGAAAGTCAAGTTGATCCGTGACAGACTTAAGATAGCCCAATCCAGACAGAAGAGTTATGCCGATACTAAACGCAAGGAAGTAACTTATGAAGTCGGAGATAGAGCATATCTTCGTGTGTCTCCACTTCGAGGTGTTAAACGGTTTGGAGTTAAAGGCAAACTAGCACCACGATTTGTGGGGCCATACAGAATTTTGGAACGCATGGGTGAAGTTGCCTACAAGTTGGAATTACCCGAAGCCTTGTTAGGAGTTCATGATGTGTTTCACGTTTCCCAGTTGAAGAAGTGCCATGCAGAGATGGCTGATATTCCTTTGAGAGATACAGTGCCACTGGAGGCCATACAGTTGGATAGTGATCTGACCTATGAGGAGAAGCCCGTCAAGATTCTCGAAACAGCAAGCAGGGTTACCCGCAGCAAGGTCATCAAGTTTTGCAAGGTTCAGTGGAGTCATCATACTGAGGAAGAAGCCACCTGGGAACGCGAAGAAGATCTTCGACAAGATCACCCACACCTTTTTGCTAGCCAACCCGAATCTCGAGGGCGAGATTCATCTTAAGGGGGGTAGGTTTGTAACATCCCAAATTTTCAATTTGGATGTTTATAAATAGATCATTCATATGCATCCATGATTTATGCATTTTTGCCCCATTTGTATTATTTGATTCTGATCCAAGGAACTTTGAGCAACTCAAGGACCAAAAGAGAGAGTTGGAAGTTTCCCTAAAACCCACTTTTGAAATTTCAAAATTTGGAAATTGGATCAAACTTGGTTCCATAAAAAAAAAAGATCATTTCCATTATTCCAAAAATAAAGAGAGAAGATAAAATGACTTTTTCAAAATCAGAGGGAAAATATTGGAATTTGAATTTGGAACCAAAATATATTTGTTGGGTTTTATTTGCAATTTATTTTACTAGTTTAACAAAAATGTTTTTTTTAATTTGCATTATAGGCAGGATAAATGTTCACAAGGTCATATATAAGACCATATTATTATATGAACATTTTTCTTCAGATCTAAATAATAATTCTGAGAGGAGCGAACATGACACTCCAAAAAAAGTCAGATGAAAACAATGCCGAAAGTTTTGAATTCAAATTTGAGTTTCATTTGGATTTTAAGAAAAATGTTTTTTTATAAAGTTTTTATTTAGCCTCTGAAAAATAGTTCATCATGTAGGATTTATTTTTCTGATTTTTTTGATATATATATGTCCTATATTAAAATATTTTTATTTTCTATCTTTATATTTTTTTGTCTCACTGTCTAATTCAAAAAAAAAAAACGCGGCCCAGCCACTTGCTACCGAGGCCAACCAGCGCCCACGCTCGCCCAACCCAGCGCCAAAGCCAGCGAGGCCATTCCCGAGCGCCCCACGGAAAAAAAAATCCATCGCTCGCTCGCTCTCCCCTCACCTTTTCTTCTTCCTTAGAAACGTACGCGTACAACTGAGGCCCCTTCGTTTCCAATTCATGGAAATCAATTCTCCAGTCCGTTTCCCTTCCAAGGAAGATGTCCTATAAATAGCCACGACCTTCCTCGACCGATTCAGACGAAAATCCCTCGCCAAGTCCACCCCTACAGCACGTACTCGACGTTCCAATCTCGCAGCAGAAGCTCCAGTTCATCGCCGGATTACGACGTCGGTGAGCCATCCCGTGCTTTATCCTTTTATGTTCCGACTCCTCTAGATTCCTACTACCCTTTTGACAAGGTTTTGTGATCTCTCTCCATCTACAGCCACTGCACCAACCTCGTTGTCTTCACCGGAGCACCCGGAGCACCAAGTTTCTCCGCTTCGTTCCGTCGCCGTTCGTCGCCTCCGATCTTCACTGACTCCACCACCGGACGAGCCACTCTTCACCACATCTCCTAGACACCTCCGCTGCCGCCCACGACCGCCGGAGCCACCTTCTTCCTCGTCTCCGGCGACAAGTCCGGTGAACACCCTGTTCATTTTGTTTTCTCTTTTATCAGTATATTTTCGAGTTCAGATTCTATACCAAAACTTGTTTCTAGTATATCTTTTAGTCTATAGATCCGATTTAGTTGATTCTTTTTCCTACGGTTTCGTAGAAATATCCTCTATCCAGAGAACCTAACGAAATATATTTTTGAAAATTTTAAAATTTGAATTCAAACAGATCTGAATTCAAACTTCGTTAGGCCATAACTTGAGTTTCGTAACTCCGTTTTGGGTGATTCTTTTTGCAAATCGAAGCTTGTGACATGTACCTTCTGTTAAAACCAAAACCATTTATTTTTGTTGCTGTGAAAAATATATTCTGTACAGAAACTTTATTTTTGTATTTTTGGAGTTTTTCGAAGTCTTTTATTCGTTTTCTTTTTGATTCTTTGCTTGTATGCTTATGTATGTTATTGCTTGCTTACGCTAGATCATCCGGAGTGCGAAGCTTGTTACTACGAATCTTTAGAGTTCAACGAACGTCAGCAAGGCAAGTTCACACTTTGATCATAATTTTTAATACCTAGTTTTTACTATGCATTAGTTTCACCCTCATAGATTGCATGAGTAGGATTGGGAACATGTGATTATGCTATGTAGTTCATTTGGTAGGAACCTATGACCTTTTATCACCCCGGGAATATTCGTTATATAATATATTGCTTAGCCATGCTCGTAGACGGGGATTGGTATGTGTGATACATGCAAGTTGCGAGAGATAATAATTTTGGGACAACATAAGGTGGCAACTTTAATACACATCTGGGTGGATTGTTTGGGGCACCTGGAGAAACCAGTTCTTGCCCAAGGGGAATCCCGGAGTACCCGTGTGATTACCCTAGGTCCGCCACCCAGGCTCAAAGGGATCATAAGATATTTCATGCCTAGAAACTTCCGTGTGCAGCCACAAGCCATTATGGGCTCTGGCATAGTTGAGTAAGTTGTGTGACCTCTTTCCGTGGTAGACTAGCTGATGTAGGGGAAAGTAGGTGTACCGGTCTACCCAGGGTTTGGAGGAAATACTTCAGAAAGACTATGTCTCGATCTTCCGATCATGGAGGTGGTCGAGTCTTGTGGGGAAAAGTGCGCAAACCTCTGCAGAGTGTACAAACTAATCATGATTAGCCGTGTCCCCGGTTATGGACAACTTGAGTATCTAGAAGTGAATTATTGGTTGATCTCATCACTTTATTTAATGAAATCATTGGGTTACTAATAATTTGGGAATTTTGGGATTGAGTTGGAGGAACCTTCTCAATAATGGCATTTTTTTTAACTTAGTAGTAAATAAAAATTTATTCCTTTGTTGTAGGGTAAAATTGGCTTTATGCAAATATTAAACTTAGAGCCTCCACCAGCTAAATTTGCATATAGAGATAGTCTTTTTCTTTATTATTATTTCTATGGTGTGACATTGCCAGCATATTCCATGTGCTGACCTACACGGCTGCAACGTCTCATGTTGCAGAGTTTTCCGACGAGGAGTAAAGGTGCGATAGGTCGTTGTTCTGCACTCAGTTTGCCGTGGAGTTGATGGACTCATTTTACTTTTGATGCTTCCGCAGTTATGTTATCTAGATGGCCTTTGGCCATATTATTGTAATAAATACTCTTTTGAGGACCTCGATGTAATAAAGTGTGTGATTGAACTCTGTTATAATTCATCGAGTACTGTGTGTGTCAGCATACCGATCCAGGGATGACACTTAAGCACAGAGACTCCGATCCATTTGGATCGGGTCGCTACAAGATGGTATCAGAGCACATGCTGACTGTAGGACGCGACCACTAGGAAATGGAAAACCATAGGAAGAAAACTCTATTTACCACTTCCTTATATATCTGTTGGTCTGTACTCTTCTCTATTCATTTCTATCTCTTCTCTACTTCAATTCAATAGTTGTTGAACCCCATGACAAAGTTGCTCAGCTGATGAGACCAAGACCCATGAAGACATCATTGACGAAGAAGAAGAAGCTAGAGTTGACTTTGATTTGAGAAGATTTAGTTCAGACCACCAGTACCAAACGGAGTCCAACGAATGATTGCGGTAGTATGAAGAGATCATATCTCTTGTGGATATGACCTTACCTGTAGGTTTTGCTTGTGTGGTGTGATTTGTGTGAATTGCTTGATTTGAAGTTTTATTGCTATCATAAGCATATGGGTAGTGATTTCTCTCATTAGGCCCTTATTCTATTCTAATTTCTCATCCACTCTAAACCTAACAGATGCCTCCGAGACGTGACCCGGAATTTCCGCCGGAACTTACCCAGTTGATCCAGAACCAGAATGCCCTCATGCAGCTACTCATCCAGAATCAGAACCAGAACAACAACAACCCACCACCGCCACCCCCGGTCGACAACCTTACCCGTTTCTTGAGGTTGAACCCACCCGTGTTCTCTAGCAGCACGGAGCCGATCGTCGCAGATGACTGCCTTCGCAAGATCGGAAGGGAGCTGACCACCGCAGGATGTACTGACGCAGAGAAGGTGCGCTTTGCCGCACATCAACTGGATGGACCAGCAGCTTCGTGGTGGGAGAATTACACCACCACATTCCCCATAGCAAATGTGACTTGGGATCAGTTCCAGCAGGCGTTTCGTACATCACATGTTTCAGCCGGAGCTATGAGTTTGAAGAAGCGTGAGTTCTGCAACTTACGCCAGGGTAATCGTTCTGTTGGTGATTATGTGGAAGAATTCAGCAAGTTATCCAGGTATGCTCCCGGAGACGTGGCTGATGATGCCGCTAAGCAGGAGAAATTTCTTGAGGGACTAAATGATGATCTGGGACTTCAGTTGACTGTGGCTACCTTTAACAATTATCAAGAGTTGGTTGACAAGGCTCTCATTCTGGAAGGCAAGCAGCATCAGGTGGAAAACCGCAAGAGGAAGTACGGACAGGGAAAGTACAACTCTGGAGTTCAGCAGAAGCCCCGCTATACCCCGTACTCGGGAAATAATGGATCAGGATCTGGCAAGTATGGTGGACACACTCACCATAACCATGGAGGACATTCACATCATGGAGGGAATGGACACAACCATAATGGCCATAGGAATGGCAATGGAAACGGAGGAAACAACAATCAGCATCACTCCAACCCCGCTACACCGGCAAAGAAGGATCTGAGCCACATTACCTGTTTCAAGTGCGGAAAGACCGGACACTACGCCACCGAATGTCCCGAGGCGAAGAACGGGAATGGCAATGGAAGCTCTGGAAAGAAGCCAAATCCTTTTACCAGAGGTCAGGTGAACCATGTCAATGTGGAGGAAGTTTATGACCAGCCTGACGCCGTTGTTGGTAAGTTCTTGATTAATTCATTTACAGCCCTTGTTCTTTTTGACACTGGTGCATCGCATTCATTCATATCAAGGGGGTTTGTGGATAAGTTTAAGTTGCCGACCGTAGCCCTTAAAACACCAATGTTAGTGAGTTCCCCGGGAGCAGAGAACATGGCTAGTCAGGGATGTTTTTAGTTGCCGTTGACCATAGGGAGACATGTTTTTCCCACAGACCTCATCATCCTAGAATCACAAGGATTGGACGTAATTCTAGGCATGGACTGGCTATCCAAGTATGAAGGGAATATTGATTGTGCCAGTAAGTCGATTCTTCTCACCACCCCAGAGGGGAAACGGATTAAGTATGTGTCGAGGCATACGCCAAGGAGGACTCAAGTGAATTCTCTTTCAGGAGTTGTTCAAGAGGAAGTACCAATTGTGAAGGATTATCCCGATGTTTTTCCAGAGGAACTACCAGGCATGCCACCGGATCGAGACATAGAGTTTTTGATTGAATTGTTACCAGGCACTGGACCAATATCCAAGAGACCATACCGGATGCCCGCAAATGACCTGGAGGAAATTAAGAAGCAGATTAAGGAATTATTGGAGAAAGGTTATATTCGACCGAGTTCATCACCTTGGGGAGCCCCAGTGCTTCTAGTTGAGAAGAAGGATGGATCCTTGAGAATGGTTGTGGATTACCGTGCGTTGAATGAGGTGACGATCAAGAACAAGTACCCTCTGCCGATGATCAATGATTTGTTTGACCAGCTACAAGGAGCAAAAGTTTTCTCAAAAATCGATCTTCGATCTGGATATCACCAGCTGAAGATTCGAGAACAGGATATACCCAAGACAGCCTTTACCACGAGATATGGGCTTTATGAGTATACAGTCATGTCTTTTGGTTTGACTAATGCCCCTGCCTATTTTATGAGTATGATGAATAAGGTATTCATGGAGTTCTTGCATAAGTTTGTTGTGGTATTCATTGATGATATATTGATTTACTCAAAGAATGAAGAAGAACACAAGGAACATTTGTGCTTGGTTCTTGAGAAGCTCAGGGAACATCAGTTATATGCAAAGTTCAGCAAGTGTGAATTCTGGTTGAAGGAAGTTGGATTTCTCAGACATGTTATATCAGGGGAAGGAATAGCAGTGGATCCTTCAAAAGTTGAAGCCGTCACCGAATGGAAGGCACCCACCTCAGTCGGAGAGATTCGTAGTTTCCTTGGACTCGCGGGATATTATCGGAGGTTTATTGAGAATTTCTCCAAGATCGCGAAGCCCATGACAGAGTTATTGAAGAAAGACACCAAATTTAATTGGACCGAGGAATGTGAGGCCAGTTTTCAGGAGTTGAAGAAACGTTTGGTCACAGCCCCAGTACTAATTCTTCCGAATATACGCAAGGATTTTCAGGTATATTGCGACGCTTCTAGTCAGGGACTTGGAGGTGTTCTTATGCAAGAAGGAAGAGTTGTTTCATATGCCTCACGTCAGCTTCAACCCCATGAGCGTAATTATGCCACGCATGATTTGGAGTTAGCAGCCGTAGTGCATGCGCTCAAGACCTGGAGGCATTTTCTTATTGGAAATCATTGTGATGTTTACACGGATCACAAGAGTTTGAAATACATCTTCATGCAGAAGGAGTTGAACCTCAGGCAGAGAAGATGGTTGGAGCTCATAAAAGATTATGACATGAAATTGCACTATCACCCAGGAAAGGCAAATGTTGTGGCAGATGCTTTGAGCCGCAAGAGTTATGTCAATACCCTCACAGCAGGAGGATTACCTCAAGAGTTAATTGATGATCTCAGAAGATCTCCGATTGGAGATAGTACCACGAGGTTTTGTTACCGCAATGGAAATTCAATCCACCTTGCTGGGAAAGATTCGAGAAGCCCAGAAGTTAGACAAAGGTATTGCAGAAATAAAGGAAAGGATGAACCAAGGAAAGGCAGAAGGATTTCGTGAGGATGAACACGGAACCATATGGTTTGAGCAGCGTATTTATGTGCCAAATGACACAGAGATCAGGAAGTTGATTCTTCAGGAGGCTCATGATTCGCCTTATTCGATACACCCAGGAAACACCAAGATGTATTTGGACTTGAAGGAAAGTTTCTGGTGGACAGGTATGAAAAAGGATATTGCCGAGTATGTCGCAGTATGTGATGTATGTCAAAGGGTTAAGGCAGAGCACCAGAAAC
>LR738715.1:267800858-267814538 GCA_902687465.1 Secale cereale
CCCCTCTCACCCCTCGTCCGAAGCCCTCTCCTTCTGGAGCTTTTCCCCCTCCCTAACCTCGCCAATTGCTCGCCGGAGTTCGTGAAGTCCGGCGACCTCTCACCATGTGTACATGAAGCTATCTACAACCACACCTTGATCAAGTGGTTCACCTCATCGTCCTCTACACCGTCTTGCACGCATCCTTCGCCAAAGCACACCGGAGCCGCCTTCTTCCTCGTCTCCGGCGACTAGTCCGGTGAACACCCTGTCCGAATTTTTTCTCTTTTATCAGTATATTTTCCAATTCAGATTCTTTACCGAATCTTGTTTCTAGTATATCTTTTAGTCTATAGATCCGATTTAGTTGATTCTTTTTCCTACGGTTTCATAAAAATATCCTCTATCCAGAGAACCAAACGACATATATTTTTGAAAATTTAAAAATTTGAATTCAAACAGATCTGAATTCAAACTTCGTTAGGCCATAACTTGAGTTTCGTAACTCCGTTTTGGGTGATTCTTTTTGCAAATCGAAGCTTGTGACATGTACCTTCTGTTAAAACAAAAACCATTTATTTTTTTTTGCTGTGAAAATTATATTCTGTACAGAAACTTTATTTTGGTGTTTTTGGAGTTTTTCGAAGTCTTTTATTTGTTTCCTTTTTGGATCCTTGCTTGTATGCTTATGTATGTTATTGCTTGCTTACGCTAGATCATCCGGAGTGCGAAGCTTGCTACTACGAATCTTTAGAGTTTAAAGAACATCAGCAAGGCAAGTTCACACTTTGATCATAATTTTCAATACCCAGTTTTTATTATGCATTAGTTTCACCCTCAAAGATTGCATGAGTAGGATTGGGAACACGTGGTTATGCTATGTAGTTTATGTGGTAGGAACCTATGACCTTTTATCACCCCGGGAATATGCGTTATATCATATATTGCTTAGCCATGCTCGTAGACGGGGATTGGTATGTGTGATACATGCAAGTTGTGAGAGATAATAATTTTGGGACAACATAAGGTGGCAACTTTAATACACATCTGGGTGGATTGTTTGGGGCACCTGGAGAAACCAGTTCTTGCCCAAGGGGAATCCCGGAGTACCCGTGTGATTACCCTAGGTCCGCCACCCAGGCTCAAAGGGATCATAAGATATTTCATGCCTAGAAACTTCCGTGTGCAGCCACAAGCCATTATGGGCTCTGGCATAGTTGAGTAAGTTGTGTGACCTCTTTCCGTGGTAGACTAGCTGATATAGGGGAAAGTAGGTGTACCGGTCTACCCAGGGTTTGGAGGAAATACTTCAGAAAGACTATGTCTCGATCTTCCGATCATGGAGGTGGTCGAGTCTTGTGGGGAAAAGTGCGCAAACCTCTGCAGAGTGTACAAACTAATCATGATTAGCCGTGTCCCTGGTTATGGACAACTTGAGTATCTAGAAGTGAATTATTGGTTGATCTCATCACTCTTCTTAATGAAATTATTGGGTTACTAATAACTTGGGAATTTTGGGATTGAGTTGGAGGAACCTTCTCAATAATGGCATTTTTTAACTTAGTAGTAAATAAAAATTTATTCCTTTGTTGTAGGGTAAAATTGGCTTTATGCAAACATTAAACTTAGAGCCTCCACCAGCTAAATTTGCATATAGAGATAGTCTTTTTCTTTATTATTATTTCTATGGTGTGACATTGCCAGCATATTCCATGTGCTGACCTACACGGCTGCAACGTCTCATGTTGCAGAGTTTTCCGACGAGGATTAAAGGTGCGATAGGTCGTTGTTCTGCACTCAGTTTGCCGTGGAGTTGGATGGACTCATTTACCTTCGATGCTTCCGCAGTTATTTTTATTTAGATGGCCTTTGGCCATATTATTGTAATAAATACTCTTTTGATGACCTCGATGTAATAAAGTGTGTGATTGAACTCTGTTATAATTCATCGAGTACTGTGTGTGTCAGCATACCGATCCAGGGATGACACTTAAGCACAGAGACTTTGATCCATTTGGGTCGGGTCGCTACACGAATCTCACAAGTTTTCTGTTGAGTTTTGTGTTGTGAAGTTTTCAAGTTTTGGGTAAGGATTTGATGGAGTATGGAATAAGGAGTGGCAAGAGCCTAAGCTTGGGGATTCCCAAGGCAACCCAAGGTAACATCCAAGGACAACCAATAGCCTAAGCTTGGGGAGGTGCTCCGAGAAGGCATCCCCTCTTTCGTCTTCGTCTATCGGTAACTTTACTTGAGGCTATATTTTTATTCACCATGTGATATGTGTTTTGCTTGGAGGGTATTGTATGATTTGAGTCTTTGCTTTTTACTTTGCCAGAATCATCCTTTCTTTACACACCTTTTGAGAGGGACACGCTTGAGTTGTGATTTATTAGAATACTCAATGTGCTTCAATTATATCTTTTGAGCTATACAATTTTGCTCTAGTGCTTCACTTATATCTTTTTACAGCATGGCGGTGGCATTATTTTATATAAATTGGTGAACTCTCTTGATTCACTTAAATTATTTTGAGAGTCTCTAATCAGCATGGTAATTTGTTTAGGTTATGAATTTAGTCCTAATATGATAGGCATCCAAGGGAGATATAATGAAAACTTTCATATATGGAGCATTAAATAATATGTGAAGCTTGATTCCTTATGATTGTTTTGAGATATGAAGATGGTGATATTAGTGTCAAGCTAGTAGTAAAATGTGGAGTTGAAGAAATAATTCTGTTAAGGTTTGTGATTCCGCATGCACGCATGGTCTCCTAACTATGTAACCAAATTGAAGCGCATTGTGTCTTGATTGTTTATCTTTCCATGGAGGTCGGGCACGCGCGATGGTTAACTCCTACCAACCTCCCTCCTAGGAGCATGCGTAGTAGTACTTTGATTCGAGGGATAATAAATTTTTTCGCAATAAGTATGTAAGTTATTTATGACTAATGTTGAGTCCATGGATTATATGCACTCTCACCCTTCCACCTTGCTAGCCACTCTAGTACCGCGCAACTTTCGACGGTGCATCAAACCAATCATATATCCTTCCTTAAAACAGCCAACATACCTACCTATTATGGCATTTTCATAGCCATTCCGAGATATATTGTCATGTAACTCCACTATTCTGTTTATTATGACACACCATCATGTCATATTGCTTTGCATGATCATGTAGTTGGCATAGTATTACATGACACTCTTTATCATTGCACATCCCGGTACACCGCCGGAGGCATTCATATAGTCATATTTTTGTTCTAGTATCGAGTTGTAATATCGAGTTATAAGTAAATAAAAGTGTGATGATCATCATTATTAGAACATTGCCCCATGTGAGGTTATGAATAAAGAGGCCAAGAAGTCTCAAGAGTCCAAAAGATTCTCCAAAAAAGAGAAAATGGTCTCCAAAAAAAGAGGAGCCTAAAAAATAAGAGAAAAAGAGAGAAGGGACAATGTTACTATCCTTTTCCATAGTTGTGATTCAAAGTAGCACCATGTTCTTCATTATAGAGAGTCTCCTATTTTGTCACTTTCATATATTACTAGTGGGAAATTATGTTATAGAACTTGGCTTGTATATTCCAATGATGGGCTTCCTCAAATGCCCTAGGTCTTCATGAGCAAGCAAGTTGATGCACACCCACTAGTTTTATTTTGAGCTTTCATACACTTATAGCTCTAGTGCATCCATTACATGGCAATCCCTACTCACTCACATTGATATCAATTGATGGACATCTCCATAGTCCATTGATTTGCCTAGTTGATGTGAGACTTTCTCCCTACTTTTGTCTATTACCATCTTCTATTCCACCCATAGTGCTATATCCATGGCTCACGCTCATGTATTGCGTGAAGAGTTGAATTTTTTAAAGGATGTATAAGTATGAATATAATTGCTTGGCTGGTAGTGTTGAGAAGAGGGAGCATAAAAATACTATATAATTTTGTAGGGATAACTTTCTTTAGCCATGCTATTTTTGAAGCTTGATAATTTGCTTTCTACTATGTTTGGAAGCATTATTGTTTTTATGTCAATATTAAACTTTTGTTTTGAATCTGATGGATCTGAACATTCATGCCACAATAAAGAAGAATTACATGGATAAATATGTTAGGTAGCACTCCACATCAAAAATTCTGTTTTTATCATTTACCTACTCGAGGACGAGTAGGAATCAAGCTTGGGGATGCTTGATACGTCTCCAACGTATCTATATTTTTTATTGTTCCGTCCTATTATATTATATGTTTTGGATGTTTTATATGCATTAATATGCTATTTTATATTATTTTTGGGACTAACCAATTAATCTAGAGCCCAGTGTCAGTTTATGTCTTTTCCCTGTTTTCGAGTTTCACAGAAAAGGAATATCGAAAGGAGTCCAAATGGAATGAAACTTTACGATGATTTTTCTTGGACCAGAAGACACCCAGGGGACTTGGAGTCCAAGTTAGAAGAGCCACGAGGGCAACAAGGGTGCATGGCGTGCCCTAGGGGGGTGGGCGCGCCCCCCACCCTTGTGGGACCCTCGCAGCCCCCCTGACCTACTTCTTCGGCCTATATATTCCCAAACCCTCAGTGGAGGCATCGAAACCACTTTTCCGCCGCCGCAACCTTCTGTACCCATGAGATCCCATCTGGAGGCCTTTTCCGGTACTCTGTCGGAGGGGGATTCAACCATTGCCCTTCTGACGAAGCGTGAGTAGTTTACCATAGACCTATGGGTCCATAGCTAGTAGCTAGATGGCTTCTTCTCTCTCTTTGATTCTCAATACCATGTTCTCCTCGATGTTCTTGTAGATCTGTCTGATGTAATCTTCTTTTGCGGTGTGTTTGTTGAGAACCGATGAATTGTGGATTTATGATCAGCTTATCTATGAATATTATTTGAATCTTATCTGAATTCTTACATGCATGATTTGGTATATTAGTAATTCTCTTCGAACTATCGGTTTGGTTTGGCCAACTAGATTGGTTTTTCTTCCGATGGGAGAAGTGCTTTGCTTTGGGTTCAATCTTGCGGTGTCCTCACCTAGTGACAAAGTAGGGGTAGCGAGGCACGTATTGTCTTGTTTCCATCGTGCATAAAAAGATGGAGTTTTTGATCATATTTCTTGAGTTAATTCCTCTACATCATGTCATCTTAATTAAAGTGTTACTATGTTCTTCTTGAACTTAATACTCTAGATGCAGGTAGAAGTCGGTCGATGTGTGGAGTAATAGTAGTAGATCCAGAATCATTTCGGTCTACTTGACACGGACGTGATGCCTATATTGCATAATCATTGCCTTGGATATCATCATAACTTTGCGCTTTTCTATCAATTGCTAGACAGTAATTTGTTCACCCACCATATTATTTGCCTTCAAGAGAGAAGCCTCTAGTGAAACCTATGGCCCCCGGGTCTATTTTCTATCATACTAGTTTCCGATCTACTATTTTAAAATCTTTTACTTTCCAATCTATAAACCAAAAAAATCAAAAATATTTTATATTTTGTTTATCTATCTCTATCAAATCTCACTTTTGCAAGTGACTGTAAAGGGATTGACAACCCCTTTATCACGTTGGGTGCAAGTTGTTTGATTGTTTGTGCAGGTATTGGTGATTTGTGCGTTCATCTCCTACTTGATTGATACCTTGGTTCTCAAACTGAGGGAAATACTTATCTCTACTTTGTTGCATCACCCATTCCTATTCCAAGGGAAAAACCAACGGAATCTCAAGAAGTAGCACTTCTCGTGATGTCCAAGATCTCATCTGGAACTCTGAATAACATTTGGCTACCACTCATAAAATATCCCAATACTACTCTAGCGTCAACGAACGTTAAGTGTGCGACCCTGGGGGTTCGGGAATTATGTAGTCATGACCGAGACACCTCTCCGGTCGATAACCAATAGCGGGACCTGGATGCCCATATTGACTCCTACATATTCCACGAAGATCTTTTATCGGTTGAACCTTTATGACAACATATGTAATTCCCTTTGTCTGTCGGTATGTTAGTTGCCCGAGATTCGATCGCTGGTATCTCTATACCTAGTTCAATCTCGTTACCGGCAAGTCTCTTTACTCGTTCCGTAATACATCATGTTGCAACTAACTCCTTAGTCACTTTGCTTGCAAGCTTCTTATGATGTGTATTACCGAGAGGGCCCAGAGATACCTCTCCATCATACGGAGTGAAAAATCTCGATTCGCGCCAACTCAACAGACACCTTCAAAGATACATGTAGAGCATCTTTATGATTACCCAGTTATGTTGTGATGTTTGATAGCACACAGGGTATTCCTCCGGTATCCGTGAGTTGCATGATGTCATGGTCGAGGCAATATATATTTGACATTAACAAAGCAGTAGCAATAAACTCAACGATCAAATTCTATGCTAATGGATGGGCCGTGTCCATCACATCATTCTCCTAATGATGTGATCACGTTATCAATTGACAACACATGTCTATGGTTAGGAAACCTTAACCATCTTTTGATTAACGAGCTAGTCTAGTAGATGCTCACTAGGGACATGGTGTTTCCTACATTTCCACACATGTATCTAAGTTTTCGATCAATACAATTCTAGCATGGCTAATAGATGTTTATCATGAATAGGGAAATATGATAATAACCAATTTATTATTGACTCTAGGGCATATTTCCAATACCGGAAGGGTTCTAGGAGGCCACCGGTACTTGGTGGGCCTTACGGCCCAAAGGAGGGAGGCGCACAAGCCCACGAAGGGGGCTGGGAGCACTCCACCTCCCCTGGCCACGCGTCAAGGACGGAAAGGGGGCGCCAAGGCAAGGCAGCCACCGGCCCCTCCCTGCCATCTCTACCACCCGTAAAGAAGTAAAGGGGGAGGCTCCTAGGGCCTGCGCCGAGGGCGGCCGCCGGCCCCCTTGGGTCCGCGCCTAGGCATCCTCCCCTGCCCTCTCCACCTATATATATGTGACGAGGGAGAGGGGCAACACACACCACGATCCCCAAGCCGTGTGCGGTGCCCCCTCTAGTTCTAATTCCTCCTGTGTGCACGTCTGTTGTGCTTGGCGAAGCCCCGCGGATAGATTCACCACCACCGTCACCACGTCGTCGTGCTGGCGGAACTCATCTACTACTTCGCCTCTCTTGCTGGATCAAGAAGGCGAGGACGACATCGAGCTGAACATGTTCTGAACGCGAAGGTGTCGTACGTTCGGTACTTGATCGGGACGGATCATGAAGGTGTACGACTAGATCAATCGCGTTGATAAACGCTTCCGCTTAGCGATGTACAAGGGTATGTAGATGCTCTCCCTCTCTCGTAGATATGCATCTCCATGGATAGATCTTGCATGTGCGTAGAGTTTTTTTTGTTTTCCATGCAACGTTCCCCAACAGTGGTATCAGAGCCAGGTCTATGTGTAGATGATATGCACGAGTTGAACACAAAGGAGTTGTGGGCGGTAATGTTCATCTTGCTTCCCACCAATGTCTTATTTTGATTCGGCGACACTGTGGGGCGAAGCGGTCCGGACAAACCTTACATGTCCACGCACATGAGACCAGTTCCAGCAACTGACATGCAACTTGTTTTGCATAAAGGTGGCTCGTGAGTGTTTGTTTCTCCTACTTTAGTTGAATCAGATTTGACCACGACGGTCCTTGCAGAAGTTTAAATAGTAACTTCATAATCATCGTTGTGGTTTTGCGTAGGTAAGAACGGTGCTTGCTAGTTGCCTGTAGCAGCCACGTAAAACTTGCAACAACAAAGTAGAGGACGTTTAACTTGTTTTTATAGGGAATGTTATGACGTGATATATGCTGATGTATGAGATGATCATGTTTTGTAATAAGTTCACGACTTGCATGCCTATGAGTACGACAACCGGCAGGAGCCTTAGGGTTGTCTTTAATTATTGTATGACCTCGTGTCAATCACTTAAGCGCCATGTAATTGCTTTACTTTATCGGTATGCGTTAGCAATAGTTGCAGAAGCAATAGTTGGCGAGACAACCCCGACGCAACGATGGAGATCAAGGTGTCATGCCGGTGATGATGGAGATCATGCCGATGCTTTGCAGATTGAGATCAAAAACACAAGATGATGATGGCCATATCATGTCATATTTTTTATTGCATGTGATGTTTATCCTTTATGCATCCAGTTTTGCTTAGACCGACGCTAGCATTATAAGATGATCCCTTCACTTAATTTCATGATGAAAGTGTTCTCCCTGAGTATGCACCATTGCCAAAGTTCATCATTTCGAAGCACCTCATGATGATCGGGTGTAATAGATTCTATGTTCACATACAATGGGTGTAAGCCAGTTTTGCACACGTAGAATATTTGGGTTAAACTTGACAAGCATAGCATGTACAGACATGGTCTCAGAGCACTAGAGACCGAAAGGTTGAACGTGAGTCATATAGTAGATATGATCAACATAGAGATGTTCACCATTGAAGACTACCCCATCTCACATGATGATCGGACATGGGTTAGTTAATTTGGATCATGTATTCATTAGTAATTTGATTATTTGAACTAAAATTTATCATGAACTTAGTCTTAAAAGTTTTTGCATATCTATGTTGTAGATCAATGGCACGTGCTATCGTTCCCTTGAATTTTAATGTGTTCCTAGGGAAAGCTAAGTTGAAAGATGATGGTAGCCATTACACGATTATCCTCATTGCCGCACAGAAGAATTATGTCCTTGATGCACCGCTAGGTTACAGACCTACTGTAGGAGTTGATGCATATGTTATGAACATATGGCAGGCTCGATCTAATGACTACTCGATAGTTTAGTGTGTCATGCTCTATGGCTTAGAACTGGGACTTCAAAAGCGTTTTGAACGCCACGGAGCATATGAGATGTCCAAGAGCTGAAGTTAATATTTCAAGAAAATGACCAGGTTGGGAGATATGAAGTCTCCAACAAGTCGTTCAGCTGCAAGATGGAGGAGAATAGTTCTGTCAGTGAACACATACTCAAAATGCCTGGGTATCATAACTACTTGACATAGCTGGGAATTGATCTTCCAGTTGAGAGTATTACTAACAGAGTTCTTCAGTCACTACCACCAAGATACAAAGGCTTCGTGATGAACTATAATATGCAAGGGATGAATAAAATGATTCCCGAGGTCTTCATGATGCTGAAATCGGCAAAGGTAGAAATCAAGAAGGAGCATCAAGTGTTGATGGTTAACAAGACCACTAGTTTCAAGAAAAGGGCAAGGGAAAGAAAGGGAACTTCAAGAAGAATGGCAAGCAAGTTGCCGCTCCCGTGAAGAAACCCAAAGCTCGACCCAAGCCTGAAACTGAGTGCTTCTACTGCAAGGGAAATGGTCACTCGAAGCGGAACCTCGCCAAATACTTGGCAGATAAGAAGGATGGCAAAGTGAACAAAGGTATATTTGATATACATGTTATTGATGTGTTCCTTACCAATGATCGTAGTAGCGCCTGGGTATTTGATACTGGTTCGGTTGCTCATATTTGTAACTCGAAACATGAGCTAGGGAATAAACGAAGATTCGCTAAGGATGAGGTGACGATGCGCGTCGGGAATGGTTCCAAGGTTCATGTGATCGCTGTCGGCACGCTACCTCTACATCTACCATCGGGATTAGTTTTAGACCTCAATAATTGTTATTTGGTGCCAACATTGAGCATAAAAAATTAAATTTGGATCTTGTTTATTGTGAGATGTTTATTCATTTAAGTCAGAGAATAATGGTTGTTCTATTTATATGAGTAATATCGTTTATGGTCATGCGCCTTTGATGAATGGTCTATTCTTATTGAATATCGATCGTAGTGATACACTTATTCATAATATTGATGCCAAAAAATACAAAGTTGATAATGATAGTGCAACATTCTTGTGGCACTGCCGTTTTGGTCATATTGGTGTAAAACGCATGAAGAAACTCCACGTGGATGGAATTTTGGAATCACTTGATTATTGAATCATTTGATACTTGCGAACCATGCCTCATGGGTAAGATGACTAAAACTCCATTCTCCAAAACAATGGAGCGAGCTAATGACTTATTGGAAATAATACATGCTGATGTATGCGGTCCGATGACTATTGAAGCACACAGCGGGTATCATTATTTTCTAACCTTCATAGATGATTTAAGTAGGTATGAGTATATCTACTTAATGAAACACACGTCTGAAATATTTGAAAAGTTCAAAGAATTTCAGAGTGAACTCGAGAATCATTGTGACAAGAAAATAAAGTTTCTACAATCCGATCGCTGAGGCGAATATTTGAGTTACGAGTTTGGCATTCATTTAAGACAATGTGGAATTGTTTCACAACTCACGCCACCTGGAACACCACAGCGTAATGATGTGTCCGAATGTCGTAACCGTACTTTATTAGATATGGTGCATTCTATGATCCCTTTTACTGATTTGCCTTTATCATTTTGGGGTTATGCGAGACATCCACATTCATGTTAAATAGGGCACCACCTAAATCCGTAGATACGACACCGTATGAACTATGGTTTGGCAAGAAACCTAAGTTGTCATTTCTTAAAGTTTGGGGATGCGACGCTTACGTCAAAAGGCTTAAGCCTGATAGGCTTGAACCCAAACCGGAGAAGTGCATCTTCATAGGATACCCTAAAGAAACTATTGGGTATACCTTCTACCACATATCCAAAGGCAAGATCTTTGTTGGTAAGAATGGGTCATTTCTAGAGAATGAGTTTCTCTCGAAAAAAGTGAGTGGGAGGAAAGTAGAACTTGATGAGGTAGTTGTACCTTCTCTCGAATTGGAAAATAGCACATAAGAGAAAATTGTTCCCACAATGACTACACCAACTAGAGAAGAAGCTAATGATAATGATCATGAAACTTAGGATCAAGTTACTACCAAACCTCTTAGGTCGACCAGATTACGTATCGCATCAGAGTGGTACGGTAATCATGTACTAGAAGTCATGTTGTTAGACAACGGCGAACATTTTAACTATTAAGTAGCTATGATGAGCCCAGATTCCGACAAATGGCTTGAGGCCATGAAATCTGAGATAGGATCCATGCGTGTGAGCAAAGTGTGGACTTTGGTGGACTTGCCCGATGATCGGCAAGACATTGAGAATAAATGGATCGTCAATAGGAAGACGAACGTTGATGGTAATATCACTGTCTACAAAGCTCGACTTGTTGCGAAAGGTTTTCGACAAGTTCAAGGGGTTGACTACGATGAGACTTTCTCACCCATAGTGATGCTTAAGTCTATACGAATCATGTTAGCAGTTGCCGCATTTTATGATTATGAAATCTGGCAAATGGATGTCAAAACTGCATTCCTTAATGGATATCTCAAATAAGAGTTGTATATGGTGCAACCAGAAGGTTTTTCCGATCCTAAAGGTGCTAACAAAGTGTGCAAGCTCCAACGATCCATTTATGGACCGATCCAAGCATCTCGGAGTTGGAATATACGCTTTGATGAGGTGATCAAAGCATATGGTTTTATACAGACTTTTGGAGAAGTCTGTATTTACAAGAAAGTGAGTGGGAGCTCTCTAGCATTTCTGATATTATATGTGGATGACATATTGTTGATTGGAAATGATGTAGAATTTCTGGATAGCATAAAAGTATACTTGAATAAGAATTTTTCAATGAAAGACCTCGGTGAAGCTGCTCAAATATTGGGCATCAAGATCTATAGAGATAGATCAAGACGCTTAATTGGACTTTCACAAAGCACATACCTTGATAAAGTTTTGAAGAAGTTCAAAATGGACCAGTCAAAGAAAGGTTCTTGCATGTGTTACAAGGTGTGAAGTTGAGTCAGACTCAATGCCCGACCACTGCAGAAGATAGAGAGAAAATGAAAGTCATTCCCTATGATTCAACCATAGGTTCTATCATGTATGCAATGATGTGTACCATACCTGATGTGTGCCTTGCTATAAGTCTAGCAGGAAGGTCCCAAAGTAATCCAGGAGTGGATCACTGGACAGCGGTCAGGAACATCCTGAAATACCTGAAAAGGACGAAAGATATGTTTCTCGTTTATGGAGGTGACAAAGAGCTCGTCGTAAATGGTTACGTCGATGCAAGCTTTGACACTGATCCGGATGACTCAAAGTCACAAACCGGATACGTATTTTTGTTGAACGGTGGAGTTGTCAGTTGGTGCAGTTCCAAGCAGAGCGTCGTGGCGGGATCTACGTGTGAAGCAGAGTACATAGTTGCTTCGGAAGCAGCAATTGAAGGAATCTAGATGAAGGAGTTCATATCTGATCTAGGTGTAATACCTAGTGCATCGGGTCCAATGAAAATCTTTTGTGACAGCATTGGAGCAATAGCCTTAGCGAAGGAATCCAGATTTCACAAGAGAACCAAGCACATCAAGAGACGTTTCAACTCCATCTGTGATCAAGTCAAGGAGGGGACATGGAGATTTGCAAAATACATACGGATCTGAATATTGCAGACCCGGTGACTAAGCCTCTTCCACGAGCAAAGCATGATCAGCACCAAGACTCCATGGGTGTTAGAATCATTACTATGTAATCTAGATTATTGACTCTAGTGCAAGTGGGAGACTGAAGGAAATATGCCCTAGAGGCAATAATAAAGTTGTTATTTATATTTCCTTATATATCGTGATAAATGTATTTTATTCATGCTAGAATTTTAATAACCGGAAACTTGATACATGTGTGAATACATAGACAAAACAAAGTGTCCCTAGTATGCCTCTACTAGACTAGGTCGTTAATCAAAGATGGTTAAGTTTCCTAACCATAGACATGTGTTGTCATTTGATGAATGGGATCACATCATTAGGAGAATGATGTGATGGACAAGACCCATCCGTTAGCTTAGCATTATGATCGTTTAGTTTTATTGATATTGCTTTCTTCATGACTTATACATGTTCCTCTGACTATGAGATTATGCAACTCCCAAGTACCGGAGGAACACTTTGTGTGCTATCAAACGTCACAACGTAACTGGGTGATTATAAAGATGCTCTACAGGTGTCTCCGAAAGTATTTGTTGAGTTGGCATAGATCGAGAATAGGATTTGTCACTCCGAGTGTCGGAGAGGTATCTCTGGGCCCTCTCGGTAATACACATCATAATAAGCCTTGCAAGCAAATGACTAATGAGTTAGTCACGAGATGATGTATTACGGGACGAGTAAAGAGACTTGCCGGTAACGAGATTGAACTAGGTATGAAGATACCGATGATCAAATCTCGGGCAAGTAACATGCCGATGACAAAGGGAACAACGTATGTTGTTATTCGGTTTGACCGATAAAGATCTTCGTAGAATATGTAGGAGACAATATGATCATCCGGGTTCTGCTATTGGTTATTGACTGGAGATGTGTCTCGGTCATGTCTACATAGTTCTCGAACCCGTAGGGTCCACACACTTACCTTTCGATGATGATTTGTATTATGAGTTATGTGTTTTTGATGACCGAAGTTTGTTCGGAGTCCCGGATGAGATCACGGACATGACAAGGAGTCTAGAAATGGTGGAGACACAAAGAACGATATATTGGACGATGTTATTCGGACATCGGATGAGTTCCAAGCGGTACCGGATAACTATCAGAGTGTCAGAGGGTTATCGAAACCTCTGGGGGAACTAATGGGCCTTCATTGGGCCTTAGTGGAAAGGAGACGAGGGCTGCAAGG
>LR738715.1:267822322-267833506 GCA_902687465.1 Secale cereale
GGACTTGTATGTGATACAGTCCAAAGTAATTTGTCGATCCAGAGGATGCTAGTAAGTGTGCAAACTTCAGAGTTCCAGCAATGGACAGAAGAGAGCAAAATGGAGTTGGAATCTTCGTGTTTTGATGAAATGGTCAAAAGGGGTTTTGACTTCATCAATGGGTAACGAAGATGCTTGTAATTCAAGAAAGTAAGTGGGAGCGCAATAATATTTCTAAAAACCTTGTGTGCTTGACACATTGGTAATTGGAAATAAATTTCTTGACACGAATTAGGACTTCATTTGAAAATAGTTTTTTCGATGAAGTGCTTAGGCTAAATAGCCTTGATATTAGGCATGATGATCTATGGAGATAGATTTACCTAATGGGGCTAAGCTATGAATACATATTGACAAGATGCTAAAACCTTTTAGCATATAAAACGCCAAGGAGTGATTCTTGCCGAAGTCACATGGAAAGAGTTTTTTGCAAGACTCGGTGTCGCATAACACTGATGAGCAAAATACATGATGGAGATTCCACACACTCTTGTGTTTGGATTAATCATGTATTCCATGGTATGTAAAACAACCAGATATGTCCAATACTCCCAAGGTATTGCGAGTATGGATACCAAAGTGATCAAAGTACTGATCATAGGACAACAGTGAAAGATGTCATTTAGTACCAGAGTAGTACTGATGACATGTTTTCTCACAAGCAGAGATTATGAAGTGCTCGTTGTAAGTAATTACATCGATACAGTCTTCATCAATGCTCCATGCGATTTTCGATTTAAAATTAAGGGTTTTGTGTAACACACAGTGTGGTGGCACAGTTAGTTGGAAAATGTTCCATACAAGTTACTGTGGCGAATTCTATAACAGAGGCGAAGTATGTTGCCGCTTTTGAAGCGACAAAGAAGATGTTGAATCATATAGTTCATTCATGAACTTAGTATGGTTCCAAGATGGCTTTTGTCAATGGGACACTACTGCGGGTAGTTGCTCCATAACTAAGTCTGAGGAATCCAGGTTCGACCTGTGATTCACATACATACAAAACCAAGTCCACACAAAATATGAATTTTGTGAAAGCGTGAAGACGCGAGGATATGCAAAGATACACACGGAGCTGAAGTCGTCAGATCCGTTGGACATCAGGCTATACCACAAGCGAAGCATATTTACACCAATGTGACATAGGTGTAAAGTGCATTAGCATTGACTAGATTATTGACTCTAGTGCAAGTGGGAGTCTGTAGGAGATATGCCCTAGAGGCAATAATAAATACTATTATTTATCTCACTGTTCATAATTAGGTTTATGTTCCATGCTATAACTGCTATGGTTCTCGAGTCTGCAAATAAAACGAGGCTCGGAGGAAGACTCATATGCACGTGTGGAATAATAAACGATAAAATGTATTCCTGGTCTGGCCTCTAAGACTAGCTCAAGTGTTGCATGATGGTTCTGTTTTCCTGATCATGGGCATGTCTATGCCAGCAACTTTGAGGGCACAATGTTATAGGAACATTTGTGTTGAATCGACCCGATTGATGTTATGCTATGAGATACTTTCGTCACAAGTTAATGGTTAATAACACAGGAAGTTAATGTTTGCATAATTCCTTAGACCATGAGAGTATCGAGTTTCTTCATGCTTGCTTCATGAACTTTGGGGTTTGTTAAACGTCATCCGTAAATGGGTGGCTATTACGGCGGCTTACGGGTTCATGGAAAAGTATGGCAAGTAACGAGATAGCTCAAGATTGGGATTTGCTCCTCCGTCGATGGAGAGATATACTCGGGCCCTCTCGGTGTAACGGTATCCATCATCGTCTGGCCAGACACAGGGTGATTTGATCACTGGGATGCCGGAACACGAAAACGAGAAAAGAGAACAAAACCGGTAACGAGGTAACTTGCATAGTGGACAAAGTGTTTGCCCACGGGGATGCAATAAATCTCACCTCGGGTGTTTGTGACATATCGCGAAGCAAAAGGAATAGCTCACGTAAACTGGAGGTTCACTCGAATATTCATTCGTGTGGGTATAGGTGGTCAATATGGGTGTCCACGGCTCCGATGTTGATCATTGATCGGAAGAGGTTCCGTGTCATGTCTATACTTCACCGAACCTATAGGGTCACACGCTTAAGGGTCATCTATCTGCTGAATACTAGACAGGGAGTCTGAGAGAAATCACCGAAAAAGTTTCGGAGACAACGGAAGAGTTCCGGAGAGAGAACACCGAAAGAGTTTCGGTAAAACCAAAAAGATGTTTCGGAATATATTATTAGGTCAAAAAGGGTTTCGGCACCGCATGGAAATTATCAGAGGGTGCCAGAATTGGTCTGGGAACTTCTGGGAATTTTCAGAGAGAAAAATCGGAAATGTTCCGAAACTGCCGTAACCGCTGTTGATGCTTTCCGCTGATAAAAACCACAGCACCGAAAATGTTTCGGATCATGCCCAGAATAATTTTAGAGGGTACCGGAAATGTTCTGGGACCTTCTGGAATTTTTCAGAAAAAAGTTTCGCGGAAAACATCTTGTCCCAGTGCGAGGGGACAAGATCCCACGAATCGGGGGTTGCATGTTTGGTGGCTTTTTGTCTAGGGAGCATGCATGTTTCATGGAGACATGTTGGTGGCTTTTTGGGCCCCCCCCCCATGGGGGGGACAAGGTGTTGGGCTGCCATGGGAGTGTCCCCTTGGTGCCCCCCTTGTGTTACCTTTTTACCCTTCCATGTGGGACATGTAGCATGGGTAATTTGGTATTTCCTCCACCACCCCACCCCTTGCCTTGGCCTATAAATAGAGGTGGAGGGGCAGCCCCCCACACTCACTCCTTCTCACATACATGCCATTGCAATGATCTGGCTTCTCTCTCCCTCCCACGAAATAGTTTCGTAGAGCCGAAAGGCTGTCTGGGTTCCGGTGGGAACTAGTTCTGGACGGCGAAGCCCTGCCGGATAGATGAGACCGTATGTGTGCAACTCTGTAGAGAGATCGTAGTTTCGGTCTTAGTTCGTGAGTGCCTCCCGAAGGACTGTCCGTGTGACCGTCCGAGTTTCGAAGGTCCTCCCGAAGGGCTGTCCGAGTGACCGTTCGAGTTTCGAAGGTCCTCCCGAAGGGCTGTCCGCGACACCATCCGGGGGACTGTTCGACCGTCTCCCGGAGGGCTGTCCGAGGAGAAGATGAGGGTATACATCCTCGCGGTTGGGAGGTTGTAAATCCTAGCTGCGGGGATCTGCACCAACGATCGTCATCGACTCTACTTCCGCTGCGCTACGAGTCGGTAACGAATATGATCAAAACCTTGTATGCAGTCTTCATAGTGGTCCTGGGCTGGTGCGTAGGTCGGAAAATTTTCGTTTTCTGCTGCGTTACCCTACATTATTCAGACACCGGATGAGTTCCGAGGGGTGGCGGATAACTATCGGAGTGCCGGAGGGTTGTCGGAACCTCCGGGGGAACTAATGGGCCTTTATTGGGCCTTAGTGGAAAGGAGAGGAGAACCGCAAGGGTGGCCGCGCCCCCTTCCTATGGCAAGTCCGAATTGGACTAGGGAGGGGGGCGGCGCCCCCCTCTTTCCTTCTCCTTCTCTCCCTCTCCTTCCTTCCCCCTCTCTCCCTTTTGGTGGAATCCTACTAGGACTAGGAGTCCTGGTAGGACTCCCCGCTTGGGCGCGCCCTAGGGGCCGGCCGGCCTCCTCCTCCCTCCTTTATATACGTGGGGAGGGGGCACCTTAGAACACACAACTTGATCTTTTAGCCGTGTGCGGTGCCCCCCTCCATAGTTTTCCACCTTGGTCATATTATCATAGTGCTTAGGCGAAGCCCTGCGCAGATCACGTCATCAACACCGTCAACACACCGTCGTGCTTCCGAAACTCTCCCTCGAGCCTCTGCTGGATCAAGAGCTTGTGGAACGTCATCATGTTGAACGTGTGCTGAACACGGAGCTGCCATATGTTCAGTACTTGGATCGGTTGGATCGTGAAGACGTTCGACTACATCAACCGTGTTACTAAATGCTTCCGCTTTCGGTCTACGAGGGTACGTGGACACACTCTCCCCGCTCGTTGCTATGCTTCTCCTAGATAGATCTTGCGTGATCATAGATTTTTTATTTGAAATACTATGTTCCCCAACAGTACCAAAGTAATCTAGGAGTGCATCACTCGGCAAAGGTCAAGAATATCCTGAAGTACCTAAAAAGGACCAAGGATATGTTTCTCGTTTATGGAGGTGACGAAGAGCTCGTCGTAAAGGGTTACGTCGATGCTAGCTTCGACACCGATCCAGATGATTCTAAGTCACAAACTGGATACATATTTATATTGAATGGTGGAGCTGTCAGTTGGTGCAGTCCCAAGCAAAGCGTCGTGGCGGGATCTACGTGTGAAGCGGAGTACATAGCTGCTTTGGAAGCAGCACATGATGGAGTCTGGATGAAGGAGTTCATATCCGATCTGGGTGTAATACCCAGTGCATCGGGTCCAATGACAATATTTTGTGACAACACTGGAGAAATTGCCTTAGCGAAGGAATCTAGGTTGCACAAGAGAACCAGACACATCAAGAGATGCTTCAACTCCATTCGTGAAAAGGTCAAGGATGGAGACATAGAAATTTGCAAAGTACATACGGATCTGAATGTGGCAGACCCGTTGACTAAACCTCTTCCGCGGGCAAAACATGATCAACACCAAGACTCCATGGTGTTAGATTCATTACTATGTAATCTAGATTATTGACTCTAGTGCAAGTGGGAGACTATTGGAAATATGCCCTAGAGGCAATAATAAAGTGGTTATTATTATATTTCCTTAGTCATGATAAAGGTTTATTATTCATGCTATAATTGTATTGATCGGAAACTTAAATACATGTGTGGATACATAAATAAATAATGTGTCCCTAATGAGCCTCTTCTAGACTAGCTAGTTGATCAAAAGATGGTTAAGGTTTCCTAACCATAGACATGTGTTGTCACTTGATAACGTGATCACATCATTAGGAGAATGATGTGATGGACAAGACCCATTTGTTAGCATAGCGTATGATCATTCAATTTTTGCTACTCCTTTCTTAAATGTCAAATACATATTCCTTCGACCATGAGATCATGCAACTCCCGGATACCGGAGGAATACCTTGTGTGTTATAAAATGTCACAATGTAACTGGGTGATCAGAAAGGTGCTCTACAAGTATCTCCAAAGGTGTCTGTTGAGTTGGCGTAAATCGAGATTGGGATTTGTCACTCCGTACGGAGAGGTATCTATGGGCCCTCTCGGTAATACACATCACAAGAAGCTTGAATGCAAAGTGACTAAGGAGTTAGTTGTAATATGAGGTATTACGGAACGAGTAAAGAAACTTGTCGGTGACGAGATTTAACTAGGTATGGAGATACCGACAATCGAATCTCGGGCAAGTAACATACCAACAGACAAAGGGAATTACGTATGTTGTCATAAAGGTTCGATCGATAAAGATCTTCGTAGGATATGTAGGAACCAATATGGGCATCCAGGTCCCGCTATTGGGTATTGACCGGAGAAGTGTCTCGGTCATGTCTATATCATTCTCGAACCCGTAGGGTTCGCACGCTTAACGTTCGTTAACGATATAGTATTATATGAGTTATGTGAACTGGTGACCGAATGTTCTTCGGAGTCCCGGATGAGATCACGGACATGACGAGGAGATCCGGAATGGTCCGGAGGTAAAGATTGATATATATGATGATACTATATGGTCCCCGGAAACGTTTCGGAATGCACCAGAGTTTTATCGGAGTGCCGGAAGGGTTTCAGGAGGCCACCGGTACTTGGTGGGCCTTATGTGCCAAAGGAGGCTGGGCGCACTCCACCTCCCCTAGTCGCGTGCCAAGGAAAGGGGGGCGCCAAGGCAGGGCAGCCGCTAGCCCCTCCCCTTCCATCTCCTCCACCCCTTAAGAAGGAAAGGGGGAGGCGCCTAGAGCAGGCGCCCAGGGAGGCCGCCGGCCCCCTTGGGGGCGCGCCTAGGTAGCCTCCCCTCCCCCTCCACCTATATAAGTATATGTGAGGAGGGAGAGGGGCAACACACACCACGATCCCCAAGCCGTGTGCGGCGCCCCCTCTCCCTCTAGTTCTAGTTCCTCCTTCGTCCAGGTCTATTGTGCTTAGCAAAGCCCTGCGGATAGATTCACCACGTCGTCGTGCTGCTGGAACTCATCTACTACTCCCTCCGTCCGGAAATACTTGTCATCAAAATGAATAAAAGGGGATGTATCTAGATGTATTTTGGTTCTAGATACATCCCTTTTTGTCCATTTTGATGACAAGTATTTTGGGACGGAGGGAGTACTTCGCCTCTCTTGCTATATCGAGAAGGCGAGGACTTCATCGAGCTGAACGTGTGTCGAATGCGGAGGTGTCGTACGTTAGGTACTTGATCGGGACGGATCGTGAAGGTGTACGACTACATCAACCGTGTTTATAAATGCTTCCACTTAGCGATCTACAAGGGTATGTAGATGTTCTCTCCCTCTCGTAGCTATGCATCTCCATGGATAGATCTTGTGTGTGCGTAGAATTTTTTTGTTTTCCATGCAACGTTCCCGAACATGAACTATGTATAAACTGATATATCATTTGTAGTTTGTGTGTTTGTGTTGATCGACGTCGCATGGGAACCATGGATTTGAGGTTTATAAAACAGGGGGCATTGTTGTCCGGAGGAACAAACGAGATCGACCCCTCAGTGTCTGCGGCAATTTTGAAGTCTGTGGAGGTGCTCCAACACATTTTGGGCGTGGTTGGAAGCCGTAGCACTTGGGCCTGGCTAGCTCAAGCGTGGCTCACATGAGACTGGTTGAGCAAACGCAGCCTCTAAACCATCATCTGCAACCTGTTTGGTTGTCCGTATTTACTTCTCACACATTAGGGGATAGCTAGCCGCATGGTGTTTGGTTGCCCGCATTGTGTGAACTCACACACATAAGCATGTTGTTTGGTTGCATACAACCCTTGTTGTTTGATAACCTCTTTGGCGTTGTGGTGATGTTACCAGCACACAACTTAACATAACATAGTAGTAAGCATAAATATTGTGCCATACATAAGCAGGTCAGTTCAAACATAGTACTAAGCAATGTGATATTAAACTAAATCATCTGGAGCATACGATGGCCTATCATAGGCGTCCACGGCGAAGGCGTCATCGTGCCTCCCGCACCTGGTCACCACTTCAATGCCATCGTCATTAAAGACGATGACCTTCAGGATGTTGGGATTGAGCAGCTTGAAGGTCACCATGAAGCCTATCTTGATCTGATGGATGGCAGCAAAGGTGGCCCAACCCTGATCAAGGGTAACCCTACCGTCCAACAACCAGACAGTGAACCTCCAGGAGCAGTCGGTGTTTGTCTTCAACTTGAACTCCTATGGCACGGACGAGAACTACTTTGTGAAGGACAAGTGCATAGGTATGGCCTCGAGCTGGGGGGCCATGATCACCTTGCGGAAGGTGGTTGGCCCTCCCACCTCATGGTAGTGGACGTAGTTGCGGCGCTCGCCGCTGGTGGGCTCATACGGCATGTCGTTATCCGTGGCCGGGCTCTAGACGTGCGTCACCTTTGAGGGCGGCACCGCGTCCTTGCCCTTGTCCTGCTCATTCGATGCCACCACCTCCTTTGCCTTGTTCTCTATGTCGATATGAATTATGAAGAGGTTTAGAGGCTGGGTCAAGAAGTGCATTATGAACCTTGCAACATTGCCATTAAAAGCTATTCTCGTGTGCCCCTTTAGTTACCCACCGTGAAGGTCACCACTTACCTACCACCTCCCTATCTCTCACTCTTCATTCAACCCAACGCCATGAACCCCAACAACAAGTCAAACCCAACCCCAACCCCTTTCCTTGGGGCATTGGATGGAGGGCTTTCATCCTAGGGTGCTCCATGGGTGGCCGCATCAAGTTTAAGAAACACCATGGAAGTGTGCTCAAACTTCAGCGGCGTGGAAGATCTGCACAAAGAGGCAGACACTGTGGTGAAGAAGGCCACGCCGGAGGAGTTGAAGACATTGTTTCCTAACCCAGCGAAGGGCGCTATGTCAGTCGACATACTTTGCCGGGCCATGAACCAGGCTGATTCCAGCGACGCTGGATGGAGGACAAAGTGGGTCAAGTACAGACAGTACCGGCGTCCTCATGGCCATCGTGCCTCCGAGTACTTGAGCACAAATACTATGATGGTGCCGCAAGAGGATCAAGCGACAGTGCCTATGGAGGTAGAAGAACATGGGGTGTGTCGTGGAATTAACACGGCAGATGTCCTAGGTAAGGACTTAGTCGTGAGGCCGCGCATCTATGTAGTAGCTTAAGAGGGGTTGAGCGGAATCGAGAGACGCGATGCAAGACAAAGATTTAGACAGCTTCGGGCCCCGGGAAACATCATCCGGTAATAACCCTCCGTGCTGTTTGAGGCTAGATCTCATTATGATCCTCGTGGTGTCGCCGGTAAACCGGCTCTTGGTGTCTAGCCCTAGAAACTTGTGATAACTTGTCTAAAACTTGTCTAAAACCTGTCCCTCCTTGGGGAGCCCTGCCCCTCCTTATATATGTTGAAGGGGCGGGTTACATGACTAGTCCTAGTAGGATTAGGATTGCTTTATTACAAGGAGTCCTAGTCTTGCTTCCTTTGTAGGAGAATATTCCTTATGCTTTCTTCATAAACCGGCCCACCATACATGAACCGGCCTTCTGGGCCTTGGGCCTTGTCATCCATGATCCGCCTGCCGGGTTACCAGTAAATTGCCAAGTGTAAACCGTCTTAAGTAAAACGCCAAGTCCAGCCGGGTTATAATTCTGGCCGGTTTACACCGCGGGGTATATCCCCGACATTAGCCCCCAGTTTAGCTTGAATTTATCCATGGTAAACTTGATCCTTCCTGCATACATAACACGAACAAATTTGATAAGTTGTGCTCCGGGTTAAAGTATTTTCCTGAACCGGCACCTGATCATCCTTAAATCCTTGTCATTTCCTCCTTGATATGTATCCATGATCTCATAGCAAATCTCCTTAGCAGATATGTTCAAACACTACCAATGAAAAAAAATCCAGGCACTTCTTCTGAAAACTCCGGGTCAATAGTCCAGCTTCATAATCAATTTGCTGACATTGGCTTGTCACAGAGATAAATATTGTAAGAAATAATCCACTTGAATCGGTTTCCAATGCTTATCAAATATTGGTGTTTGAAATACTCAAACTGATATCCAGCCGGCTTGAAGATGCCGGTTTATGATTACCACCATTGCTGGGTTATAAAAACTGATAATTCCGGGTCATGACTGTTTATAAATGCCGGGTTATGATTGTTGCCAACGCCGGGTCACACAATTAATCTTCCGGACTTACCCAAAACTGAGAATTTGAAGATGTTCCTCCTTTGTATGCATATTACCTGTAGCCCCCAAGTCTTAAGAGGAGAACATAGTGATATCTTAAGACTTGTTTCAATAAATGTTGCAACCTTGAAGAAATCCAGATTGTTCATCCCAGTCATTAGTAAAAACTGAATATTCCACATATGTAGCCCCCAAGTGTCGAGTTGTCATGCTTGCATCAACCTGGGACTTGTAATTTGCATAATGCTCAAAAACTTCAATCAGTGTAGCCCCCAAAGTGCCGGGTTGTCATGCTTGCATCAACCTGGGACTTGTAATTTGCATAATGCTCAAAAACTTCAATCAGTGTAGCCCCCAAGTGCCGGGTCATTATGCAATAATGAGCAGGGACTTTGTAGATATAATCATTGAAAATAACATTATATAATGTAACTTCCATCATGGGTTTTGAACCCACGTCCACAAGGTTAAGAGCTTTGTGCTTTACCAACTGAGCAGTGGACCTTTCAATACAATGGATTAATACTTGTGTACCTTGAATTGTTGACAGGAGCGATTGGTAGCCCCCAAGGGCCGGCTCAATATGATATGATGAGTCGGGTCTTCAATAAGGTGAGCAAAAAATGACTTTGCATTAGCCCCCAAGTGTCATGGTGCATGCTTGCAGCGACATGAGACTTGTGTATTTGATGTAATCTCAATCTGAATGATGTAGCCCCCAAGTGCCGGGTTGTAAGCCTGCAACGACTCGGGACTATTCCTTTGTAGAATAAATCACTTCCATCGATGAAATAATATCCATTTCGCTTAAAGCAACTTTAAAAACCTCAATCATAATATTGATAACCATAATAAAAATCCAGCCATGTTGGCTATTAAATATTTGAATAATATAATCCGGTTTGAAAACCGGTTCCAGTGATATTTGTTCACAACCAGGCCGGGTTTAATAAACACCGGTCATTATTTATTCTCATACTGGCGACTTATAGTCGAAAGCCAGGCCGGTTTAATGAACACCGGTCATTATTTTATCTCATACTGGCGACTTATAGTCAAAAGCCAGGCCGGTTTAATGAACACCGGTCACTATCTTATCTGATACTGGCGACTTATAGTCGAAAGCCAGGCCGGTTTAATAAACACCGGTCATTATAACTGATCATGTACTACCAATCTGTTTTCTGGCTCTTTGTCGGCTCATCATGAAGGCCGATCCGGGTTACGATGAACGCCGGTTTAACTCTTGCTGGTGTTTATGACCCAGACTTTGAACTTATGCTGGTGTTTCATGACCCAGACTTTTTCTTTGTAGATATGTGGTCAACTTTGAAGTTGCCCAATTCCGGATCAATAAACTTGGTTAACCACAGAAAACTTTGAAAAATCGCAAAAAACAAAACATTGTTGGCAAATAAGACCATGTAGTCGAGGCTTTTTGCGAGCTGCCAGGCTCCCTATGTGCCAATCAAAGGGTGCGACCCAAAGGGCTATGACTATCAGTACTCCTAGGGACAAGAACTTTGCCATCAAAGGATGTACTCTTTTGCCATCAAAGGATGTACTCCAAGGGACAGGAAATATTGCATCTGCCATCAATGAATGTACTCCTAGGGACAAGAACTTTTCTTTTGCCATCAAAGGGTATGTATGTTCCAAGGGACAGGAATATTACATCTGCCATCAAAGGAAGTACCCTAGGGACAAGAACAGATTTTCTTTTGCCATCAAAGGGAATGATCAACCAAGGGACAAGAATATTACATCTGCCATCAAAGGAAGGTTCCTAGGGACAAG
>LR738715.1:267884145-267901622 GCA_902687465.1 Secale cereale
AACTTGGCTTGTATATTCCAACGATGGGCTTCCTCAAATCCCCTAGGTCTTCGTGAGCAAGCAAGTTGGATGCACACCCACTTAGTTTCTTTTGTTGAGCTTTCATACATTTTTAGCTCTAGTGCATCCGTTGCATGTCAATCCCTACTCACTCACATTGATATCTATTGATGGGCATCTCCATAGCCCGTTGATACGCCTAGTGTGAGACCATCTCCCTCCTTTTTGTCTTCTCCACAACCACCTCTCTATTCCACCCATATTGCTATGTCCATGGCTCACGCTCATGTATTGCGTGAAAGTTGAAAGTTTTGAAAGAATAGAGTATGAAAACAAGTGCTTGGCTGAAACCAGGGTTGTGCATGATATGAATATTTTGTGTGATGAAGAGGGAGCATAGCCAGACTATATGATTTTGTAGGGATAACTTTCTTTAGCTATAGTATTTTGAGAAGACATGATTGCTTTGTTAGTATGCTTGAAATATTATTATTTCTTATGTCAATATAGACTATTGTCTTGAATCTTTCAAATCTGAACATTCATGCCACAATTAAGAGTATTACATTGAAAAACTATGTTGGTTAGCATTCCACATCAAAAATTCTGTTTTTATCATTTACATACTCGAGGACGAGCAGGAAATAAGCTTGGGGATGCTTGATACATCTCCAACGTATCTATAATTTTTTATTGTTCCATGCTATTATTTATGATGTTTTGGATGTTTAATGGGCTTTGTTATACACTTTTATATTATTTTTGGGACTAACCTACTGATGGCTTCTCGCCCCTCGTTGGTTACCCCAAGTGGAAGGTTGAGATGTAGCGTAGCGGCAAATTTCCCTTGGCAAAGATACCAAGGATCGAATCCCGTGAGACTCCGAGGGTTGACAAGTAGGTGTCAACGGCGCCAGAAACTTAGCGATTGACGGGACCTGCACACAGATACAGATAACTTTGCTCCCAACGAGTACAGAGAGGTTGTCAATCCCTCCGGCCTTGTTGTTTACAAAGGATCAAACACAAGAGATAATAATGATAGCTATGACTACAACTAGGAAATAAAAACAGGAAGTAAATAGAAGGTGTGATCAGCGGTGGTAATATGGACCGAGGTCCCATGATGTTCACTAGTGATGTCTCTCTCCCAAAAGACGATAAAACAACAAAGCGAGGTAAACAAATTACAACTGGGCAATTGACATGATTATGTGCGCAAACTAATGCTAACTATGCTGCAAAGAAAGGTAGAGGCTCAAAAGCATGGGCAGTACGCCAAGGCAAGTAGACCGAAATCCATCTGCATCTACTACTAATCATCCATCTTGAGATATCTATCCAGAACATCTCGCTGGTATTAAGTTGCGAATCCCACCCAAAGTGTAAACTCAAAGCAACAGACAACTGCATTAAAAGAACTTTGCGTAAAGTAAACAATCCTTGCACCCACAAGTACAAGCACCGTTGTTTTCTCCCTTGTGGCAACAACACATCCCCTAGACTCATGTTTCTGTCACTCAAGCTAGTCATCAGGGGGCATGAACCCACAATCAAGCATAACGCTCCCTCTTGGAGTTACTTGTTGGAAATATGCCCTAGAGGCAATAATAAAAGTATTATTATTATACTTCCTTGTTCATGATAATCGTCTGTTATTCATGCTTGAATTGTATTGTACGGAAACAGCGATACATGTGTGAATATATAGACCACAATGAGTCCCTGGTGAGCCTCTAGTTACCAGCTCGTTAATCAACAGATGATCACGGTTTCCTGATCATGGACATGTGATGTCAGTGATAACGGGATCACATCATTAGGAGAATGATGTAATGGACAAGACCTAATCCTGAGCATAGCACAAGATCGTATAGTTCGTAATGCATAAGCTTTTCGGTGTCAAGTATTTATTCCTTAGACCATGAGGTTGTACAACTCCCGGATGCCGTAGGAATACTTTGGGTGTGCCAAACGTCACAACGTAACTGAGTGGCTATAAAGGTACGCATCGGGTATCTCCAAAAGTGTCTGTTGAGTTGGTACGAACCGAGACTGGGATGTTGTCACTCCGTATGAAGGAGAGGTACCTCTGGGACCACTCGGTAAGACATCATCATAATGAGCTCAAGGTGACTAAGGAGTTAGTCACGGGATGATGGATTACGGATCGAATGAAGAGACTTGCCATGACGAGATTGAACAAGGTATCGGGAATACCGACGATCGAATCTCGGGCAAGTACCGTACCGATGGACAAAGGGAATAACATACGGGATTGAGTGAATCCTTGACACGGTGGTTCATCCGATGAAGATCATCGAGGAACACGTGGGAACCAACATGGGTATCCAGATCCCGCTGTTGGTTATTGACCGGAGAGTGGTCTCGGTCATGTCTACGTGTCTCCCGAACCCGTAGGGTCTACACACTTAAGGTTCGGTAACGCTGGGGGTAGAGATACATGCACGTGGAAACCCGAAAGTTGTTCGGAGTCCCGGATGAGATCCCGGACGTCACGACGAGTTCCGGAATGGTCTGGAGGTAAAGAATGATATATAGGAAGTCCAGTTTCGGCCATCGGGTGATCTCCGGGGGTCACCGGGAGTGTCCCGGGACCACCGGAGGGGCCCAGGGGGTCCACCGGGTGGGGCCACCCATCCCGGTGGGGCCCCTAGGCCGCAAGGGGAAGTGTCCAGCCCTAATGGGCTGGCGCACCACATGGGCCCTCCTTCCCATGCGCCTAGGGTTGAAACCCTAGGGGGAGGGGGCGCCACTTGCCTTGGGGGGGCAAGGATTCCCCCCTTGGCCGCTGCCCCACCCTGCAGATGCCATCTGCAGGGACGGCGCACCCCCCTGGCCCCTATATATATGTGGGGGGGAGAGGGCAGCCGCACCCTTGCCCTGGCGCCTCTCCCCCTTCCCGTCACACCTCCGTCTCCTTAACGCAGGGCGCCCGGCGAAGCCCTGCAGGAATCTCCACTGCATCCACCACCACGCCGTTGTGCTGCTGGATCTCCGACGACCTCTCCCCCCCCCCTTGCTGGATCAAGAAGGAGGTGACGTTGCTGTACCGGACGTGTGTTGAACGCGGAGGCGCTGTCCGTTCGGCGCTAGATCATCGGTGACGAAGAACGCGAAGAGTACGACTACTTCATCCACGCTTCTTCGAAAGCTTCCGCTCGCAATCTCCATAACGGTATGTAGATGCACTCTTATTTGCTCGTTGCTAGATGTCTCCTTAGTTGGATCTTGGTGAAAGCGTAGAATTTTTTTGAATTCTGCTACGTTCCCCAACAGTGGCATCTGAGCTAGGTTTAATGCGTAGCATCTTGCACGAGTAGAACACAAAACAGTTGTGGGCGTTTGAGTTTGTTCAACTTTCTTGCCGTTACTAGTCAATCTTGTTTCGGCGGTATTGTGGGATGAAGCGGCCCGGACCGACTTTACACGTACGCTTACGTGAGACTGGTTCCACCGACAGACATGCACTAGATGCATAAGGTGGCTGGCGGGTGTCTGTCTCTCCTACTTTAGTCGGATCGGATTCGATGAAAAGGGTCCTTATGAAGGGTAAATAGAAATTGACAAATCACGTTGTGGTTTTGGCGTAGGTAAGAAACGTTCTTGCTAGAAATCCTATAGAAGCCACGTGAAAACTTGCAACAACAATTAGAGGACGTCTAAGTTGTTTTTGCAGCATGTGCTATGTGACGTGGTATGGCCAAAAACAAAGATGTGATGAATGATATATGTGATGTATGAGATTGATCATGTTCTTGTAATAGGGAATCACGACTTGCATGTCGATGAACTTGACAACCGGCAGGAGCCATAGGAGTTGTCTTAATTATTGTATGACCTGCGTGTCACTGAATAACGCCATGTAATTACTTTACTTCATTGCTAAACATTAGCTATAGTAGTAGAAGTAATAGTTGGCGTGACGACTTCTTCAAGACACGATGATGAAGATCATGATGATGAAGATCATGGTGTCGAGCCGGTGACAAGATGATCATGGTGCCCCGAAGATGGAGATCCAAGGAGCAAGATGATATTGGCCATATCATGTCACTTTAATTGATTGCATGTGATGTTTATCATGTTTATGCATCTTGTTTACTTAGAACGACAGTAGTAAATAAGATGATCTCTCACTAAAATTTCAAGTATTGTGTTTCCCCTAACTGTGCACCGTTGCTAAAGTTCGTTGCTCCGAAGCACCACGTGATGATCGGGTGTGATAGGTTCTAACGTTCGCATACAACGGGTGTAAGACAGATTTACACACGCGATACACTTAGGGTTCACTTGACGAGCCTAGCATGTA
This sequence comes from Secale cereale, assembly GCA_902687465.1. Classification (NCBI taxonomy): domain Eukaryota; kingdom Viridiplantae; phylum Streptophyta; class Magnoliopsida; order Poales; family Poaceae; genus Secale; species Secale cereale. Next base: position 267,888,479 of record LR738715.1, read on the forward strand.
CAGACATGGCCTCGGAACACGGAAGACTGAAAGGTCGAACACGAGTCGTATAGAAGATACGATCAACATGAAGATGTTCACCGTTGATGACTAGTCCGTCTCACGTGATGATCGGACACGGACTACTCGATTCGGATCGTGTATCACTTAGATGACTAGAGAGATGTCATACTGAGTGGGAGTTCATTAAAATTTGATTAAGATGAACTTAATTATCATGAACTTAGTCTAAATTCTTTACAATATCTCTTGTAGATCAAATGGCCCACGCTCCAGTTTCCCTCAACTTCAACGCGTTCCTAGAGAAAACCAAGCTGAAAGACGATGGTAGCAACTATACGGATTGGGTCCGTAACCTGAGGATTATCCTCATAGCTGCCAAGAGAACTTATGTCCTAGAAGCACCGCTAGGTGACGCTCCCGCCCCGGCAAACCAAGATGTTATGAATGCTTGGCAGTCGCGTTGTGATGATTACTCCCTGGTTCAGTGCGGCATGCTTTACAGTTTAGAATCGGGGCTCCAAAAACGTTTTGAGCACCACGGAGCATACGAGATGTTCGAAGAGCTGAAAATGGTTTTCCAAGCTCATGCCCGAGTCGAGAGATATGATGTCTCCGACGCATTCTATAGCTGTAAGATGGAGGAAAACAGTTCTGTCAGTGAGCACATCCTCAAGATTTCTGGATTGCACAACCGCTTGTCTCGGCTAGGAATGAATCTCCCAGATGAAGCGGTCGTTGACAGAATCCTCCAGTCGCTCCCACCAAGCTTCAAGAGCTTCGTGCTGAACTTCAATATGCAGGGGATGGAGAAGTCCATTCCCGAGGTGTATTCGATGCTGAAATCAGCGGAGGTGGACATCAAGAAAGAACATCAAGTGTTGATGGTCAATAAAACCACTAAGTTCAAGAAAGGCAAGGGTAAGAAGAACTTCAAGAAGGACGGCAAGGGAGTTGCCACGCCCGGTAAGCCTGTTACCGGGAAGAAGCCAAAGCATGGACCCAAGCCTGAGATAGAGTGCTTTTATTGCAAGGGAACGGGTCACTGGAAGCGGAACTGCCCCAAATACTTAGCAGACAAGCAGGCCGGCAACGTCAAAGGTATATATGATATACATGTTATTGATGTGTACCTTACCAGCACTCGTAGTAGCTCCTGGGTATTCGATACCGGTGCAGTTGCTCACATTTGTAACTCAAAACAGGAGCTGCGGAATAAGCGGAGACTGGCGAAGGATGAGGTGACGATGCGCGTCGGGAATGGTTCCAAGGTCGATGTGATCGCCGTCGGCACGCTGCCTCTACATCTACCCTCGGGATTAGTTTTAAACCTTAATAATTGTTATTTAGTACAAGCTTTGAGCATGAACATTGTATCTGGATCTCGTCTTATGCGAGATGGCTACTCTTTCAAATCGGAGAATAATGGTTGTTCTATTTATTTGAGAGATATGTTTTATGGTCATGCCCCGCTGGTCAATGGTTTATTTTTGATGAATCTCGAACGTGATGATACACATATTCATAGTGTAGATGCCAAAAGATGTAAAGTTGATAATGATAGTTCCACATACTTGTGGCATTGCTGCCTTGGTCATATTGGTGTCAAACGTATGAAGAAGCTCCATTCAGATGGACTTCTAGAGTCTCTTGATTATGAATAATTTGACACGTGCGAACCATGCCTCTTGGGCAAGATGACCAAGACTCCGTTTTCCGGAACAATGGAGCGAGCAACCAACTTGTTGGAAATCATACATACCGATGTGTGCGGTCCAATGAGTGTTGAGGCTCGCGGAGGCTATCGTTATGTTCTCACCCTCACAGATGACTTGAGTAGATACGGGTATATCTATTTGATGAAACACAAGTCTGAGACCTTTGAAAAGTTCAAGGAATTTCAGAATGAGGTTGAGAATCAACGTGACAGAAAAATAAAGTTCTTGCGATCGGATCGTGGGGGTGAATATTTAAGTCATGAATTTGGCACACACCTGAGGAACTGTGGAATTGTTTCAAATTGACACCGCCCGGAACACCTCAACGTAACGGTGTGTCCGAACGTCGAAATCATACTCTGTTGGACATGGTGCGATCTATGATGTCCCTCACCGATTTACCGCTATCTTTTTAGGGTTATGCTTTAGAGACTGCCGCATTCACTTTAAATAGGGCTCCGTCGAAATCCGTTGAGACGACTCCGTATGAACTTTGGTTTGGCAAGAAACCGAAGCTATCGTTTCTAAAAGTTTGGGGTTGCGATGCTTATGTCAAGAAAATTCAACCTGAAAAGCTCGAACCCAAATCGGAAAAATGCATCTTCATAGGATACCCAAAGGAAACGATTGGGTACACCTTCTACCACAGATCCGAAGGCAAAGTCTTTGTTGCCAAGAATGGATGCTTTCTGGAGAAAGAGTTTCTCTCGAAAGAAGTGAGTGGGAGGAAAGTAGAACTTGCTGAGGTGACAGTCACCCCTCCTGGACCGGAAAGTAGCGCAGCGCAGGAAATTGTTCCAGAGGTGCCTGCACAGACAAGGGAGGAAGTTAATGATGATGATCATGAAGAAACAGATCAAGTTACTACTGAACTTCGAAGGTCCACAAGGGCACGTTCCGCGCCAGTGTGGTACGGCAACCCTGTCCTGGAAATCATGTTGTTAGACAACGGTGAACCTTCGAACTATGAAGAAGCAATGGCGGGCCTGGATTCCAATAAATGGCTTGGAGCCATGAAATCTGAGATAGAATCCATGTACGAAAACAAAGTATGGACTTTGGTGGACTTGCCTCTTGATAGGCACGCCATAGAAAATAAATGGATATTTAAGAAGAAGACATACGCGGATGGTAATGTAACCATCTATAAGGCTCGGCTTGTCGCTAAGGGTTATCGACAAGTTCAAGGGATTGACTACGACGAGACTTTATCTCCCGTAGCGATGCTGAAGTCAGTCAGAATTATGTTAGCTATTGCCGCATTCTATGATTATGAGATATGGCAAATGGACGTCAAAATAGCATTCCTTAATGGCTTCCTCAAGGAAGAGTTGTATATGATGCAACCGGAAGGTTTTGTCGATCCAGAGAACGCTAACAAGGTATGCAAGCTCCAACGCTCGATTTACGGGCTGGTGCAAGCATCTCGGAGTTGGAATATTCGCTTTAATGATGTGATCAAAGCGTTTGGATTTATACAGACTTATGGAGAAGCCTGTATTTACAAGAAAGTGAGTGGGAGCTCTGTGGCATTTCTCATATTATATGTGGATGACATACTGCTGATGGGAAATGATATAGAATTCTTGGAAAATGTAAAGGCCTACTTGAATAAAAGTTTTTCAATGAAGGACCTTGGAGAAGCTGCTTACATATTAGGCATCAAAATCTATAGAGATAGATCAAGACGCCTCATTGGTCTTTCACAAAGTACATACCTTGACAAAATATTGAAGAAGTTCAATATGGATCAGTCAAAGAAAGGATTCTTGCCTGTTTTGCAAGGTATGAGATTGAGCAAGGCTCAGTCGCCGACCACGGCAGAAGATAGAGAAAAGATGAGTGTCATTCCCTATGCCTCGGCCATAGGTTCTATCATGTATGCCATGCTGTGTACCAGACCTGATGTGAACCTTGCCATAAGTTTGGTAGGGAGGTACCAAAGTGATCCCGGTATGGAACACTGGACAGCGGTCAAGAACATCCTGAAATACCTGAAAAGGACTAAGGATATGTTTCTCGTTTATGGAGGTGACGAAGAGCTCGTCGTAAAGGGTTACGTCGATGCTAGCTTCGACACAGATCTGGATGACTCTAAGTCTCAAACCGGATACGTATATATTTTGAATGGTGGGGCAGTCAGCTGGTGCAGTTGCGAGAAGAGTGTCGTGGCGCATTCTACATGTGAAGCGGAGTACATAGCTGCTTGCGAAGCAGCACAAGAAGGAGTCTGGATGAAGGAGTTCATCACCGACCTAGGAGTCATTCCAAGCGCGTCAAGCCCGATGACTCTCTTCTGTGACAACACTGGTGCTATTGCTATTACCAAGGAGCCCAGTTTTCACAAGAAGACCAAGCACATCAAGCGCCGTTTCAACTCCATCCGGAATTATGTTCAAGATGGAGATATAGATATTTGTAAAGTGCATACGGATCTGAATGTCGCAGACCCGTTGACTAAACCTCTTTCACGGGCAAAACATGATCAACACCAGAACTCTATGGGTGTTCAATTCATCACAATGTAACTAGATTATTGACTCTAGTGCAAGTGGTAGACTGTTGGTAATATGCCCTAGAGGCAATAATAAAAGTATTATTATTATACTTCCTTGTTCATGATAATCGTTTGTTATTCATGCTTGAATTGTATTGTACGGAAACCGCGATACATGTGTGAATATATAGACCACAATGAGTCCCTGGTGAGCCTCTAGTTACCAGCTCGTTAATCAACAGATGATCACGGTTTCCTGATCATGGACATGTGATGTCAATGATAACGGGATCACATCATTAGGAGAATGATGTGATGGATAAGACCCAATCCTGAGCATAGCACGAGATCGTATAGTTCGTAATGCATAAGCTTTTCGGTGTCAAGTATTTATTCCTTAGACCATGAGGTTGTACAACTCCCGGATGCCGTAGGAATACTTTGGGTGTGCCAAACGTCACAACGTAACTGAGTGGCTATAAAGGTACGCATCGGGTATCTCCGAAAGTGTCTGTTGAGTTGGTACGAACCGAGACTGGGATGTTGTCACTCCGTATGAAGGAGAGGTACCTCTGGGCCCACTCGGTAAGACATCATCATAATGAGCTCAAGGTGACTAAGGAGTTAGTCACGAGATGATGGATTACGGATCGAGTAAAGAGACTTGCCATGACGAGATTGAACAAGGTATCGGGAATACCGACGATCGAATCTCGGGCAAGTACCGTACCGATGGACAAAGGGAATAACATACGGGATTGAGTGAATCCTTGACACGGTGGTTCATCCGATGAAGATCATCGAGGAACACATGGGAACCAACATGGGTATCCAGATCCCGCTGTTGGTTATTGACCGGAGAGTGGTCTCGGTCAGGTCTACGTGTCTCCCGAACCCGTAGGGTCTACACACTTAAGGTTCGGTAACGCTGGGGTCGTAGAGATACATGCACGTGGAAACCCGAAAGTTGTTCGGAGTCCCGGATGAGATCCCGGACGTCACGAGGAGTTCCGGAATGGTCCGTAGGTAAAGAATGATATATAGGAAGTCCAGTTTCGGCCATCGGGTGATCTCCGGGGGTCACCGGGAGTGTCCCGGGACCACCGGAGGGGCCAAGGGGGTCCACCGGGTGGGGCCACCCATCCCGATGGGCCCCCTAGGCCGCAAGGGGGAAGTGTACAGACCTAATGGGCTGGCGCACCACATGGGCCCTCCTCCCCATGCGCCTAGGGTTGAAACCCTAGGGGGGAGGGGGCGCCACTTGCCTTGGGGGGGGGCAAGGATTCCCCCCTTGGCCGCCGCCCCACCCTGCAGATGCCATCTGCAGGGCCGGCGCACCCCCCTGGCCCCTATATATATGTGGGGGGGGGAGAGGGCAGCCGCACCCTTGCCCTGGCGCCTCTCCCCCTTCCCGTCACACCTCCGTCTCCTTAACGCAGGGCGCCCGGCGAAGCCCTGCACTTCATCCACCACCACGCCGTTGTGCTGATGGATCTCTGACGACCTCTCCTCCCCCCTTGCTGGATCAAGAAGGAGGTGACGTTGCTGTACCGGACGTGTGTTGAACGCGGAGGCGCTGTCCGTTCGGCGCTAGATCATCGGTGATGAAGAACGCGAAGAGTACGACTACTTCATCCACGCTTCTTCGAAAGCTTCCGCTCGCAATCTCCATAACGGTATGTAGATGCACTCTTATTTGCTCGTTGCTAGATGTCTCCTTAGTTGGATCTTGGTGAAAGCGTAGAAATTTTTTGAATTCTGCTACGTTCCCCAACATTACTACCTACTACTTGGCCAAAGCAATAAACAGCAACAGAGAACCTGCAAGAATTACTCAAGAACAAAGATATAAAAGAGGTGAATCAAATATATTACTCAAACACAATCTGAACATAGTCTCTTAATCCATCAGATCCCAGCAAACTCAGCAAAGCAACAGAAGAAAGATTACATATGTGCCTCGATCATGTAGGGCAGCTCACGAGGTCTAAACCATGAAGAGCAAAGAGGGGAGGAGAACATCACATAGCTACTGATCATGGACCCATGGTCCAATGTGGACTACTCACAACTCATCCGGGAAGCGTCCATGGTGGTGGAGAAGCTCCCGGTGGTGGTTCTCCCCTCCGGCAGGGTGCCGGGAAGAGTTCTGGTGATGCTCCCGATCTTGGAAGCGCTGCGGCGGCGGAACAGAGGCGAGATCGCGAAAAAGGGTTCTGTCCTCGAGGGTTTCGGGACGAGAGGGATATATAGGCGAAGGGGGGCAGCCAGAGACGGAGCAGGGGCCCCAGGCGCCCCCCTGGCGCGGCCAGGGGTGGGGCCGCGCCAGGTGGCCGCCTGGGCCTCCCCTGGCTCCCCTCTGGCCCATCTTTGGTTCTTCGCGAAGCTTCCTGTACGCTGATTTTTCCTATATTTTTCCTGGAGTTTTTGGAGCACTTTTAATATGGGGGAAACCTGAAATAGAAAAAGAGCAGAAAACAGGAACTGGCACTGTGGTGCACTGAGTTAATAGGTTAGTCCAAATATGATCAAAAGTGTATGGAAGTGCATCAATATGATAGCAATATCACACAAAAGAAGCATGGAGCAAACAGAAATTATAGATACGTTTTGGACGTATCAACATCCCCAAGCTTAATTCCTGCTCGTCCTCGAGTAGGTAAATGATAACAAGCATAATTTCTGAGGTGACATGCTACCAACCATATAAGAACTTTTTAAGTATAGCAATCAAGGCATGTAATTCAATTCAAGTCATAACAAGCAAGAGTCTATATTAGCATTGTAACAAGCAACATAAGAACATAAAGGTGCAAGAGCTCTCGCCGTCCGTGACTCGAATGTCTCCAAATGGTGTTTGCGTGCAAGAAAGGGGATATGGATATACGAGAGAGTAAAACATAGTTTTTGTATTGTTGAGAACTTAATCTACTAAGTTTCACACTTGGTCTTCTTTGGAATCTTATCTTGACTCATCCCCAGACCACTAGCCAGGTACAAGTCAAAATGATCCACTCCCTTTCGATATTTTGAGCACTCATGCAATGGATGAGCGTAAGCAAGAAAGTTGACACTTAGGATGGCAAAGAGAGAAAAATGATGAAGGGGGAAGACAAAAAAGGTGTGAAAGGCTCACATCAATGAGGACAATCATAGGCGAGAGAAAGCCAAATGATAGATATGATGTGAGGAGTAGGGATTGCCATGCAACGGATGCACATATGAGCTAAGGTAAGCTCTCCAATGGAACTAGTGGGGGTGCATCCAACTTGCTCGCTCAAGAAGACCTAGAGCTCTTTTGAGGAGGCTCATCATTGGAATATACAAGCCAAGTTCTATAGTGTGAAGGTCCCCACATAGCTATATGCATGAATGATAATCTCTATGGAGTACAAGGTATAAGATGGAGTACGAGTGTGGATCTCTCAAAAGGAATAGTAGTGTGCCCCCTTCTCTCTTTTTATTTCTTTTTCTCTTTTTTCTATTTACTTTTTTATTTTTTGTGGCCTCAATGGCTCTTTCTATTTAACTCTCATTTGTCCTCTTTGGGATCTTTTGATTTTGTCCTCTTTGGGATCTTTTCCTCACTTTAGGGGCAACACTCTATAAATTACAATAAGTATAGAAGATCTTTCACACTTTACAAGAGTACTCAACATAAAGAAGATGAAACTATCATGATGTATGCAAATGTATGCCTCTGCCAGTGTAGTAGGATATGCAATGATACTAGCGCGTCATGTAGGAATGATTAGGGCAAGGCCCAACTAGCATGCGGCTCATCGATCAAGCAAAAGGCATGTATGACATGAACATCAAGTCATGAGAAGATGGATGTTGCATGGCAATGTATCTCGGAAAGGCTATGGAAATGCCTTGATAGGTAGGTATGGTGGCTGTTTTGAGGAAGGATATAATGAGGCTTATGATGATAGAGCGTATCTTGCCAAGGATTTGGATGCACCGGCGAAGTATGCGCCAACTCTCGAGGTGAGAAAGGGCAATGCACGGTACCGAAGAGGCTAGAAAAATATGGCTAGGTGGAGGTGTCAACTTTCGAATACTCACATTAGTCCGAAGAACTCATGCACTTATTATCGGTAACTCTCAATCTAATTAGGAGGTTCACAAAGAGACAAGTACCCCGAGGAGGAGTGTATGGGGGTTTGGTTATCCTTGCGCATCCTCGACTCATGGTACGTGAGTGTACTCTAATATTCGATCCCTCCAAAGATTAGTGATCCATCTAGTAGCTAAAGTTCTCAACTATTTTGTAGGTTTTCGAAAATAAACACGGATTGCCCAAAATACGACATCTATCACTAATAGGCTAAAGCTCTTGACACCAAAAGTTCAGACATTACTCATGGCAATACCTCAAAACTATTGCAAGTTACTACTAAAATTAAATAGCAACCTCAATTACCTACTTTAAGTTAAGACACACAACTCAGTGCAACAGGCAAACTCTCTTAACAAGATAAACATGAAAACTCAAGAGAGTTCAGCAACCAACTAAACAAAAGCTCTTTAAAAAGAAAAGCATGAAAACTAAGAGCTAAACATGACAGCAGCTATGGAAAGACAAAGAACACACACATCAAAGATAAGCATGAAAATCCTATGTTGTGTTCTAGGTTGAAGTGGAGCGTGTTTCTCTCGCACACAAAGAAAGCTGGGTTCTAACTTGTTATGAACAGCAAGCAAAGGTAAAGAAAACTAAAAAAAGAAACTAAGAGCAAGACGCTCCAAGCATAGCACATAACACATGAAGTGATAAAATTATAGTGGAACGAAAGACGAACTGATAATTGTTGATGGAGAAGGGGATGCATGGGGGCATCCCCAAGCTTAGACGCTTGAGTCTTCTTGAATATTTCTTAGGGGTGCACGGGGGCATCCCCAAGCTTGAGCGTTTGACCCTCCTGAATCTTCTTTTATCATCTTCCCTCGCACACTTGAAAACTCCCTTCATACATAACTCATCATAATCTGATTAGCGAGGTTAGTACCCACAATAAAATAATTTTTCCCTACTGGAAATAAAAATAATCTTGAAGAGCTACTATTTCTCAAGATTGCCAAAAGGTTTTTGCAAAGAAAAAGCAAGCTCAAGGTTTGCAAAACGAAGAAAAGACAAAACATGACAGAATCTGTGAAAAACAGACCAGCAGGTAGTAAATAATTTTTTCGGGGCACTTCTGCAACTCAAATAAAAAAACTCAGAACAGACGCTCGAAAGCCAATTGTATAGAGCACGCTGTCAAAGAAATTCAGATAAAAAAGATGGCCTGGTGATTTTATTCAAATTTTTCTGTCCAAGGACAGAATCTGTTTTGTGGACAGCATGTCACAACTTTTGAACTTTCTTGCAATCAGAGGCTAAACTTGGCACAAAGCTGAAAAGAAAAGATACAATGATGATGCTACTGTAGTAACAAACATCAAGACACAAATGAAACCTAATTCGTTGTGGGCTGCCTCCCAAAAGCACTTTCTTTTATGCCTTTAAGCTAGGCATGATGCAAAAAGGAGGAATCAAAAGTCATCATAATCAAATGGTTCCTCAACAAGTTCATCCTTGTTCCTTCTAGGAAAGGGGTACGTACCTTTTGCCTTCCCGCATAGGCGGATTTGTCCCTTACCTATATCGATGAAGCCTTTTACGGCTCAGAGGAAGTCCCTTCCAAGCACTATATTTCCTTGGTTTGGCTTCATGATGAAGAAATCAACCATTGCAATCCCTTTAAGGAATGTAACTGGTACGTCTTTTATTCTTCCCTGGATCTCAGAAATATCTCCATTAGCATGTTCATGATAGGATGACAATTTGTCCATGTTAAATTTAAAGAATCATGAACAATTTTTGGCATAGTAGAAACCATAGATCCAATATCACAATAAGCAAGGAAGTCTTGATTAGAGATGCTAATCCTAACAAAAGGCTCCCAATCATTGTCTATTTCCAAAATATCTCTCTTATTGGGTTTGGGTTTCTCTACCTTCATCAAGTCTAGAGCATCCATTCTCTTCTCAATAGTAGCAAGTCTATCTTATGACAGTATCAAAACTATGATCATAAACAAAGTAACTAGATAGACCATGTATAATTTCAAGAGCTCTAGCTTCATCACACTCTAGGAAATCTCCTTCAGCTATAATATCAAGAGAGTGTTTACACCATTTAAAAAGACCATGGTAAAAATTTCTAAGCACAATTTTTATAGGTATCCAAGGCATAATTCTCCTATGTGCATCAGAAATTCTGTCCCATGCCTTCTTCATATTTTCTCCATCCATTTGATGGAAATCTAGAACTTCTGATTTCCTCAAAGCACCAAGTCCTAACATGCTTGATTAAACAGAAAGGACTACTAACAGAAAAGCAAATAATTTTTTTGTGATTTTTGATAAAGGACACTAAAGCAAAAACTGAAAGGTAAACTAACAAGACTAAAAAGTAAAGATAAAAGATAGCGTGCAACTCCCCTATCTAGAAGAGTGGAGTCCCCGGCAACGGCGCCAGAAACTTGCTTGATGGCTTCTCGCCCCTCGTTGGTTACCCCAAGTGGAAGGTTGAGATGTAGCGTAGAGGCAAATTTCCCTTGGCAAAGATACCAAGGATCGAATCCCGTGAGACTCCGAGGGTCGACAAGTAGGTGTCAACGGTGCCAGAAACTTAGCGGTTGACGGGACTTGCACACAGATACAGATAACTTTGCTCAGAACGAGTACAGAGAGGTTGTCAATCCCTCCGGCCTTGTTGTTTACAAAGGATCAAACACAAGAGATAATAATGATAGCTATGACTGCAACTAGGAAATAAAAACAGGAAGTAAATAGAAGGTGTGATCAGCGGTGGTAATATGGACCGGGGTCCCATGATGTTCACTAGTGATGTCTCTCTCCCAAAAGACGATAAAACAGCAAAGCGAGGTAAACAAATTACAGCTGGGCAATTGACAGGATTATCTGCGCAAACCAATGCTAACTATGCTGCAAAGAAAGGTAGAGGCTCAAAAGCATGGGCGGTACGCCAAGGCAAGTAGACCGAAATCCATATGCATCTACTACTAATCATCCGCCTTGAGATATCTATCCAGAACATCTCGCTGGTATTAAGTTGCGAATCCCACCCAAAGTGTAAACTCAAAGCAACAGATAACTGCATTAAACGAACTTTGCGTAAAGTAAACAATCCTTGCACCCGCAAGTACAAGCACCGTTGTTTTCTCCCTTGTGGCAACAGCACATCCCCTAGACTCATGTTTCTGTCACTCAAGCTAGTCATCAGGGGGCATGAACCCACAATCAAGCATAACGCTCCCTCTTGGAGTTACTACCTACTACTTGGCCAAAGCAATAAACAGCAACGGAGAACATGCAAGAATTACTCAAGAACAAAGATATAAAAGAGGTGAATCAAATATATTACTCAAACACAATCTGAACATAGTCTCATAATCCATCAGATCCCAGCAAACTCAGCAAAGCAACATCAGAAAGATTACATATGTGCCTCGATCATGTAGGGAAGCTCACGAGGTCTAAACCATGAAGAGCAAAGAGGGGAGGAGAACATCACATAGCTACTGATCATGGACCCATGGTCCAAGGTGGACTACTCACAACTCATCCGGGAAGCGTCCATGGTGGTGGAGAAGCTCCCGGTGGTGGTTCTCCCCTCCGGCAGGGTGCCGGGAAGAGTTCTCCTGATGCTACCGATCTTGGAAGCGCTGCGGCGGCGGAACAGAGGCGAGATCGCGAAAAAGGGTTCTGTCCTCGAGGGTTTCGGGACGAGAGGGATATATAGGCGAAGGGGGGCAGCCAGAGGCGGAGCAGGGGCCCCAGGCGCCCCCCTGGCGCGGCCAGGGGTGGGGCCGCGCCAGGTGGCCGCCTGGACCTCCTCTGGCTCCCCTCTGGCCCATCTTTGGTTCTTCGCGAAGCTTCCTGTACACTGATTTTTCCTATATTTTTCCTGGAATTTTTGGAGCACTTTTAATATGGGGGAAACCTGAAATAGAAAAACAGCAGAAAATAGGAACTGGCACTGTGGTGCACTGAGTTAATAGGTTAGTCCAAATATGATCAAAAGTGTATGGAAGTGCATCAATATCATAGCAATATCACACAAAAGAAGCATGGAGTAAGCAGAAATTATAGATACGTTTTGGATGTATCACCTACTAACCCAAAGGCCCAGTCCAGATTGCTGTTTTTTTTTTGCCTAATTTAGGGTTTTATAGAAAAGAAATATCAAACGGAGTCCAAACGGAATGAAACCTTCGCGAGAGATATTTTTGGAGCAAAATTTGCACGGGAGACTTGAGAACCACGGAGTAGGGCTAACGTGGCATCCACGAGGGTGGGGGCGCGCCCCCTGCCTCGTGGGCACCCGTCTGGCCCCCGGTGCCCTCCTTCCTCCTATATATACCTACGTATCCTGGAACTATGAGAACAACAGAGAAAACCCTAGTTCCACCGCCGCAACCTTCTGTTCCCGTGAGATCCCATCTTGGGGCCTGTTCCGGAGCTCCGCCGGAGGGGGGATCTACCATGGAGTGCTTCTACATCATCATCATCGCCTCACCATGAGATGTGAGTAGTTTACCACAGACCTTCGGGTCCATAGCTAGTATCTAGATGGCTTCTTCTCTCTCTTTGGATCTCAATACCAAGTTATCCTCGGTCTTCGAGGAGATCTATTCGATGTAATCTCTTTTTGTGGTGTGTTTGTTGAGGTCCGATGAATTGTGGGTTTATGATCAAGATTATCTATGAGAAATATTTGGTTCTTCTCTGAACTCTTTATGTATGATTATAATATCCTTGCAAGTCTCTTCGAATTATTGGTTTGGTTTGGCCTACTAGATCTATAGTTCTTGCAATGGAAGAAGTGCTTGGCTTTGGGTTCAATCTTGCGGTGTCC
>LR738715.1:267906979-267924719 GCA_902687465.1 Secale cereale
TGTCCACTTGCCCCTGCACGGCGGCCCTCGTCTTCTCCATGCCGGCGCGCGCGGAAGCGCCGGCGTTCGCCGCGGCCTCCTTGCTCGACTCCATGCCGCCGGACCTCCCTTGCTTCAGTTTGGACTAGCCGACGATGCTTGCTGGAATCTCTAGATAAGCTGCCGTGCTTTCACAAAGCAGGGTCGATACGGCACTTATAGCGCGGCGCCATGTATCAGCGGAAGGAGGATTTGTTGCCTCGGGCCATGACGCGTGTCAGAGCGTACGTGGGAGACGCGTGGAGAAACAGTGTGGTGGGTGGGGTGAGGTGTGCGGACACGAAGCATCCGTGCTACGGAGCCCGTGCTAGTATTTGATTATCTAACAACATCGCCACCCGCGCCTCCAGAGACCTTGTTTACATCCCGCGATAAAAAATCACTTCAATCGAATCCCAGAGTCTTGTTTTTCGTCAGATTTGATCAAATATACGCCCGACGGTCCCAGACGAAACCCAGCCCCCGGGGGGCTCTCTGGGAGGCCAGCGCTATATTTTAGCCATTTTTGGCCCATAGTGAACGTCTTTTTCCTTTGTCTCTCTCCTCTGTCCTGTCTTCTCTCCTCTCTCCTCTCTTTTCACTTTTTCTCCACGGACGAAGCCGAGAAGGGCGTAGACGTTGGGCGTGGCCGGGAGCTGGAGCTCGCTGGGCGGGGGCAAGGCCGGGGCCTGGTGGATGGCCGGGACCGGGACGCAGCCGCCGACGGGGTGGAGCAGCCGTGGCCGTCGACTACGCGACGCGACTGGACAACGCGCTGGCACGGCTGTGGCCTCGCGAGCTGCCACGCCCCAGGAGAAAGCGAGCCCGCGCCCTCCCGGCGGCTCGTCGAGGCGGCCGGGGAGCAGGAGCTCGCTGGGCGGGGGCAAGGACGTGGCCTGGTGGATGGCCGGGACCGGGACGTAGGAGGCGGCGCGGTGGATCAGCCGTGGCCGTCGACGGCGCGGCTGGGCTAGACAACGCGCTGGCACAATCGTGGCCTCGCGAGGCACCGCGCCCCAGGAGACAGCGAGCCCGCGCCCGCCGTCCAGGCCGTGCCCTCCCGGCGGCTCGTCGAGGCGGCCGGACCTCGCGGCCTGCGGCGCCGACGCGCGCTGGCTGTGCGATGCGCCCACCTCGGGGCCGAGTTCGTGCGCCAGAGCCTGGCCCGGAGGAGGACTACACGTTGTCCCAGAGCCTGGCGCGGGTGAGATCCAAGTACGTGGTTGACCAACGGCCGCCGTTCAGTGCCGCCCAGTCGCCAAGCAGGACCTGGCCATGGTCAAGGAGCACCAGAGGCATATGATCGCAGGGGACGGCGGGCGCGGGCTCCTTCCTCACTTGGGGGTGGACACGACTGGATAAATTTTCAACCCCAGACCAAATATTACGCCGGACCAACCCCAAGAGGCTGAAAAAATCCTCCTGGAAGGCTCAACGACTGGAGATGCTCTAAGTTTGAGCCGTCGACACTCCACACCATGCCAGCAGCCGCCATACAATGCTGGGCCTTGCTTCGGTAGACCCCCCCCCCAACAAAATGTATAAGGACAGAATGGTCATACGGAAGTAACGTATGCCCACCTCGTATTGTACAGTTGTGCCGGGTGTACGTATAAAAAAACTACCAATTGCACGATCTACTCGCCCGCCCCATCTGGTCGCCCGCCCGCCATGGTAGTTCCAAGTGGCAGACCGCCGCCGTCGTGGATCGCCGTCGTCCGAAGCCCGTCCGACGCCGCCCTCGTCGTCCCAACGTCGTCCGTCGTCGCATCTCACCGTCGTTGACCGACGCCGCGGAGGTGAAGGGCCCGAGTCTGCCGCCGCCTCCGCATCACCGTCCACCTCCCGCCGCGGATCCTGCCAAGCATCCGACCGGTTGCTCGTCGTGCACGTCGCCGCCTGAAGGCCATCGTCGAATGCCGGTGACATCTACACCGCGGGCCAAGGTTTGTCATCTAACCCTAGCGGGCATGGGACGGGCATGATGGATAGAAGTGAGGGCTAAATCGTGCATGTACTGTTTTAGGGTTTAGGGTTCATCAAAACCTCCCGCCGCAGCGCCTCCTCTACGGACTACCACATGATTTAGAGAACTAGCGTTGCTTTGGGCATGATGCAGTGTACTAAACCTAACACGCGATGTTTTGTAGTTGTGTGAGTTAGGCGTGTTGACATGGACGAAGAAACCACATTCACGAGGGATGAGAATGATACTGATAAGGTGACTAAGACTGATAACGATAATTTGAACGAAGATGATGACATCAGCAACAACGATTCTATCTTGTTATATGATATCTTACCTCCGGAGGATTTTGAAAATAATGAACATGGCGCAAATAGTGAAAACGTAAGTGGCGTATATGTTGATTTTATTTTTGAATTTGCAAAGTATGGCATGGCTAACTATTTATTTTTGTGTACAAATTTGCAGGAAGATGTGGATGTAGACAATGTGCAAAGTAGTTTTCAGGAATCATTCGTAGATAACTTGAGCCGGGTTAGTTCATAGTTGTTGTACATCGATCAATAATATGAATTAAATGATAGTAATTGACATATATATATTCAACTGAATTTTGTAGGAGGAGTCAGTTGATCCTAGCGGTGCTCACGATGAGGGGGAGATCGACATTGAGGAGGATCAAAGGCAGCAGAAAATCACAAGGGGATGCATACATATTCTACAACAATCATGCCAAAGAGCACGGGTTTAGCATCAGGAAACAGAAGGTCAAACGAGGTGCTTCTGGAATGATTCGGTACCGGCGGTTTCTTTGCTCCAGGGCAGGGAGAAGGCAGAGCAAGTTCATAACCATGGACGGCCACAAGCGCAGGCTTAGACCGGAGACTCGTTGCGACTGCGGTGCACATATGGTGGTGAAGCTGGACAGAGAGCGTGGCGTTTGGTTCGTCGCGTCATTCGTGGATGATCATAACCACGCGATGGCTTGGGCCGATGAGGTTTGTTTTTTGTGGTCACACCGACGGATTGGATATGGCAAGAGGGCCGAGATATTGGTGATGGAAGCGGCCGGGATAAGAAAGCATATAATAATGGACAATTTCATCAGCAGATATGGTTCGTACGATAAGTGCGGGCTTATCAGGAGGGGCATTTACAATCTTTGTTGCAGAGAGAAGATGAAGCTCATTGCACAGGGTGATGCTGAGACAATAGTTGGCATAATGAGGAGCAGGAAGGAGAAGGACCCTAAGTTTTTTTGAGTATGTGCTTGACAAGGAAGGGCGATTGAAGAGTATGTTCTGGTGTGATGCACAGTCGTGGAGGGACTATCAGGACTACGGAGATGTGGTCGTGTTTGATAGCACTTATAAGATGAACATATATGGTATGCCGTTCGTCCCCTTTGTTGGAGTTAACAACCACCGTTGCACCATAGTGTTTGGTTGTGCTATCATTGCTGACGAGACCGAAGGGACATACGTTTGGCTGCTGCAGACTTTTTTGAAGGCAAACTGTCAGGTGAAGGCAAAGTCAATAATCACACACGGTGACGCTGCAATGATCCGGGCTATTCGGTCTATTCTTTCACATGTGATACATCGTCTTTGCTCCTGGCATATCGAGAAAAATATGCAGAGGCACCTGCACTACAAGTCACTGGATGAGTTCAGATCACTCCTGTACTATGCCACCTCTCAGGCGAATTTTGAGCAGAGATGGACCGCTTTCTATGTTAAGTGAAGACAGATAGAACTGAAGAGTGGCTTACCAGGATGTACCGAAAGAGGACACTTTGGGCAGCTTCATATCTTTCAGATGTTTTTTTCTTGGTATGCGAAGTAACCAGAGGAGCGAAAGCCTCAACTCCTGCCTTCACCTTCACCTGGACTACGGTACGACAATAGTTGATTTGGTAGTGCATTATGAGAACTATATAGTTCTCCTCCGTGAGAATGAGGCGTACGATGACAACGAGGCACGCCAGACAGTACCACCGTCTGTTACTGAATATAAGGCCCTTGAGGAGCATGCCACCAAAGTATTTACACCTGCTAATTTCTACATCATGCAAGATGATTTGCATAAGATGGGTCAGCTGGAGATATTTGAGACGCTCATGGGAATTGACCGTCAGACATTCATGGTGACATGGAAGGACAACGACAAATCAGGTACAATGTTGTTTATGAACCAGGTAACTCAGAACAAACTATAACATACTGTTGTCTTAGGATGGTTCATAAATGGCTGCCATGCAAACATATTCTCTTTGTTCTCCATCATCTGAACATAACTGAGATACCAAAATGTTGTGTCCTCAAGAATGCTTTGTTCATATAGCTAAGGAATGTTCACTATAAGTGTTGTAAAGCAGTAGTGACAGGTAGTTTGATAGCAAGATAATTCATAACAAGTAACAATAGTAACAATGTGGAGCAAAGTGGCACATTCTTTTTATTGCAAAGGACAAGCCAGAAATACTTTTTATAGTGAACAAAGCATTCTTGAGGACACATGGGAATTTCGTCTAGTTAACTTCATCACGATTCATTAACTCACGTTCACTGCTTTGTTCAATTGTTATGTGGGTGGACTGGTGCTAAGGTGTTGTTCTTACTTGATATGGAAACCTACTTATGATTAACTCCTCTCGCAAGCATCGACAAATATGAAAGAAGAATTAAGATAAATCTAACCATAGCATGAAACATATGGATCCAAATCAGCCCCTTACGGAATAGCGCATAAACTAGGGTTTAAGCTTCTATCACTCTCACAACCCATCATCTACTTACTAATCCCACAATGCCTTCCCTTTGTACCAAGCATGGTAATGTGGCATGTAATCGACATTCACACGACGCCACTAGAGGAAGAACAACATAACACATCATCAAAATATTGAACAAAAATCAACTTCACATGATTACTTGTAACAAGACTTGTCCCATGTCCTAAAGAACAAACGGAACTACTCACAAATCATATTCATGTTCATGATCAGAGGAGATAAATATATGGTTAACAATATGAACATATGTTCTTCCACCAAGTAAACCAATTAGCATCAACTACAAGATGTAATCAACACTACTAACAACCCTCGGGGTACGAATCTAAGGTTTTGAGACAAAGATTCAATACAAGAGATGAACTAGGGTTTCAAGATGAGATGTTGCTGGTGAGGATGTTGATGGAGATGAGTCCACCCACGATGAGAGGAGCGTTGGTGATGACGATAGCTTCAATTTCCCCCTCCCGGAGGGAAGTATCCTCGGAGGAATCACTCCACGGAGAGCAAAAGTGCTCCTATCCAGGTTTCGCCTCGAGATAGCGATGCTTCATATCGAATGTCTTCGTATAATTTCTATGGCAAATGGCTTAATATAGAAGGAGATGGGCCCCGAAGGCCTGTTGTGGGATCCACTGTTGGGGAACGTTGCATGGAAAACAAAAATTTCTACGCACACACAAGATCTATCCATGGAGATACATAGCTACGAGAGGGGGAGAGAATCTTCATACCCTTGAAGATCGCTAACAGAAGCGTTTATCAACGTGGTTCATGTAGTCGTAGACCTTCACGATCCGTCCAGATCATGTACCGAACATACGACACCTCCGTGTTCAGCACACGTTCAGCTTGATGACGTCCTCGCCTTCTTGATCCAGCAAGACGGGGGAAGTAGTAGACGAGTTCCGATAGCACGACGGCGTGGTAACGGTTGGTGATGAAGAACAATCTTCGTAGGGCTTCGCCAAGCACTACAGAAACTAGACAAACGATAAACTAGAGGGGACGGGGTTGTCGGCACATGGCTTGGTGAATCTTGATGTGTCTTGGGTGCTAGCCCTGCCCCTCTATTTATATGTTGAGCCCTGGGGTCAAAACTTGGAGCAAAAGCCTCCTCAAAGTTAGTTTTGCCTGAAAGGTAAGAGTCCTACTCGGACTCCAGGCCCAGACACGAGGGTTCCCGACATCTAGCCCTAGATGCCAGGGTCCTTGGCGTCTAGCCCCTGGCCTTCGCAAAACATCCTTTTGCACTTTCCAAAACCCTCGTGAGCTTTACCCCTCGTCCCAAATAAAGTGTTCTCGTCCCAAACATTTCGGGAAACATCTGAAACCCCTTCCGGTGAATTTCGGAACCTTTCCGGAGTTCAAACACTATTATCCCATATATTAATCTTTATCTCCGAACTATTTCTGAGCTCCTCATCATGTCCCTGATCTCATCCGAAAATCTGAATAGCATTCAGTCACCATCATACATAACTCATATAATACTATATCGTCAACGAACGTTAAGCGCGTGGACCCTACGTGTTCGAGAACTATGTAGAAATGACCGGGACACCTCTCTAGTGAATAACCAATAGCGGAACCTGGATGCCCATATTGTCTCCTACATATTCTACGAAGATCTTTATCGGTCGAACCGTTATGACAAGATACTAAATTCCCTTTGTCTGTCGGTATGTTACTCGCCCGAGATTCGATCGTTGGTATCTCTATTCCTAGTTCAATCTCGTTACCAGCAAGTCTCTTTACTCATTCCATAATACATCATCCTATGACATCCCCGATTTGACCGTACACTAATCTTGCACGCAAATGTGTACGACCAAGATCAGGGACTCACTTGAATATATCACAACACTACTCTAGACACAAATTAAAATAATACAAGCTTTATATTACAAGCCAGGGGCCTCGGGAGCTCGAATACAAAATCTCGAATACACAAGAGTCAGCGAAAGCAATAATATCTGAGTACAGACATAAGTTAAACAAGTATGCCTTAAGAAGGCTAGCACAAATATAGCAACGCTCGAAAAGGCAAGGCCTCCTGCCTGGGACCTCCTAACTACTCCTCGAAGCTGAACTCCACGTAGAAACATCCTCGAGATCCTCTGGCTCCTGGACTCCACCATCTGGTTGCGTCATCCGAGAAGAAGGGACAAAAGGGGAAACGGGGGAGCAAAGAAACCGTGAGTACTCAGCCAAAGTACTCGCAAGCAAGGATCTACACTACATATGTAATGATATCTATGTGAAAGGGGGTAATATATGTGGGCTAAACAACAGAATGCTAGAATAAGAGGGGGATAGCTAATCCTATAGAAGACTACGCTTCTGGCAGCCTCGATATTGAAGCAGTAGAAGAGAGTAGATGGAATAGTAACAAGTATCAATGCTTATGGCAGCCTCTGCCTTGAGTAGCTGGAAAGTTCACCAAGTAACATTGTATAGCATAATCCTACCCGGCGATCCTCTCATCGTCGCCCTGTGGGAAAGCGACCACCGGGTTGTATCTAGCACTTGAAAGGGTGTGTTTTATGAAGTATGCAGTTCTAGTTTTCATGAGGTCGGAGTACAACTCCGGGTCGTCCTTTTACCGAGGGACACGGCTATTTGAATAGATAAACTTCCCTGCAGGGGTGCTCCACATTACCCAGCACGCTCGATCCCCTCTGGCCGGACACACTTTCCTGGGTCATGCCCGGCCTCGGAAGATCAACACATCGCAGCCCTACCTAAGCACAACAGAGAGGTCAGCCCGCGGTCTAAATCCTATACGCGCAGGGGGTCTGGGCCCATCGCCCATTGCACACCTGCACGTTGCGTACACGGCGGGTGAGCAGACCTAGCAACCTCCATTACTAAGGAAGTTACGTTACGCGGTCCAACCCGATGTGCACCGCTCAGTCGCTGACGTCAAGAAGGCTTCAACTGATACCACGACGTCGAGAGTCCATAATTATTCCCACATAGCTGGTCAGTGCATATAGGCCAGTGGCCAAACTCAGATAAAATACCAAGATCTCGTTAAGCATGTTATTTTGAAGTAACCGCGGACGCCGACCAGGGACCAGGACCACCTGTCTCCTAGGTGGTGGCAACCTGCTCTGTCGGTCCGCCACAAAGTAACCATCAGGGGGCTGCCGGGAACCCAGGCCCACCACTACCTGGATGGAGCCACCTGTCCTTTCAGCCCCCACATTGGAATCACTTGCGCGTACTCAAAGAGCCGACCCGACTTTAGTCACATGATGTATCATGTATAGTATGTATATATATACCCGTGATCACCACCCGAAGTGATCACGGCCCGATAGTATAGCATGGCCGACGGACAAGAATGTAGGGCCATTGATGGAATACTAGCATCCTATACTAAGCATTTATGATAGCAGGTAAATGTATCAATAGTTGTAACAACAATGACATGCTATGCAACAGAATAGGAGCTATTGAATCATCAATAGTAGCAAATCTAATGCAAGAATAAGAGAGAAGAGAATGGGCGTTATCTGATGATCAGGGGGGGGGGGCTTGTCTGGTTGCTCTGGCAAGAAGGAGGGTTCGTCGACATCGTAGTCGAACTGGGGGTCACCGGCAGTCTCGGGGTCTACCGGAAAGAAGTAATGGAGAGGGAACACACTAAATAACAGAGCAATCAAAGCATCACAAAATATAACAACGCAATACACGGTGACAGGGGTGAGCTAACGTAGGGATATGTGGTACTGGCGAAGGGGGAAAACATCTGAGAAAGTATTCCCGGTGTTTGACGTTTTTGGGCAGATGAAACGGAGGTGGATTGTTGCATGTTCGCTATGTTAGGGATGCATGGCGAACGGACTGCGTATTCGGATTCGCCTCGTCGTTCTGAGCAATATTTTATATTAATTTTGAAAGTTTTAATCATTTTTGGAATTATCAAATTAATTTAACAAGAAAAGGCAATTATGATGTGAGTGTGACATCAGCATGATGGCAGCAGGACCAAAGGTTGACTAGGTCAACCCTGCAGATGGGTCCCGGTTGGCATATACTATTAACTAATTATCAGTTAGTTATTTAGTTAGCATGCTAATTGAGTTTAATTAGTCATCTAACTAGAATTAATTAAATTAATTAATTAGTTTTTTTTTCTTATTTTTTAGGGCGCTGGGCCCCAGCTCCAGTGTCATAGAGGCCACTGGAGTGGGCGAGTGGGTTATCGGGCCACGGGTGTGGCACCCGTACCCGAGGCCGTAGCCTGCCCGGGCGACGGGGGAAGCCGGGCGCGAGCTCCGGCGGCCAGGGGCCATGCGAGCGCTGGCCGGAACAAAGCAGCGGGGCAGAGGGGAGTTGGCCGGCGACGAGCGGGCATGGGGGCGTAAGTGTGGGCAGCGGAGAGGCGGGGCCGCGAGGTACGACGGCGGGTGCCGAGCGGTGGCAGCTGCGAACGAGCACATCCGGCGGAGGCAGCAGCGGCCGCGGGCGGGCGTGGGGCTCCAACAGGACGGGCACGACGGCACAGCCATGCAGGGCGGGCTTGGTGGCGCGGCCGCAGGGGGGCTGGAGGTGGGTTCGGCGACTCCGGGCAGCAAGCAGCAGCGCCAGCGTAGCGTGGCGGCGGGGCAAGCGGGCGGAGCATGATGGTAATCCATAGGAGGCGTGACGAGCGTGGGACGGGCCGGGCATGGCCAGCACGCTCGGCCAGGGCTCGATTCCGGAGCGGCCGTGGGCGCGAGACGAGCGTGACCGACAGGCTACAACCATGGCGTTCGAAGCGCGGGGCGGGCAAAGCGTGACCGAGTTCGGCTCACCGAGGGGAAGATGATGACGATCTTGGGGAGGTCGGAAAGGAATCAGAGCAACGAATCGATGAGGTGGACGGTGGTGACCCGAGGTTGACGAAGAGAACGCGACGACGGCAGCGACACTCACCAAGCGCTGATGAAGAAGGGTTGGTCGACGGCACTGCTGGACGACCCTTTGCAGCTGTGGGTGGAGCCGGAGCACGCAGATGACGGTGGCGCGACGATCCCCCTGTTCGGGTGAGCGGTACAGAGAGGGAGAGGGCGAGGGAGAGCGAGGGGGGAAGAGTGAGGAACTAGGGTTCGTTCCAAGGGTGAGGGCGCGGCCTTATCCGCGTGGGGAGACGACGGGCAGACGCGGGATGGCGGCGCGTAGCAATCTTGGCCATGGACGCACCTGCGGCGTCCACGATGCTCTGATGAATAGAGGAAGGAGGAGCCAGGTGGGCTGGGCTGTGCACTGGGCCTGTGCACGATGCATTAAGGCCTAGTGCACAGTTGGCCTTTTTTTCTTTTACGTTCACTTTTCTTTTCTGTTTTTCTTTCTCTTACATTATGTTTTCCCTTTTCTTTTCAAATGAACTTTTGTTTTGTAAAGTACAAAACCTGCAACTATTTAGTAATGTAAATCAGGCCATTGCCACATTTAGTTTGGCACCAAAATAAAATAGTTTAGAAATTTTATAAATTAAAAAGGCATTTAATTAATTGTCTTTGCTATTGTTTAAATTATTATACTGCATTTAAACATTTTATTTAAATTTGGGTTCTTCACCATAATTACCTATGCATTATTTGTCACCTCTAGAACATTTTAGTTTTAATGTTTGTGAAATTTTGAATTTCACTTTTGATTTGAATTTGAATTTGAGTATGATTTTTAATCAGGGGCAATTAGGCTTAACTAACATGGTGGCATGTCATCATTAGGTTAGAATTACTGTAGCATGATTCTCGGGGTGTTACGAATCTCCTCTACTACAAGAAATCTCGTCCCGAGATTTAAGAGGGGAGGAAAGGGGAAAATCATGGTTAAGGAATTCTAACTGATCTTCTTGTTCTTTTGCTCTCATTGAAGAGGTTGATACATTAGTTGATGTCTTCAATTCCCTACTTCAGGTCATCATGATGAAGTCGTCATCCTTTCTTCGAGAATTCCATCGTACTTACGACAGAATAGAGGGTCGGTATTATGGGAGAATTGACCTCTGCAAGGTTGACTATCTGGTCGATATCATCGGGGAAGGTGGCGGAAAGTAACTCTCGAATTGAAACTTAAGAAAATATTGAGAGGAAAGTAAGGAGGTATCATGGGGAGTTTCGAGCAGGCAGGCAATCGTTCGATGCCTGAAACAGGGCGTGCAAGGGGTTCAAAGCAACGAGAATAAGTATTGTGTCTGATATTAGAATTGATGATCTCTCGGAAGGTGGCTCATGAATTTCATACGAGGCCACGCACGAGGAATAACCTTGGGAATAGGGATTTTACAGGAGAGTCAGGTTTCGATCCTGTGGAACTATGGGTTATGGGCCCACCATGTGGGTTAAAAGTAGGAAGGATGGTGACGTCTTGCATGATCATGTAAGCAAGGCATGTCAGATGATAGCATGTTAGTTATGTCGGCAACATCATCGGTACCAAGGGCGAGGGACGAAGAGAACCATTTTCCCGCCCATTGAAACGAGGCGGACCTGTAGGCAAAGTTCCCGTCCATCGGTGTTACCGGAATGTTACCAACCATAGTAACAGGGTCTTAACGACAGCGTTGTACACCGATGTGTTTACATAAGCAGAATTTTTTTACTGCTTAGATTATATGTAGATCACAAGAAAGGTTAAACAAACCAACGGAAAGGAAAATGTGTTTAAACATAGGTAATGGGAGTATATCCTTCCCAACGATAAGCAGGGCATGATACACGTGACAGGAGATCAAAGACATGACCATTTGGATAAAAGGGTTAATAATAATCATGATATGTAACCATACACGTTGTTTGGATAGCTGATCAAGAAACATTTAGCAGTGTGCTTCAAATGTTACTTGTGAAAACCGGGATACCACAGACATGCTTCGAGATAGCATTGACATGGTCTTCAAGCAAAGGTCAGACTTTGGATACACCAGGTTCCATCAGAAACAACTTATAAAATAAGTCATACAATTTTAGCAAGGGAAGATGAGGATGTGGTGGACGGGCTCAGCAGCAATTCCTCGAGATTTCCATAGACATGAATTTTCAAAATTAAGTGAACAAGGCGATAGCATTGGACACACGAGGGCATATAATGAAGTATGTTCGTGGAGAACATCCACAATTAAGCACGGAACAAAATGCACTTGGAAATATGGACCAAGTAGCACGATCGATGTTAGAATGGAGATTCAATAACCAGAAGGGTTGGAATGAAATTATCGACTATTCACTTCTAAGCAATAGGGTTGCCAGAAGTTTTGGAATTCACACACCACATTTCAATGGTAGGTATTCCGGTTAGAAATAACACGGGGACCAAGATATGAATGGGGACGGCGAGAAGTATTATTATATCAAGATTTAACAGATGGAGAAATTCTCATGACACCCTTGACATAAAATATGGTAATACTCAAATGTAGAACATAACATGAGTTGGATAGCAGGGAACTCAAGGTACAACACAAAACATGAACAAGTTGTGTTGGAGGGAAGGCAATAAAGTTGTCGATGATAACACGATTCATCGAGGGGCAAGAATGGTATTTCTCATCATGGATTCGGTAGATATCCTAAAGGCGTCAAAATGTTGATGATGATCCCGACAAATTTTGTCGTGAGGCTCCATGAAGAAGCAATCGAACAACGACTGCATCTAGCAAAATGAATGGTGGAGCCAAAGGTTATTATATCCATAGATAAGATGCAATGTCAGAATCAGTCTCTCAAGACAATCAATATGATGTTGAAAGCTTAATGTAAGCTTAGCTCGTCGTCGAAAATTGTGCTCCGGGAAGAAGGACCAGGTAGCACAGTTAAAACCGGGATGATAATGATGTAACCGAGTAGGCTAGGAATGACATGATCGAGTTTAAATTCCCCAGCAACAATTACCATGAGTAGTGAGCCATAAAATGGACTTGAGTCACTTGTCGGAGTTCTCGAGTGACGAACAACTCAAACTCAGGGAACAACTGAAATGTGTTAGAAGTAATACTTGATGAAGAACTCATAAGGAGTAATGTAGTTCTGTAATACCCTCGAGATACCAGGGGATAATACTCGACGATAGATCAAAGTAGAAGTTGGATCGGGGTATTTCTCTGCAGAAGACAAGTGCTTAAACTTGTACGAGAAATGGTATTTAAAGGAGAGCATGGTCGGAACCACGATTGCAAAAGGCCAGATCCCACATATAATATGAACTTATATCAAGGTGATAATTATATCTATGAGAAGCTTTCATGATAAGATCTTCATCTTGTCCATGGGCATGAACACAAAGTTCAAGGTCGACACCCACTTCTCCAAATGCATGACCTTTCACTCACTTCTTGTTTCGACAATGACATTAGTGTTGAAAGTTTTACCTGGTGTAATACCATATGAGTATGACCCGTGAAGTCTTTTGGGTTCACACGGCTTTATGGGGCATAGGTTCAACCCACCAGGGCATCTTAGGAACATATACCACAAAATTTTTAGGAGTAACTATCACAAGCTCGATAGTAGAGCATGGTTGACAAAGTAGAGGATACAATTTACCAAAGGTATTATGTATCCGAGGAAAGACTCACAAAGTTATAGAATATGAAGGACAATATCGGATAACAATTCAACAAAGGACCAGACAGTCCATAATAGAGCTGATGTGAGCATCGGCACACAACCAGAGGAAGAAACAATGCAAAGGCATTGTACCATAGAAACAACTGACTATTTCTAAGCTCAAATGCGAAGGAATTATGATTTCTGATTCAAGGGATCAGAAGCAAACGCTCTGATTAAGGATGGATAACTTGAGTAAGCTTAGGGGTACAACCGGATGGCAATTCGATTGCTCGAGATCCAGTTCTTCTTTAAAACGACGTCAGAGTGGGAATGATGAATTCTAGGACCTGATTGATGATTGCGAGCATTCGCAATCATACCGAACTAGCGGACTCAAAATGATAATGACAAAGGATGTCAAGAAGATTACTAGATTTCTGGGATTAGCCATAATGTAAGCAAGCGAGAATTTCAAGAGCAATAGGCTGCTCGGGATTTTCCGAAGGTCGAATGATATTTCAGAGACTTGTGAAACATAGGAATGGGGATGAGTGATACTCGGTAAGTGCGAGGAATTATCCATAGGGGTATTCATGTGGCAAAGAACTGCAAAGTAGTGGCACAATTGATATACGGAATATAGGAAATGTTTCGGGGTATCTTTTAATAACAAGAGCAACGGAGAATTGATTGTATGAATGACAAGTGTAAGTCGTTATCCATATGGATATGATGGTGGTAAGGAATTGCAAAGGTGACGTGCATAGAGTCTCGGGAGAACTTTGGAGAGTATCTTCGGAATCTTCTTGTGTGGCAAGCAATCATCTGGAGTGAGGGGCTCTCCGGGCGAAAGTATTTTCGAGAACCTAAAGTTAGATTTTAGCAAAATCATTTAACCCGGGTAGAAGAGAGATCAGAGTCCCAGAGCATAGACGAGAAATAAAAGATCCTAATACCACCCAATGGTGACGTGGGCCCGTAAGCCACACAACCAAGTTAGTAAAAGTTTTTCATTGATTAGACTCGGCTTCGGCCAAGGAGTTCGAAAGGGGGATTCCTACAGACATTCGGCTCTGATACCAACTTGTGACATCCCCGATTTGATCGTACACCAATCATGCACGCAAATGTGTATGACCAAGATCAGTGACTCCTGGAAGATATCACAACACAACTCTAGACACAAATTAAAATAATACAAGATTTATATTACAAGCTAGGGGCCTCAAGGGCTCAAATACACAAGAGTCAGCGGAACCAATAATATCTGAGTATAGACATAATTTAAACAAGTATGCCTTAAGAAGGCTAGCACAAATGTAGCAACGATCGAAAAGGCAAGGCCTCCTACCTGGGACCTCCTAACTACTCCTCAAAGTCGAACACCATGTAGAAACATCCTCTGGATCCTCTGGCTCCTGGACTCCACCATCCGGTTGCGTCATCCGAGAAGAAGGGACAAAAGGGGAAAAGGGGGAGCAAAGCAACCGTGAGTACTCATCCAAAGTACTCGCAAGCAAGGATCTACACTACATATGCAATGGTACCTGTGTGAAAGGGGGTAATATATGTGGGCTAAACTGCAGAATGCCAGAATAAGAGGGGGATAGCTAATCCTATCGAAGAGTATGCTTCTGGTAGCCTCCATTTTGCAGCAGTAGAAGAGAGTAGATGGAATAGTAACAAGTATCAATGCTTCTGGCAGCCTCCACCTTGAGTAGCTGGAAAGTTCACCAAGTAACATCGTATAACATAATCCTACCCGGTGATACTCCCCTCGTTGCCCTGTGGGAAAGCGATCACCAAGTTGTATCTGGCACTTGAAAGGGTGTGTTTTATTAAGTATCTGGTTCTAGTTGTCATGAGGTCGAAGTACAACTCCGGGTCGTCCTTTTACCGAGGGATGCGGCTATTCGAATAGATAAACTTCCCTGCAGGGATGCACCACATTACCCAGCACGCTCGATCCCCTCTGGCCGGACACACTTTCCTGGGTCATGCCCGGCCTCGGAAGAACAACACGTCGCAGCCCTACCTAAGCACAACAGAGAGGTCAGCCCGCCAGTCTAAATCCTAAGTGCGCAGGGGTCTGGGCCCATCGCCCATTGCACACCTGTAAGTTGTGTACGCAGCCGGTGAGCAGACCTAGCAACCTCCATTACTAAGGAAGTTACGTTACGCGGTCCAACCCAGCGCGCGCCGCTCAGTCATTGACGTCAAGAAGGCTCCGGCTGATAGCACGATATCGAGAGCCCATAACTATTCCCACGTAGCTGGTTAGTGCGTATATGCCAGTGGCCAGACTCAGATCAAACACCAAGATCTCGTTAAGCATGTTATTTTGAAGTAACTGCGGACGCCGACCAGGGACCAGGCCCACCTGTCTCCTAGGTGGTCGCAACCCGCGCTGTCGCTCCGCCACAAAGTAACCATCAGGGGGCTGTTGGGAACCCAGGCCCACCACTACCTGGATGGAGCCACCAGTCCTTTCAGCCCCCACATTGGAATCACTTGCAGGTACTCAAAGAGCCGACCCGACTTTAGTCACGTCATCTATCATGTATAGTATGTATATATATATATATACCCATCATCACCGCCCGAAGTGATCACGACCCAAAAGTATAGCATGGCCAAAACAAAAATGTAGGGACATTGATGGAATACTAGCATCCTATACTAAGCATTTAGGATAGCAGGTAAAGATATCAATAGTTGTAACAACAATGACAGGCTATGCAACAAAATAGGAGCTATCAAATCATCAACAGTAGAAAATCTAATGCAAGAATAAGAGAGAAGAGAATGGGCGATATCTGGTGATCAAGGGGGGGGGCTTGCCTAGTTGCTCTAGCAAGAAGGAGCGTTCGTCGACACCGTAGTCGAACTAGGGGTCGCCGACAGTCTCGGGGTCCACCAGAAAGAAGTAATGTAGGGGAACACAACAAATAACAGAGCAATCAAAGGATCAAAAAAATATAACAAGGCAATATGTGGTGCCAGGGGTGAGCTAACATAGGGACAGGTGGTACTGGCGATGGGGGAAAACATCCGGGAAAGTATTCCCGGTGTTTGACATTTTCGGGCAGATGAAATGGAGGTGGATTGTTGCATGTTCGCTATGCTAGGGACGCGTGGCGGACGAACGGACTGCATATTCGAATTTGCCTCGTCGTTCTGAGCAACTTTCATGTATAAAGTATTTTCATCCGAGGTACGAATTATTTTATATTATTTTATAAATATTTAATTATTTTTGGAATCATCAAATTTATTTATTTAGAAAAGGCAGTTATGATGTCAGCGTGACGTCAACATGATGTGAGCAGGACCAAAGGTTGACTAGGTCAACCCTGCATGTGGGTCCCGGTTGGCATAGACTATTAACTAATTAACAATTAGTTATTTAGTTAGCATGCTAATTGAGTTTAATTAGTCATCTAACCAAAAATAAATAAATAAATAAATTGATTAATTAATTAATTAGTTTTCTTTTCTTATTTTTTCTCCTTTTTTAGGGCGCTGAGCCCCAGCTGCTAGTGGCATTGAGGCCACTTGAGCGGGCGAGCGGGTTATCAGGCACACGGGTATGGCGCCCGTACCCGAGGCCGTCGCCTGCCCGGGAGACAGGGGAAGCCGGGCGCGAGCTCCGGCGGCCAGGGGCCGCGCGGGCGCCGGCCGAAACAAAGCAGCGGGGCAGAGGGAGTTGGCCGGCGGCGGCGGGCACGGGGGCGTAGGTGCGGCAGCGGAGGGGCGGGGCCGCGAGCTACGGCGGCGGGTGCCGAGCAGTGGCAGCTGCGAACGAGCACGGCCGCCGGAGGCAGCAGCGGCCGCGGGCGAGTGCGGGGCTGCAGCAGGCCGGGCACGGCGGCGCCAGGCGGCGGCGCAACCAGGCAGAGGCAGGCTTGGTGGCGCAGCCGCAGGGGGGCTGGAGGCGGGTTCGGCGGCTCCGGGCAGCAAGCAGCAGTGCGAGCGGAGCGTGGCGGCGGGGCACGACGGGGCAAGCGGGCGGAGCGTGATGGTAATCCAGAGGAGGCACGGCGAGCGTGGGACGGGCCGGGCGTGGCGAGCACGCGCGGCCTTGGGCGCGAGACGAGCGTGACCTACAGTCTACAGCCATGGCGTTCGAAGCGCGGGGCGGGCAAAGCGTGACCGACTGCGGCTCACCGAGGGGAAGACGATGACGAGCTCGGGGAGGCCGGAAAGGAACCGGAGCGATGGATCGATAAGGTGGACTGTGGTTGACCGAGGTTGGGGAAGAGGATGCGACAACGGCGGCGGCACCCCCCATCCCCGATCCAAAGGCGTTGATGAAGAAGGGGTGGTCGACGGAGCAGCTGGACGACCCTTCGCAGCTCTGGGTGGAGCCGAAGCACGCACACAACGGTGGTGCGGCCATCCCCCTATTCGGGTGAG
>LR738715.1:267954903-267966330 GCA_902687465.1 Secale cereale
ACAATTCTGGAAGTGTACAACTCTGCCAACTGAGCTGCGTTGATGGATTCTTTGACGGGAAGGAAGTGAGCTACTTTGGTTAGCTTGTCAATGACTACAAAGATAGCATCATTCCCCTTCTTGGACTTAGGAAACCCAGTGACGAAATCCATTTCAATGTGGTCGAATTTCCACTCGGGAATAGGTAGAGGTTGGAGGAGACCGGCTGGACGTTGATGCTCTGCCTTCACTCTTCTGCAGACATCACATTCATTCACGAATTGGGCAATCTCCCTTTTCATGCGAGTCCGCCAGTAAGATTGCTTGAGGTCTTGGTACATCTTGGAACTTCCGGGATGAATCGAGAGGAGGGAGTCATGTGCTTTGTTCATTATGAGCTTCCTGAGATCACCCTTGGGAACCACAATTCTGTCCTCATAGAACAAGGTGTCTTTCTCATCAACACGATAACACTTGTACTTGGGAGTTACCTTAGCAATACAATGTTTCACTTTCTGCACCATAGCATCACTTAGTTGGGCCTCATGGATCTGATCTTCCAAGGTAGGAGCAACTTGAAGATTTGCAAGAAAGCCTTGCGGAACAACTTGGAGGTTGAGCTTCCTGAATGATTCACAAAGCTCAGGCTGGAACGGCTTGAGAAGGAGACTGTTGCAATATGCCATTCTGCTCAAGGCATCTGCAATGACATTGGCCTTGCCAGGTGTGTACTCAATGCTTGGATCATACTATTGGATCATCTCAACCCAACGAGTCTGGCGAAGGTTCAAGTTAGGCTGTGTGAAGATGTACTTCAAGCTCTTGTGATCGGTGAAGATGTCCACTTTTCTGACCAACAGAAGGTGTCTCCACGTGATCAAGGCATGTACCACTGCTGCTAGCTCAAGATCATGTGTGGGGTAGTTCTTCTCATTTGGCTTCAATTGACGAGAAGTGTATGCCACAATCTTCTTGTCTTGCATGAGAACACCACCAAGTCCTTGTAAAGAAGCATCACAAAATACTTCATAGGGCTTGGACTCATCCAGAGGAGTAAGAACCGGAGCAGAAATGAGCTTCTCTTTGAGTGTTTTGAATGCCACATCATAATTAGGAGTCCATGAGCACTTGACATTCTTCTGCAACAAGTTTGAGAGAGGTTTGGCAATCTTGGAGAAGTTCTCAACGAACCTTCTGCAATAGCTAGAGAGACCAAGGAAGCTTCAGAGTTGCTCGATGTTTTGCGGGGGTTCCTAGTTGACAATAGCTTCAACTTTCTCGGGGTTGACAGAAATACCCTCAGGAGAGATGATACGGCCAAGATATAAGACTTTATCCAGCCAGAATTCACTTGGAGAACTTCGCATAGAACTTGTGTTCATGGAGCCTATCCAGAACCAAACGGAGGTGCTTGGCATGGTCTTCTTCATTCTTGGAGAATACCAAGATGTCATCCAGATAGACGAGAACAAATTCATTGGTGTAGGGGTTGAATATGAAGTGCATCATCCTCGAGAAAGTGGGTGGAGAATTTGCGAGGCCAAAAGACATGACCGTGTATTCATAAGAGCCAAAACTCATTCTGAATGCGGTCTTGGGAATATCTTCTTCATGGATACGGATCTGGTGATAACCCATCCGGAGATCGAGCTTTGAGAACACCTTTGCTCCTTTGAGATGCTCGAACAATTCATTGATATTGGGGAGCGGATACTTGTTGTTTATTGTCTTCTTGTTCAATGGCCGGTAATCAACGCAAAGGCGCTCCGTGCCATCCTTCTTCTTGACAAATAGAACACCAAAGCCCCAAGGAGAAGTGCTAGGCCTGATTAGACCCATACGCTCTTGCTCATCGAGTTGTTTCTTCAGCTCCTTCAACTCATCAGGGGAGAGCTTGTACGGACGCCGACATGCTGGCTCGGTACCGGGCTCGAGTTCAATGACGAATTTAACTTGACGATGCGGAGGCATGCCTGGAAGCTCTTCAGGGAAAACATATTCATACTCATTGACCATCGGAATTTGAGAGATGGCATTAATCTCGCCCTTGTCATTGAGAGAGAATAGCCTAATTGTGTTATCTTGAGAGGTGAAGATAATCACGTCTTTGTCAGGATGAGTAAGCTTGACTTCCTTATTTGCACAATCAATGTTTGCATCATGCTTGGAAAGCCAATCCATCCCAAGAATAAGATCGATGTCGGAGTTACCGAGAATAACCGGAGAAACCAGAAAACTGTAATCACCCATATGAATAGATATATCCGGAGCAAATACACTAGAATGCATTCGTCTCCCCGGAGAAATAACTGATAACTCCATTGGCAAACTTTTGATGTCAACATTGTGCTTGGATGCAAAAGGTTGAGAAATGAAAGAACATGATGCACCCGAATCAAACAACACTTTTGCAGGAATAGAGTTAACTGGAAGGTTACCAAGTATCACATCTGAAGAATTCTCTGCTTGAGCTGCATTCATCAGATTCACTCTTGCTTGCTTGGGATTGTGCTTGACAATAGCAGTGCAGACAGGTGGAGGAGGCGGAAGGCGCCTTGGGTTGGGACACTTGTTAGCATAATGACCCTTCTGAGTGCACTTGTTGCAAACCACTACTGAGAGAGGACGGTGATATGGAGCACTTGACTTCGAAGCTTGAAAGTGATTCTTGGATAGATTGCTTGGGTTGGTTGGGTGGGAAAAACCACGACTACCAGAGTGCTTGTTGTTGTTGGGAGGGTGGAGCACTGGAGGAGGTGGAAGCCAAAACTTCTTCTGCTTTGCGACCACTTGGGAAGAAGAGGAGGAGTTAACAACATCTCTGATCCTCTTTTTGGAAGCTTCAACCTTGAGATGGGCTGCCTCTTGCTTAAGGGCCATGTTATAGAATTGATCAAATTCATCCGGCTCAAACAAGGTGAGAGCTAGTTGGAGTTCATCCTTCAGACCACCACGGAACTGATAAATCTTGCTCTTGGAATCTGGGATGTCTTGCTTGGCATAGTGAGCGATGTTCTGGAACTTGACATTGTATTGATAGACGGACATGGTGCCTTGCTTCAGGTTGCGGAATTGCTCACGCATGCCTTCGGTGACACTAGTTAGAATGTGGTGAGAGCGGAAATCCTTGCAAAAGTCAGTCCATGAGATTTCACGTCCACCTCTGGAATCTTTGCACTGTTGCCACCAATCAGCAGCTTGATCCTTGAGTTGGAAGGCGGAAAACTTGACATAATCCTCAGGTCTCACGTTACTGCACTCGAAATGCTTTTTGATGTCTGTTATCCAGTCTTCAGCATCTAGCGGATCCACACAGTAACTGAAAGACTTCGGTTGGTTTGCCAGGATTTGGTTGAGGGATGCAAAGTGAGGTTGATTGAACAGATTGCCTTGGCCTTGGTTCCCATGACCACCTTGATTTTCTTGGTTGGCTTGAATGTTCTGCATCATTTGCATAAGCATCTGGGTGTTCTGGTTTGTCACTTGCATAATTGCTCTCCAGGCCTCAGACGGAGGAGGAGGGGAAGGAGTACGATCAGGAACTTCTTCACCCTTTGGGTTAGCATTGGGAACCTTCTTAGGAGCCATCCTGAATGAGATGACAACTATTAGCCATTGATTGAAAGATATAAGTTGAATCAACGGCTAGAATTGCAACATAAGTCTTCACAAGAACATCCGAACAAAATGAACGAATGTAATCCACAGTTAAATGCTACAACAATCTTCTCGAGAAGACACTTGGGAGAACAAAAGGTAAAATAAAACAACAAGGAGCAGATAGAACAAATACAAGATAGAAGCTTTGTCCCACATGTTCGCGCTGAAAGCTCATGGAACGTGTTACAAAAGGGTTTTGCAATCCCCGGATCAGCATAGCCAAGGACCCTTTAAGATGCAACTCCCGATCGGAACAAACGCCCATAGAACCACTTCACTCAATGTAGAACCCCGAACTCCATATCATGCATTCGTTGGAGGAATGCCTACGAGCTACTAGATGAACCCACCTATTAATTTCTGAAAGTATCCAGTTATGCAATCAGGTGTTGGGGATACAGGGGAAGCACCGTGCACTCAACTCTAATCCTACATCCAGCTGTATCCATCCTTCAACACATAACCAGTTATTTATGGAAACCGTTTACCTCGGACCTTCGAAACGCATCTGCTATACAAGCTATGGCAATACTCCCGAACAACCTACCCAGTACTGGGTGATGTCGGGGTTATATTGCCACCAACCGCATAGAAGTGTTTTCGATGTCGGCCGTCTTAAGTATTCCAGAACTGCCGCGATCGATTTGTGACGACAACCAGGGTTGTCGGAATCGTGATTCTGTTATACGATTCTACGACTTTACGATCCAAACTGGCCCCTATGATTCTACGATTTTAGTTCATAGAATCTATGTTTCTAGGATCCTGATAGTGAAGATTCTACGATTTGCGATCCTACCATCGGAGCTCCGATCCGATTCAAAATCGCGATTCTAACAACAACACCTCTGAGCTCAACTCCCCGGGACACTGCCACAACCCCTAAATGATAGGAGGCATCGAGAGCAATGTTCTCGTCACAAAGACATCGGAACAATCCAAACAATACTCGTGTGATCCTAAAAAAAAATTAGTGAATTTTTGAGAGTAGAAGAGATAGAGTAATTGTTAGGAGTCCTCACCAGAGTGAAAAAAGGATGAGGAGTAAAAAGAAATCCTACTCTCCGATATATATATGACTCAAAACATTTTCAAGTGTGTGCCTAGACTCGACCGTCAACGATTCGATCAATCAGTGGGGGCTCCTAGGTCGGAGAAGGCTCTGATACCAACTTGTAATGCCCAGTATGAGATTATACCTCCCACGTGTCGAGGCACGACTTAAAGGCATAATATCATACTAAAATGATCTCAAGAATGGTATCTTTCCACAACTATTGTAAAAGAGGGATAAAATTGCAAAAGAGTAGTTGGCTTACACTCGCCATGTCACACAATGCATTACATAACAATCATCATCCAAATAATATCAGAGTCCGACTACGGACGAAGATCCAAATGAAAGATACCATAAATAAATAACACAAGGTCCCGATCATCCTAGTAAGATCCCTACTGATCCTCTGGATAAGACACGTAGTATCGCCCACGTTCTTCGTCGAACTCCGAGTACAACTCTGAACCACCCGCAGTGTAGTTCTCCACGGTACCTGCATCTGGTGTTGTATAGAATCTGTGAGCCATCGAGGACTCAGCAATCCCGTTCTCGGGTAGCAAAACTATCAAAGCTTTGGGTATGGAACAAGGCTGAAGAACAAGGTTGCAGCTGTACTAGCACTAGCTTACATGTTTAGAGCGAAAAAAAGAAGTGCGAACGATCGTCAAAGTGATCACGAAGTGATCCTATCTAAGCATGTCAAACATAACCCCACCGTGTTCACTTCCCGAACCCCTTCGGAAAGCGACCGTCACGGTTACTCACGCTGGTAGTGTATTATGAACATAGTGTCAAGTTTTCTACAACCGGATATTAACAAATTCCCATCTGCCACATAACCGCGGGCACGGCTTTCGACAGATCAAATCCCTGCAGGGGTGTCCCAACTTAGCCCATCACAAGCTCACGATCTGCGGAGTCGGAACTCCAAGGTGGGAAGACCCGAGTATTCTCGAAATCCCATGCTCAAGATATACCGACTAAGGTAAAATTAATCCAGCAAGACCTCCCGGCGTGCCGACACCCTGATAGTAGCCGCGTGTATCTCGTCTCAGGCCACGACCTTATGGGTGATGCTACAGGTTTTTACCAGCCCTCGGGTTCCCCCAAGGTGGCCCTGCAGGACCCCTAGTTTGGACCAACACTCATGTGGAGGACTGGCTCGGGTTGTCGATTAAGAAAAGGGTTTATAACTCCCTATGCAAGTTTTAGTTATTAGGAAAATGTAAAACCAAGGTTGGGCCTTGCTGGAAAAGCTTTAGCGCTAAGCGGGTTATCAAGGGGGGCCCATAAACCCCAACCGTGTTAGGGACGCAAAATAAAGGAACATAACACCAGTTTAAACGGTTCCTAGGGAGGCATGTGTCGTGGTTCTGAGTCTGAAAGTAAGGATAGGGGGTACGTATGGAGAGGCAAGGTTCTAGCTATGGCAAGGTTGTACACAGGGTGTTAGCGAGTTTAGGCCCTTCTCGGAGGAAGTAATAGCCCTACGTCTCGGTGCCCGGAGGCTTGGTCGACTGAAGTGTGTATACGTGTGTTACAGAGGTGCGAACCCTTGTTCTGGAGGAGGGGGGTGGCTTATATAGTACGCTAGGACCCCAGCCATGCTCCATGTTGCCAAGGGCTTAAAGGAACATTAAGGCAGGCGTTACTGATAACGCCTGCAGTAAAGGATAATTAAGGTATTTACTACAGTGAGTAAATATAGGACCGTTGCTGTTCCAAGAGGCGCTTGGCCTTCGGAGGTTGAGTGCTCGGTCCGGTCGAGTGGAGTTGAGTCGCCCTGCGTACGTGGGTCAGTCGAGTGAAATGTCTTCTTGGACCGTCTCTGTCAACTGTCTCCATCGTCATGGGTCTTGTCTTTTGATCTTCTAAGGTAGTGACCTTGGGTGGGGTACCTGGGTCAGGCCTATGACCCTACCCTAGGTCTGTAACCTCGTCAGTAGCCCCCGAATGGATTGGGGCTTGAGCAAGGGGATGCTGAGGGAAGCTCTGGTCTTGGTTCGACGTCCTTGGGGTATATTGTTTCGGAGCTCGTGACTTGGGCAGGCTCCCTCAGTTGTGTCTTGGTCGCCTCGATCGATTCTCAAGCCATCAGTGAATTAGTTGCTTCTCGCGTCGACTGGATGTCTTGCGTCGATTGAACTCCTTGCGTCGACTGGGTTTTGCACTAGGCGTCGGGCGCCGTGAGCGCGTGCCGTTTTCGACGGGATCGGTTGCCCTCTGGCCGCCGGATTCGGCGAGGCTTTCGAAATTTGGGGAAGCGCGCGGGACGGGACGTGCCGCATCAATTGGAGGGGTGCGGTTCGAACGCCTCGATTCCTGCGCCTCCTTTTTCGCCATGTATCGCGTCAGCGTCTGTTACGGGATCGGATAGGATTGCTCAGGGCCACCGGTCAGCCACTCGACCGAGCCATTATAAAGGCCCGCCGAGTCCGCCGCGGGGGACACTGTGCGCCCAATCTTCTCCCGTTCGCCTCAGCTTCTCTGCAGCGTTCTTGTTTCTCCGCCGTGCCCCCGCTCCTTCCTGCTTCTCTCCGCAGCGACCGCCGTCTCGCGAGCCATGGGCAAAGACAAGACTGCGGCCATGGAGCGCTCCAAGAAGGCGGCGTCGGGGAAGGGGAGGCGAGCTGGCCGGATCGGTTCATCGTCGAGGTCCGGACTCCCCGCTGGATGGATCCAGGGGGATTGGATCCGGTCCACCGTCGTGGTGGAGGATCTGGAGGAGCTGGAGTAGGAGGGGCTGATCGCCGGCGGCTCCTTGTGGGCGCCGGGAGGAGAGCTCGAGCCCCGGCCGCAGGAGGGCGAGTGTGTACTCCACGCCACCCACGTCGACCGAGGTTTTTCTACGCCCCTGCACCCTTTCTTCCGTGCGTTCCTGATCTTCTTCGATGCCCAGTTGCATTACTTTACGCCCAACTCCATCGCCTTCCTCTCCGCTTTCGTTTCTATGTGCGAGAACTTCCTCGGTTGCCGACCGCACTGGGGCTTGTTCAAGCACATCTTCACCTGCCGCTCGCAGACCGTCAAGAGGGTGAACCCGAGCGACGGCAAGACGCACGTCCTCCAGGCGTGCGGCGGGCTCGGGATTCAGATTAGGAATAGGAGCGCCTTTCCTCCCATGAACCTTCCAGAGTCGATTCGGGGCTGGCAGTCGACCTGGTTTTATTACAAGGACAGTCCGACTCCGGGTCAGTCGACTGGCCTTCCTCCATTTACTCTAGGTCGAGCCAGCCCACCTCCTTCGATGGTAGTGAGTAAGGCCGAGAGGGCCGAGGTAGACATGTTGATGGAGAGGGTCGTCTAGCTAGTCCGCGAGGGGGTCACGGGGATGGACCTGTTTGAGGTGTACCTCACGCGGTGGATCCAGCCGCTTCAAGCCCGGGACCACCCGATGTGGCTGTACTCCGGCACTGACGACTCGTCGCGAGTCCACCCGGAGGCGGCCCACCTGGAGTACGTAGTGCGGTGCTTGAAGAGCATCACCGGGAACAAGGACAACCCCAGGGGGCCTGGGAGGATCATCCCATTCGACGCCGACCACCTGCCAGACAAGGTTAGTCTTCTGCTTCCGAGCGACGTATCCGTCGACTGGTTTGTGGTCTTTATTGATGGTTCTGACTGGTATTTGGTCGAACTACTTTTCTTTGCAGATCTATACAGAGATGTACTCGCTGCCCAACGGGGACTTGGGCCAGGAGGGCGAGGAGGGCACGGGCGACGCTGATGAATGGAAGTCGGAGGAGGAGACCGAGGAGAGCGAGGATTACAACAGCGGAGAGGAGGTCGAGTCACCTCCCCGTGTCGAGCGCCGATCCAAGGAGAAGAACGACCCAGGGGCCGCACGCCCTCAGGTGGGTCCCTCGGGGTCTCGGACGCCCAAATGCACTCGAACGACCACTCCCGAGCCAGCCGAGAAGACGCCCAAGCAGCCCAAGGTCGCCACCACCAAGCCCCGGAAGGCCCTACCTAGGATTAAGGTGGATGTACCCATCGCCTCCACGTAAGTGCCACTTGGATTTGTTTCTTTCTGTTTCTTGGAGGTCGACTGCAATTTCAGTCGACTCATCTCTTGACTGAATCTTTCAGAGCCGCCGCTTCCACGACCTCGATGGACATTGACCGGGGTCGAGACGACGAGGAGACCGCGGATGCCGCGACATCTCGTGCAGGTGTAGGCTCTGTGAGACTTGTCTTATCCTTCTTCTCTTTCGCGGGCGACGGTCGACTGACTTAGTTCTCTGCTTGACCGGAAGTGCCACGCCTCGTCATAGACCTGTCTGACGACGATGAAGACGAGGAGCAGTTGGGAGGGGACCGCCGGCGCACAGGGAGGAAGGGCCGGAAGGCGCCTTCTGGCTCAGAGGTCCAGCGACAGGAGGATGCGGCCCGAGCCACGGTCTCTTTCGCCGTCCCTGTGTCGACCGTGCATACTGCCGACCCATCGCCTGCGCCGAACGTCGACCCAGCGCCCGCCCCGGTTGTCGACCCAGCGCCGACTCCAGCCGTCAACTCAGCGCCGGTTCGTGCCGTCGATCCAGCTCCTGCGCCCGCGGCCGACCCGACACCCGCCGCTTCATCTGTCCTCTTCTCTACCTACCGCCTCCCGGAGGATCCTGTGGGGGCGGCTCAAGAAGCCGTTTGCCAGGCGGAGGTGATGATGGGGAGGACGAAGGCGGCGTACGAGGCCAGCATGGTGACTTATGATGCCAGCTCTGCCCTTCGGGCTAACGTCCAGGTACGTTGTCTTCATTGAAGTAGTCCTTAATTTCGAGAGAAATACCACACCCACTGGGTGTTCTTCTTTTCCTGTCTTCTTTGAGCTCGCGCCGGGCTGTCCTTGGCCGAGTGAAACCAGTGGGGGCACGCTCAGTGCACCCACTGGGTGTAGTCCCCGAGACTGTGGTCGACTGCGGGCGGTCGGCCATGGTCTTACTATAGAACTTCCATGCTGTTGTTTGTTTTTTTGGCTCGCGCCGGACTGATCTTGGCCGAGTGAAACCAGTGGGGGCACGCCCAGTGCACCCACTGGGTGTAGTCCCCGAGACTGCGGTTGAGTGTTTTGACTCGACTGTAGTCTTACAATCTTGCTTTGTTG
Source organism: Secale cereale (assembly GCA_902687465.1). NCBI lineage: Eukaryota > Viridiplantae > Streptophyta > Magnoliopsida > Poales > Poaceae > Secale > Secale cereale. The sequence continues at coordinate 267,964,698 of LR738715.1, forward strand.
TGTTGATGCAGAAATCTTACGAGTTTGGGGCCAAGTTTGCAGATCTCGAGCAGAAGCAAATCTAGCTTAATCTTGACTTGCAATTGGCTCGGGACCATCTGAAGAAGACGCAGGACGATGCGGCTGGTAACTTACTCCTGTCTTCTGTCGATTGATTTTTCGCTAGATGTGCCTTGTGTTCCTTCATGTTCATCTGTCCAGTGGCGGCTTTGGTAGGTCAACTGAGGGCAGCCTTGGAGCAAAAGGATCTCGACCTTGCGGCGGCGCAGCAGGCGGCTCAGGAGAAGTTGGAACTGGCGGTGAAGAAGCTGGCTTCCGTGGGTGCGCTCGAGGCGGAGATCATTCGACTGAGAGGTTCACTCGACGCGGCCAACCATGAGGTGACTCAGCTGAAGAAGTCCAAGGCCGTCTTGAACGACAAGTACGAGGCTCTCATCCGGAAGAGGGTTGATCTTGAGACGTATCTGGGCGACATCACCAAAAAATGGTACCTCGTGCTTGAAGGTATGCCTCCTTTGGCTTGGTTAAATTTGGATCGGTCGATCCGTATCTTATCCGTTGACTCGACTCACTGTTCTTGGTGTAGAGTTCTGTCATAACTTCGCAGAGGAGACTGGACGGGTCAAGCCTGGCTTGGACCCAACCAACTCCATCGTGAAGGACGAGGTGTCCATGAATATACTGAGGCTGGAGTCCCGCCTCACTGAGGCCACGGATTACCTGGAACGACTGAAGGCAGTGATGGCCCGAATCGACGCTACGCTCTGGAGAGGGATCGTGCGGGAGAACGACCTCGAGTCCTTGATGGCTCTACTCAACGAGATCCCCGACCGAGTGCAGGAATGGAAGAAGTCGGCAGCCCGGGGAGGAGCTGACGTGGCGCTGTCCTTGGTCCGTGTGCACTGCAGGGAGGTGAAGGAGAGGAAGCTTGCTGTGCTGAAGGTCGCAAATACGAAGGAGCTCCAATTCCAGTCGTTTATGGAGACTTTCCTGGAAGCCGCCACTCGTATCGCCGATGGGATAGATCTGGACGAGTTCGTTGCGCTCGCAAGCCTGCCTCCTCCCGAGCCATGACTTTGATACATTAATCTTATTTGCCGCGAAATGCCACTTGGATTTGTAATCGTTAAACTCTGGTGGGTCTATGGCCCAAGTACTCTTGCCCGATATTTGCGGGGCTTTTATTTTGATTCTTCGGTTCGTCGCTCTTCTTCTGATCGTTTGAGTCTTCGAGTCGACGTCTTCAGCTAAGTTCCCAAGTGAGAGGGTTGCTCTTCACTCGGAGTAGAGTGGCTGTTAACTTAGGCGAGTCACGGGGTCGCAGCTAAGCTTCCGAGTGAGAGGATCGCTCTTCACTCGGAGTGAGATGCTTATAACTTAGGCGATTCCAAGCCACGTTGTACTTGTGGCGGAGTTCGGAGGACCGAGCCACTTTGTACTTGTAGCGTAGCTTGGAGGACCGTAGCTAAGCCCCCGAATGAGAGGGTTGCTCTTCACTCGGAGTAAATGGTTTGTAACTTAGGCGAGTCACGAGGTCGCAGCTAAGCCCCCGAGTGAGAGGATCGCTCTTCACTCGGAGTGAATGTTTATAACTTACGCGATTCCAAGCTACGTTATACTTGTGGCGGAGTTC
>LR738715.1:267966858-268013558 GCA_902687465.1 Secale cereale
TTTGTACTTGTAGCACAGCTTAGAGGACCACAGCTAAGCCTCCGAGTGAGAGGGTTGCTCTTCACTCGGAGTAAATGGTTTGTAACTTAGGCGAGTCACGAGGTCGCAGCTAAGCCCCCGAGTGAGAGGATCGCTCTTCACTCGGAGTGGAATGTTTATAACTTAGGCGATTCCAAGCTATGTTGTGCTTGTGGCGGAGTTCGGAGGACCGATCCGCTTTGTACTTGTAGCGTAGCTCGGAGGATCGTAGCTAAGCACCCACTGGGGGATTTAGAGGACACCAATCGTTAGGTGATCATTGCTATCTTGTCTTTGAAACAAATTGGGAAATCTTTATTACAACTCGACCGTCAAGTGTTCCAAGTGGAAAAATGGCGGAGCAGGTCCGCATTCCACGAATGAGGTTCGTCTTTCTTCTGGGCTACGTTGTAGAGGTGGTATGCTCTGTTGCGCAACACCTTTGTGATGATGAACGGGCCTTCCCAGGCTGGGGCGAGCTTGTGCGGACGTTTCTGATGCACTCGAAGGACCAGGTCTCCTTCCTGGAATGCTCAGCTTCTTACGTTGCGAGCATGGAATCGACGCAGGTCCTGTTGGTAGATGGTCGACCGGATCAGGGCCATCTCTCTTTCCTCTTCCAAAAGGTCGACTGCATCTTGACGAGCTTGCTCTGCCTCAGCTTGGGAGAAGAGTTCCACTCTGGGGGCGTTGTGTAATAAGTCGCTCGGCAACACAACTTCGGCTCCATAGACCAGGAAAAAAGGGGTACGGCTAGTCGACCGATTTGGAGTCGTCCTCAGACCCCATAGGACAGAGGGCAGCTCAGTTACCCAAGCCCCAGCGGCATGCTTAAGGTCACGCATGAGCCGTGGCTTTAGGCCTTGGAGAATCAAACCATTTTCTCTTTCTGCTTGTCCATTCGACTGTGGATGTGCCACGGAGGCGTAGTCGACTCGTGTTCCTTGGGAAGCACAGAAAGCCCTGAATTCATCCGAGTCAAAGTTGGAGCCGTTGTCCGTGATGATGCTGTGGGGGACCCCATATCTGAATATTAGCTCCTTGATGAAGCTGATGGCGGTGCTTGACTCGAGGTTCTTGATAGGTTTGGCCTCGATCCACTTGGTGAACTTGTCGACTGCCACCAGGAGGTGGGTGAATCCGCTTCTGCCTGTCCTGAAGGGGCCGACCATATCCAAGCCCCAAACAACGAAGGGCCAGACTAGTGGAATGGTTTTCAGGGCGGATGCCGGCTTGTGTGAAATGTTGGAGTAGAACTGGCAACCCGCGCATTTATCCACAATATCTTTGGCCATCTCGTTGGCGCGGGGCCAGTAAAACCCGGCTCGATACGCTTTGGCCACGATAGTCCGAGAGGAGGCGTGGTGGCCGCAAGTCCGCGAGTGGATTTCATCCAAGATCAGTCGACCTTCCTCTGGATCAACGCAGCGCTGGGCGACTCCAGTGACGCTTTCTCTGTAGAGCTGACCTTGGATGACTGTGAACGCTTTGGATCGACGGACGATCTGGCGCGCTTCTTCTTCGTCCTCTGGGAGTTCTTGTCTGAGCAGATATGATATATATGGCACAGTCCAATCAGGTGTAATCACTAGGACCTCCATGATTAAGTCAACCACGGCAGGCACTTCGACCTCAGTCGGATCCGTCGCGCTGACTGGCTGCGGGGGCTCTTCCGTGAAGGGGTCTTCTTTGATAGTGGGGGTGTGCAGATGCTCCAGGAACACATTCTTGGGTATAGACCTCCGAGTCAACCCAATTTTTGCGAGATCGTCGGCTAGCTGATTCTTTGCTCTGGGCACATGATGGAGCTCTAAGCCTTCGAACTTCTTTTCAAGCTTTCGCACTGCACTGCAATAACTGGTCATTGCCGGGCTCCTGACGTCCCATTCTTTCATCACTTGATTCACCACTAGATCGGAATCGCCGTAGACCATCAGGCGACGGACGCCGAGTGAGATGGCCATACGCAACCCATACAAAAGTGCTTCATATTCGGCTTCGTTGTTTGATGAATCGAAATGGATCTGAAGGACGTAGCTGAGCTTGTCGCCCCTGGGAGAGACCAGGACTACGCTTGCGCCGGATCCGTTCAGCATCTTGGACCCGTCGAAGAACATAGTCCAATGGTCTGACTGGACTTGAGTCGGAAGCTCTTGTTCTATCCACTCAGCCACAAAATCTGCTATGGCCTGAGACTTGATGGCTTTCTTCGCTTCAAACTTGATATCTAACGGAAGAAGTTCAATCGCCCATTTTGCCTTTTGACCGGTTGCATCTCGGTTGTTTAGTATCTCCGATAGTGGGGCGTCGTTGATGACTGAGATTGAATGATCCGAGAAATAATGGGAAACCTTTTTTGCAGTCAAGTAAATCCCGTACACAAGCTTTTGGTAATGTGGATACCTTTGCTTGGAGGGAGTCAAAACTTCGGATATGTAATAGACCGGGCGTTGGATCTTGTATGCCTTGCCCTCTTCTTCCCGCTCGACCGTGAGTACAGTACTGATGACTTGTCCGGTGGCGGCAATGTACAGCAGAAGAGGCTCTTCGCTGACTGGGGCAGCGAGCACCGGCTGGGTGGACAGCAGGGCTTTGAGCTCTTCAAACGCTGCTTCGGCTTCAGGATTCCACTCGAACTTGTTGGATTTCTTCATGAGTCGGTAGAGAGGCAGTGCCTTCTCCCCAAGACGAGAAATGAATCGACTCAATGCGGCCAAGCAACCAGTAAGCTTCTGGATGTCGTGAATACGCTCGGGGCGTTTCATTCGGAGAATGGTGCTGACCTTCTCTGGGTTGGCGTCGATTCCCCGTTCGGAAACGAGAAAATCGAGCAACTTGCCACCAGGAACTCCAAATGTACATTTCGACGGGTTGAGCTTGATATCGTAGCTTCTGAGGTTCGCGAATGTCTCAGCGAGGTCAGTCAGCAGGTCGGAACCTTTCCGTGACTTGACCACGATGTCATCCATGTGCGCCTCAATGTTCCGACTGATTTGCTTTATTAAGCACTTCTGGATCATGCGCATGAAGGTGGCGCTGGCATTTTTGAGGCCGACAGGCATGGTGACATAACAAAAACACCCGAAAGGGGTGATGAAAGCTATCTTTATCTCATCAGGCCCATACAGACGGATCTGATGGTATCCAGAATATGCGTCCAGAAAGGACAAATGCTCACTTCCCGCAGTCGAGTCGACTATCTGATCGATGCGGGGAAGAGGAAAATGATCTTTATGGTAGGCCCGATTGATGTGCTTGAAATCAATGCACATGCGGAGAGACTTGTCCTTCTTGGGGACCATGACATTGTTGGCGAGCCACTCGGAGTGGTATATCTCGCGGATAAACTCTGCTGCTAGGAGTCGAGCCACTTCTTCGCCAATCGCCTTTCACTTCTCCGCAGCGGATCGACGGAGGTGTTCCTTCACAGGTTTTACTTTAGGGTCGACTCGCAAATGATGCTCAGCCAGTCCCCTGGGTACACCTGGCATGTCTGACGGTTTCCATGTGAAGATGTCCCAGTTCTCACGGAGGAACTGGATGAGCGCTTCTTCCTATTTGCTGTCGAGTGTGGTGGAGATGTGGGTCGGTGCTGCGTTGGGGTCGGTGGGGTGGATGTGCATGGGTTTCGTGTCCCCAGCCGACTGAAAAGCTGACTCAGAAGCCGGCTTCTTTGCCCTTAGCAGGTCACCTGGATCCACTCTCTTTTGGTACTCTCCATCTCAATTGCTGCCATTTGCTCGTCGGTGATCTTCGAGCCTTTCTGGAAGCATTCTTCCGCTTTCTGCCGGTTCCCGGTGATGGTTATGACGCCATTGGGTCCCGGCATCTTCAGCTTGAGGTAGACGTAACATGGTCGAGACATGAACCTAGCATAGGTGGGCCTACCCAGGATGGCGTGATAGGCGTTGTTGAAGTCCACCACTTCGAACGTCAGCTTCTCCTTTCGGTAGTTCTTGGACTCACCAAAGACTACGTCGAGTGTGATCTGGCCAAGTGAGTCGGCTTTCTTCCCGGGGATTACCCCGTGGAACCTCATGTTACTTTCCCTTAGCTTGGACATCGGAATGCCCATATCCCGGAGGGTTGCTGCATACAGGATATTCAAGCCACTGCCTCCATCCACCAGAACTCTGGTCAGGCGCGTGCCTTCGACTACTGGGTCGACCACCAGCGCCTGCCGCCCAGGGGTGGCGATGTGCGCTGGATGAATGGACTGGTCAAATGTGATGGGGGTCTTCGACCATTTCAGGAACGTGGGGGTCGCCGGAGCAACCATGTTTACTTCTCTGTTGATGATTTTTAGTCGACTTTTGCTCTCGACGTCTGCGAAATTCACCAAGGTGGAGTTGATGCGGGGGTATCCTCCGTCCCCTTCCTTGTCTTCGGACTCTTCTGATTCCTTCTCTTTCTCGGTCGACTGATCCTTCTGGAAACTCTGGATCAAGAGCCGACACTATCGAGTGGTGTGTTTGGGATACACCAAGTTCCCCTCTTCATCTTTCTTCGTGTGTATGGGGCACGGTTGGTCGAGCATGTCATCTCCAGCCTGACCCTTTCCTTTCTTGGGGGCCCAGGAGCCTTTGGGCTTCCCTTTGCCCTTCCCTTGATTAACCACCGCAGCCTCCCCCTAAGCGGCTGGGTCGGCCTTGCTCTTATTCTTTCGATTGTGATTCTGGTCGTCCTGTCCGACTGGTTTCTTGCGGCTACGGAGCCGATCGGCCTCTTCGCCGTTGGCGTACCGACTGGCAATCTCCATCATCCGCGACAGGGACATGTCGCCTGTTCGGCCGAACTTCAGATTCAACTCTCGGTTGCGCACGCCTTCCTTGAAAGCGCACACCGCCTGGTGCTCGGAAACGTTTTCCACCGTGTGATGCAAAGTGGTCCACCGCTGAATGTAGTCCCTCAAAGTTTCACTCGGCTTGTGCGTGCAGTGCTGAAGCTCCGCTAGTCCGGCAGGTCGCTTGCAGGTGCCTTCGAAGGTCCGAACGAAAACTCGAGCGAGCTCTTCCCAACTGTATATGCTCCTGGGGGCTAACTGGTTGAGCCACGCCCGAGCGGAGCCCCCCAGCATCAAGGGGAGCTGCTTCATGGCCACGTCGTCGTTGCCTCCTCCGATCTGCACGGCCACTCGGTAGTCTTCCAGCCAAGTGTCCGGCTTCGACTCACCGGTGAACTTGCTTACTCCCGCTGCCAGCCTGAAGTTCGGGTGATCTCCGCGGCCCTGATTGCACTACAGAAACATTCAAGCCCTAAGGCCGGCGCTCGGCTGCCGCTGGGTTGGTCTCCGCCTCGCTCGTCCCTGGATGCCCGGTTACGGTCGACTCGACCCTGTACAAGGATGGACCTCGCATCGAAACCTGGCCGCCGGGGATCCGGGGGAATCCTACGCTCGTCATCTCACAGGCGCCTGCCCACGTGCCGCTGGGGGGAGTGTGACCCACTTCCCGGAGGAGGGGTAGGCGCTCGACAGCAGTCGTAGCGTCCGTGTCGACGGTCGAGTAGATCGTCGTTCCGACCCAGGTGCCGGTCTTGCCGCGGGACACACCCTGACGCCTCGGGGGCGATCTTGGACTATGGGCCGACCATACGGTGTCTGTAGCCACCGATCTGTTGTGACTTCTATTGCGCGACTGAGAAACAGCCGCGTTTTGCTCTTCAGCCGTTCGGAGTAAAGCTCGGATCTGCTGAAGGCCTCTCCCAGCTTCCGACTGGGAGGGTTGAATCGACTCCGCGATACGAGCCGCGGCTTTGAGGTTTTGGACTGGTGTGCGGAACACCTGAGTCTCGTGCTGAGGCGATTGCCGCGGCCGTCGACTGGACTCGGGGGCCAGTCGGCGGGCCTGTTCGTCGAGTGAACGTTGGATGTTTTCCAGACACGCGCGCTCGGCCAAGGTGGCCACGCGCGTGGCTTCGAGAGCCAAAGCTTCTGGGGAATCCCCCACGATGGGGGTGAAGAGTGCATCTTCGTTGCGGCGACAAAGCTCAGCTCTTTGCTCGGAAGTGAGGGGCTGAGGGATGTAACCATCGTTGTCGTGCGCCCGATCGCCACCGCTGCCGCCGTTCTCACCACGAGGAAAACCTGGCGGGCTACGGCGCGAATCGACCATGAGGATTTCCGCCGCGGGGTCGCTGCTCCCGCACTCGGAAACGGAATCTTCAAGCCCGGTCGACTGATCGGCTGGCCCGTAAAGGTAACCGTCGGGCTCAATGGCCGCGACTTGTGGGGTGGCCGTTTGACGGGCCACCGCATGTTTCACCCACCGCTGGAGCCGTGAACGATCGGATTGCTTACGGCGGCGTCCAGCGGGGATGGGGGACGATGAGTACCGGGTCGACGGCTGCAGCAGGAGGACGCCGCCGGCTCCGGCGCGAAAGTGCGTAGTTCCGCGGGCGGGCAGAGCCTCAACGTCGAGAGGGGCTCCCTGGAGCCACGCGGAGTCGTCTGCGACGAAGACCAACGCGCCGAGCCGGATCTCGTGGCCCGACGTCAAAACGCCGCCTGACACCATGATGAAAGTGGCCGGGGAAGAGATCGCAACTTCACCAAATGTCGCTAAGACGCCTTGCCCCACGGTGGGCGCCACCTGTCGTGGTTCTGAGTCTGACAGTAAGGGTAGGGGGTACGTATGGAGAGGCAAGGATCTAGCTATGGCGAGGTTGTACACAGGGTGTTAGCGAGTTCAGGCCCTTCTCGGAGGAAGTAATAGCCCTACGTCTCGGTGCCCGGAGGCTTGGTCGACTGAAGTGTGTATATGTGTGTTACAGAGGTGCGAACCCTTGTTCTGGAGGAGGGGGGTGGCTTATATAGTACGCCAGGACCCTAGCCATGCTCCACGTTGCCAAGGGCTTAAAGGAACATTAAGGCAGGTGTTACTGATAATGCCTGCAGTAAAGGATAATTAAGGTATTTACTACAGTGAGTAAATATAGGACCGTTGCTGTTCCAAGAGGCGCTTGGTCTTCGGAGGTCGAGTGCTCGGTCCGGTCGAGTGGAGTTGAGTCGCCCTGCGTATGTGGGTCAGTCGAGTGAAATGTCTCCTTGGACCGTCTCGGTCGACTGTCTCCATCGTCATGGGTCTTGTCTTTTGATCTTCTAAGGTAGTGACCTTGGGTGGGGTACCTGGGTCAGGCCTATGACCCTACCCTAGGTCTGTAACCTCGTCAGCATGAGTGGAACAAAACACCAAGCAAAGGCCTAGCCTTCCACCCATTGCCAAAATATATAGATGATTTCGTTTAGCAGATTATATATTGTGATATCCCAACAATAACTTCATCATGAAGCGAGAATCTTCGAATCTTCTCCTGCAACTAACAATGCTATGAGAGGGGCTGAGCGAAGCTTACGTAGCCAATCGAAGCTTTGCTAGGTTGGGTGGTTAGAGAGGTTCATGGCAACAATAGGAGGCTGACAAACAGACATAGGCATCAAGGCAATAAGCTAAAGAGCGAGACATCTAGCATAGGCAAATATAGTAATGATATCTGGGTCAGGTCATCTTGCCTGTTGAATCCTCAGAGGGAACGTAACCTTGCTCCTCACACTCAACCTCGGTAGAAACCTCGTACTCCGTTTCATCACCAGGCTTTAACCAAACACAACAATGCAACAACGGAACAAAATCAATCAACATGCAGTGCTCAATCACATGATGCATGAACATGAAGCATATGAACAAGGAGGAAATGATGCATGGCCTAGGGTCACAAGAATGCAATATCATCACAACCACAAGAACAAACACAACATGAAACAAGTAAAGGAACAAACCTAACAAGTTTATGTTTATTAACAAACAAGCAACCAACATGTTTTAAAGAGGTTGGTTAACATGGCAGGGGTGCAACTAACATAACAAAAACATGCTAGCTCATTTAAATGGGCTGGAATTAAATACAACAAAATCCATAAACTCCCATATTCATTTATTTGTATTTGGGATAGATTTGAAAAACTTATGTGAAGGAGTTTTCAAACATGCTAAACAACAACACCAAAATATTCTACACATTTGTCTACCCCAAATGCATATAAAGTTTGTTAAATTTGGATTTGTAGATATTTAGTTATGATTTTTCCAAGTTTAAGCATATTTAAAACAAGTTTAAATTCAAACAGCATTTTAAAAGTTTTTAAACATGGCAGCAAGTGACATATTCATAATCTACACAAAATTCTAAGCACTTTTCATAGAGGGCTCATATTCATATGAAGCATAAATATGCAGATAATAATTAAATAAGAAAAACAGAAAAGAAAAAGAAAAACAGAAAAAGAAATAAAACAGAAAAGGCGCCAGGGTCTAAAATGACCCAGGCTCAGCTAGCCACGCCTGCTGACAGAGGGGCCCGGCGGAGCTGAGCTGGCGAAGCGGGTGCGCGCGAGGCTGGAACTGGAGATGAGAGGCTGGCAGGTGGGGCCCTGCTGTCAGCCTCACACAAAAATGAAAAAGGGGCGAATTACCACAGCACCCGCGAGGGATCGAACCCACGCCCTACTGACGAAACTGACGGAGACAAACCACTATGCCACTGCATAGATCTCTACAGATAGAAGGTAGGATAACTGAAGAATATACCTCAACAGGCAGAACAGGGGAGCACTAGCCCTCGTCGGAGCCGCTCCGGTGACCAATTGGCACGGCGGAGGGGTGCGAGAGACTCCTTGAAGAGTCTCGCATCCAACCATCCTACTAGCAGCAACTACGGGGCACTGCAGCGCCGGCGGCGAGCAACTATAGCACGGCGGCGACGGAGCAACGACGAGGCGATGCAAGGCTCTAGGCGGCACGACGACAACACAGAGAGGTCCTAAGCAACTAGACGAAGCGAACGGGCAACACGACAATAGCTAAAGGGGTCGGAACACTCGTCGGCGACGAGGTCCGACGGCGATGCGCTCGGGCGCTCGTCGAACTAGGGACTAGAGCATGCGCAGAAAGGGGAAAAGAGCTTGGGAAGAGAGAGGAGCTCACCACGAGCACGTCGGTGTGCTCGGCTGGCCCTGGCGTGCACGGAGTCGACGATGGCGTGCCTCGAATACCTACGGCCACCGTAGAGGAAGAAGAGGAAGAAGAGCTCGACGGAGAGGCGCTCGGGTCCGCATAGTTGACGTAGAGGAAGAAGACGACATCGTGGAAGCAGGTGGACAACTTTGGCGAGGCCGAGGACGACACGAAGCTCGCCGGCGACGAGTGGCTGCTCTCAGATTCGCTCAGGCGTCGATGGGGGCGGTGGATCTGGAGGATCCCAGCTCTCCAGACGGCGACAGGGGAAAGAGGAGACCTAGGGAGGAAGAGAGGACGCAATTTGGGTTTAAAAGAGGGGCTCAGCGCACGGCCTCGACGTTCGTGAGCTGACGGTGCGACGGTGAGCGTGGCGTGGCTCTACTTTTCTGACGGAGGAAGACGGATGCGCGGGGATGAGTCACAGACAGGTGGGGCCACGCGCTCGAATTGGCTACGGCATGACTGCGCGGCTCTGGCTGGGCCTGTGTGGAGTTGGGCTACGCTGCGGGAGAGGAGCTGGGCCTGGGGAGAGAGAGAGAGAAGGAGGAGGCCCAGGTTGTGCTACAGGCTGCTGCTCTTCCTTCTTTTCTTTATTTCTTCATGCAGAAAAAGAAAAGAATGCACATAAATAAAGAAGAAGAATTAGGGGAGAAGAAAAATACCCCCATGTTCAGTGAATTATGCCCTATTTAATTAAATTTACTTGGACATTTTTAGAGGCAGAAAAATAAAAGGAGTTTGAATATGGATCAAACTCTTGATATTTTAATACCCAACCAAATCATTTTCAAATGAGGTGATATTTGGTGGAGAGGATGCTCACATGGTGCAAGATTTAAAGGAGGAGAAAGAACCACAATGGCACTTGGCTAGGTGGCTTGCATAATAGGGCAAAGAAGAGGCCAGAAAGAAAAGAAGGAGAAGAATAAGAAGAATAAGAAGAAGAAGAAGGGAGAAGAGGGGTAGGGTTTAGCTAGGTCTAGCTTGAACCCACACACAACAACATCACAAGGACTCACAATGCACAAAATATATTAAACTATGATGCCATGATGATATGATGATGAGCAATGGAAGGATGCAAAAATAATAAAAGGTATGGCAATGCAAATAAAATAAATGACAAGGACCCCCAAGGATAATGGCAAGGATCAAAGAGGAAGCTTTATTGCCATTATTGGAAGGTGTTACATATGGGGCATTACAGTATCAGAGAGGTATCTCTGGGCCCTCTCGGTAATACACATAATAATAAGCCTTGCAAGCAAATGACTAATGAGTTAGTCACGAGATGATATATTATGGAACGAGTAAAGAGACTTGCCGGTAATGAGATTGAACTAGGTATGGAGATACCGACGATTGAATCTCGGGCAAGTAACATACCTACGAATAAAGGGAATTGTATATGTTGTCATAACAGTTCGACCGATAAAGATCTTCGTAGAATATGTAGGAGCCAATATGGCATCCAGGTTCCGCTATTGGTTATTGACCGGAGAGGTGTCTCGGTCATGTCTACATAGTTCTCGAACTCGTAGGGTCCGCACGCTTAACGTTCATTGACGATATAGTATTGAATAAGTTATGTATGTTGGTGACGGAATGTTGTTCAGAGTTCCGGTTGAGATCACATACATGACGAGGAGCTCCGGAATAGTCTGGAGGTAAAGATTAATATATGGTATAATACTGTATGATCTTCAGAAAGGTTCCATAATTCACCGGAAGGGGTTTTGGATGTTTCCCAAAATGTTTGGGCAGAAGAACACTTTATTTGGGCCAAGGGGTCAAGCCCACGAGGGTTTTGTAAAGCATGAAAGGAAGTTTTGCAAAGGACAGAGGCTAGACGCCAGGGTCCCGGGCGTTTGGGTCTAGACACCGGGAATCCTGGCGTCTGGTCCTGGAGTCCGAGTGGGACTATTGCCTTTCGGACAAAACCGACTTTCAGGAGGCTTTTGCTCCAAGTTTCGACCCCTGGGCTCACCATATAAACAGAGGGGCAGGGCTAGCACCCAAGACACATCAAGATACACCAAGCCGTGTGTTGGCAACCCTAACCCTCTAGTTTATCCTCCATCTAGTTTCTGTAGTGCTTGGCGAAGCCCTGTAGAGATTGGTCTTCATCACCAACCTTCACCACGCCGTCGTGCTGCCGGAACTCATCTACTACCTCACTCGTTTTGCTGGATCAAGAAGGTGAGGACTTCATCGAGCTGAACGTATGCTGAACACGGAGGTCGCGTATGTTCGGTCCTTGATCGAGATGGATCGTGAAGGTGTACGTCTACATCAACCGCGTTGATAAAGACTTCCGCTTAGCGATCTTCAAGGGTATAAAGATGCTCTTCCCCTCTCGTAGCTATGCATCTCCATGGATAGATATTTCGTGTGCGTAGAATTTTTTTTGTTTTCCATGCAACGTTCCCCAATAGTGGTATCAGAGCCAGGTCTATGTGTAGATGATATGCACGAGTAGAACACAAAGGAGGTGTGGGCGGTGATGGTCATACTGCTTACGACCAACGTCTTATTTTGATTCTACGCTGTTGTAAGATTAAGCGGACCGAACCAACATTACATGTCCACGTACATGAGACCGATTCCACCATCACGTGCAACTTATTTGCATAAAGGTGATTGGCAGGTGTCTGTTTCTCCTACTTTAGTTGAATCAAATTTTACTGCGGCCAATCCTTGTTGAAGGTTAAAACAACAAACTTGATAAATCACCGTAGTGGTTTTTGCCGTAGGTAAGAACGGTTCTTGCTAGAAGCCCGTAGCAGCCACGTAAAAACTTGCAACAACAAAGTAGAGGACGTCTAACTTCTTTTTGCAGGGCATGTTGTTATCTGATATGGTCAAGACGTGATGAGTTATACGTTGTTGTATGAGATGATCATGTTTTGTGAATTATCGGCAACCGACAGGAGCCTTATGGTTGTCTCTTTATTTTATGAAATGCAAACGCCATGTAATTGCTTTACTTTATTGTTATGAGTTAGCAATGGACGTAGAAGCAATAGTTGGTGTGATGACCACAACGCAACAATGGTGATCAAGGTGTCGAGCCAGTGACGATGGAGATCATAACAATGCTTTGGAGATGGAGATCAAAAGCACAAGATGATGATGGCCATATCATGTCACATATTTTGATTGCATGTTATGTTTATCCTTTATGCATCTTATTTTGCTTAGAATGGCAGTAGCATTATAAGATGATCCCTTCACTAAATTTCAAGATAATGGTGTTCTCCCCAAGTATGCACCATTGCTATAGTTCATCGTTTTGAGACACCACGTGATGATCGGGTGTGACGGACTCTACGTTCACATACAACGGGTGTAAGACAGTTTACACACGCAAAGTACTTAGGTTAAACTTGACGAGCCTAGCATGTACAGACATGGCCTCGAAACACTGGAGACTGAAAGGTCGAACATGAGTCATATAGTAGATATGATCAACATAGAGATGTTCACCATTCATGACTACTCCATCTCACGTGATGATCGGACATGGTTTAGTTGGTTTGGATCATGTATCACTTAGATAACTTGAGAGATGTTAATTTAAGTGGGAGTTCATTAGTAATTTGATTAATTGAACTTAAATTTATCATGAAGTTAGTCTGATAGTATTTTCATATCTATGTTGTAGATCAATAGCTCGCAATTTAGCTCCCTTGTTTTTTGATACGGTCCTAGAGAAAACCAAGTTGAAAGATGCTAGTAGCAATGATGCAGACTGGGTCCGTGATATGAGGATTGTCCTCATTGTTGCACAGAAGAATTATGCCCTTTATGCACCGCTAAGTGACACACCTATTGCAGGAGCAGATACAGATGTTATGAAAGTTTGTCATGCTCGATATGATGAGTACTTAATAGTTTAGTGCGCCATGCTTTACGCCTTAGAACCAGGACTTCAAAAGCATTTTGAATGCCACGGAGCATATGAGATGTTCCAAGAGCTGAAATTGGTATTTAAGACTTATGCCCATGTCAAGAGGTATGAGACCTCTGACAAGTACATTGCCTACAAGATGGAGGAGAATAGCTCAGCTAGTGAGCATGTGCTCAGAATGTCTGGGTACTACAATCACTTGAATCAAGTGGGAGTTAATCTTCCAGATAAGATAGTGATTGACAGAGTTCTCTAGTAACTATCACCAAGCTACTAGGACTTCGTGAAGAAATGTAATATGCAAGGGATGATGAAAACAATTCCCGAGCTCTTTGCGATGCTGAAATCGACGAAGGTAGAAATCAAGAAAGAGCCTCAAATGTTGATGGTTACCAAGAACACTAGTTTCATGAAAAAGGGCAAGTGGAAGAAAGGGAACTTTAAAAAGAATGGCAAGCATGTTGTCACTCCCGTGAAGAAGCCCAAAGCTATCATACATACCGATGTATGCGGTCCGATGAGTGTTGAAGCACGCGGCGGGTATCGTTATTTTCTCACCTTCACAGATGATTTGAGTAGATATGGGTATATCTACTTGATGAAACACAAGTCTGAAACATTTAAAAAGTTCAAAGAATTTCAGAGTGAAGTAGGGAATCATCGTAACAAGAAAATAAAGTTTCTACGATCCGATCGCGGAGGCGAATATTTGAGTTACGAGTTTTGGTCTTCATTTGAAACAATGTGGAATAGTTTCACAGCTCACGCCACCTGGAACACCACAATGTAATGGTGTGTCCGAATGTCGTAACCGTACTCTATTGGATATGGTGCATTCTATGACGTCTCATACCGATTTGCCTATATCGTTTTGGGGTTATGGATTAGAGACAACTGCATTCACGTTAAATAGGGCACCATCTAAATCCGTTGAGACGACACCGTATGAACTATGGTTTGGCAAGAAACCAAAGCTATCATTTCTTAAAGTTTGGGGTTGTGATGCTTATGTCAAAAAGCTTCAGCCTGATAAATGTTGGGAACGTAGCATGCAATTTCCAAAAAATTCCTACGCTCACGCAAGATCTATCTTGGAGAAGCATAGCAACGAGACGGTGAGAGTGTGTCCACGTACCCTTGTAGACCGTAAGCGGAAGCGTTATGTTAACGCGGTTGATGTAGTTGAACGTCTTCACGATCCAACCGATCCAAGTACCGAACGTACGTCACCTCCGTGTTCAACACACGTTCAGCTCAACGAAGTCCCTCGAGCTCTTGCTCCAGTAGAGGCCGAGGGAGAGTTTCGTCAGCACGACAGCGTGGCAATGGTGTTGGTGATGTGATCCGCACAGGGCTTCGCCTAAGCACTACGACGCTATGACCCGAGGAGCAAACTATGGAGGGGGCCACCGCACATGGCTAAGAGAAACTTGTGTGTCTTTGGGGTGCCGCCTGCCCACGTATATAAAGGAGGAGGAGGAGGAGGCCGGCTGATAATCCACAAGTATAGGGGATCAGTTTTAGCCTCTTTCGGTAAGTAAGAGTGTCGAACCCAACGAGGAGCTAAAGGTAGAATAAATATTCCCTCAAGTTCTATCGACCACCGATACAACTCTACGCACGCTTAACATTTACTTTACCTAGAACAAGTATGATACTAGAAGTACTTTGTAGGTGTAACGAGATAGGTTCGCAAGAATATAAAGAGCACGTAAATAAAACTAGTGGTTGTTTAGATAAAGAAGCAATAAAGTTAGTATAGCGAGTGTGGAAAATTGGTGGTAGGAGTTGCGAAATTGTTCCTAAGCAATTGAAAACGTTACTAGACCGATGGCAAGTTTTATGTGGGAGAGGCCACTGCTAGCTTGTCATCCCTGAATTGGAATTCTATGCACTTATGACTGGAACTATTAGCAAGCATCTGCAACTACTAACGTTCATTGAGGTAAAACCCAACCATACCATTAAGATATATTGGTCCCCCTTCAATCCCGTATGCATCAATTTCTATGCTAGGTTGAAGCTTCTGTCACTCTTGCCCTCCAATACATAGTCCTATCAACATACAACTAACCCTATGGTGTGATCCACGCGCGCGCTCATATGATGGGCACCAAAGGACAACAACGTAACCACAAGCAAATTAAACCAATCATAGCAATTCACCAATTACCGATAGGACAAGGAAAATCTACTCAGACATCATAGGATGGAAACACGTCATTGGATAATAATATGAAGCATAAAGAACCATGTTCAAGTAGAGGGTACAGCGGGTTGCGGGAGAGAGGACCACTATAGATAGATGGGGGAAGGTGATGAAGATGTTGGTGAAGATGACGAAGGTGTTGGTGTAGATCGCCGTCGCACGATGATGGCCCTGGTGGCACTCCGGCGCCATCGAAAGCGAGGGGGAGAGAGCCCCTGAAAGGGCATGTCCCTTCCTATGTGGTTTTGGTGATTGATGACAATGCGTTTGCAGACTAATCGTGTGTGTCAAGTATTTCAGATATGAATCCAGAGGCACGAGACGATCTTCTACCCTCCGAGTTATCAGCTCAAGACATGTTGTCTTCCTAGGCTTGTGTTTTGGTGGACTTGAGTCGTAGGAGACACTGTACTATCAAGGGGGGTCCACATTGGAAAGGCTAGGGTGGAATCATCACGTACACTCTGTGTTTGCACCCTCATCATCTCTCCTTTCCTTGGGGTTCTCCACATCTCTCTGTGGTGATTTTGTCTGTTGGGCGCGGTAGTACCGGAGCCAGGGCGGTAGTACCGCCTATACGCTCTAAGCGGTAGTATTGCTGAAGAGTAGCAGTAGTACCGGTTGGGTATATGCTTGGCAGTACCGCTGCGGCTACGCTCCACCTCCGCGTCGATTCGGGACGAGTATTTCTCGTGTCGGGTGCTACTTCTTGAGCTTGCGTTGTATTCCCTCAAAGAGGAAAGGGTGATGCAGCATAGTAGCATAAGTATTTCCCTCAGTTTTTGAGAACCAATCTATCAATCTAGTAGGAGACCACGCGCGATTCCCTCGTACCTGCACAAACAAATAAGAACCTCGCAGCCAACGCGATAAGGGGTTGTCAATCCCTTCACGATCACTTATGAGAGTGAGATCTGATAGATATGATAGGATAATATTTTTGGTATTTTTGGTATAGAAACATAAAGTAAATAAAGCAAAGTAAAGTAGATGGAAGATTAATATGATGAGAATAGACCCGGGGGCCATAGGATTCACTAGTGGCTTCTCTCATGATAGCAGAATTCTACGGTGGGCAAACAAATTACCGTCGAGCAATTGATAGAAAATCGCATAGTTATGAGAATATCTAGGCATGATCATTGTATATAGGCATCACGTCCGTGACAAGTAGACCGAAACGATTTTGCATCTACTACTATTACTCCACACATTGACCGCTATCCAAGCATGCATCTAGAGTATTAAGTTCATAAGAACAAAGTAACGCCTTAAGCAAGATGACATGATGTAGAGAGATAAACTCTATGATCTAAACCCCATCTTTTTATCCTCGATGGCAACAATACTATGCGTGCCTTGCTGCCCCTACTGTCACTCGGAAAGGACACCAAAGATTGAACCCAAAGCCAAGCACTTCTTCCATTGCAAGAACTATAGATCTAGTAGGCCAAACCAAACCAATAATACGAAGAGACTTGCAAGGATATTATAATCATACATAAAAGATTTCAGAAAAGAATCCAATATTGTTCATAGATAATCTTGATCATAAACCCACAATTCATCGGATCTCGACGAACACACCGCAAAAAGATTACATCGAATAGATCTCCTCGAAGATCAAGGAGAACTTTGTATTTAGATCCAAAGAGAGAGAAGAAGCCATCTAGCTAATAACTATGGACTCGAAGGTCTGTGGTAAACTACTCACAACTCATCGGAGAGGCTATGGTGTTGATGTAGAAGCCCTCCGTGATCGATGCCCCCTCCGGCGGAGCTCGGGAACAGGCCCTAGGATGGGATCTCACGGGAATAGAAAGTTATGGCGGTGGAATTAGGGTTTCTTTGTGCTCCTCGATGTTTTCAGGGCATATGGGTATATATAGGAGGAAAAAGTACGTCGGTGGAGCAACGTGGGGCCCACGAGGGTGGGGGCGCGCCTACCCCCCTGGGCCCGCCCTGCCCCCTCGTGGGCACCTCGTTTCTTCCCTGACTTATACTCCAAGTCTCTCGTGAATATATCCTTCCAAAAATAACTCTCCTCAAGGTTTCATTCCGTTTGGACTCTGTTTGATATTCCTTTTCTGCAAAATACTGAAATAGGAAAAAAACAACAATTTGCACTAGGCCTTGGGTTAGTAGGTTAGTCCCAAAAATAATATAAAAGTGTATAATAAAGCTCATTAAACATCCAAAACAGAATATATAATAGCATGGAACAATAAAAAATTATAGATATGTTGGAGACTATCAAGCATCCCAATCTTAATTCCTGCTCATCCTCGAGTAGGTAAATAATGAAAACAGAATTTTTAATGTGGAATGCTAACCAACATAATTCTCAATCTAATACTCTTTCTTGTGGCATGAATGTTCACATCCGAAAGATTCAAGACAAAAGTCTATATTGACATAAGAATAATAATACTTCAAGCAAGCAATCATGTCTTCTCAAAATAACATGGCCAAAGAAAGTTATCCCTACAAAATCATATACTCTGGCTATGCTCTATCTTCATCACACAAAATATTTAAATCATGCACAACCCCGGTTTCAACCAAGCAATTGTTTCGCACTTTAATTCTTTCAAACCTTTCAACTTTCATGCAATACATGAGCGTGAGCCATGGATATAGCACTATGTGGAATAGAGTGGTGGTTGTGGAGAAGACAAAAAGGAAGAAGATAGTCTCACATCCACTAGGCGTATCAATGGGCTATGGAGATGCCCATCAATAGATATCAATGTGAGTGAGTAGGGATTGCCATGCAACGGATGCACTAGAGCTATATGTGTATGAAAGCTCAACAAAAGAAACTAAGTGGGCGTGCATCCAACTTGCTTGCTCATGAAGACCTAGGGAATTTGAGGAAGCCCATCGTTGGAATATACAAGCCAAGTTCTATAATGAAAATTCCCACTAGTATACGAAAGTGACAAAACAAGAGACTCTCTATCATGAAGATTATGGTGCTACTTTGAAGCACAAGTGTGGAAAAGGATAGTAGCATTGTCCCTTCTCTCTTTTTTTGGAGGAGCTTTTCTTTTTTTTAGCCCCCCTCTCTTTTTTTTGGGCCATCTCTTTTTTTGGCCTTTCTCTCTTTTTTTTATTTCCTCACACGGGACAATGCTCTAATAATGAAGATCATCACTCTTTTATTTACTTACAACTCAAAGATTACAACTCGAGGCTAGAACAAAATTTGACTCTATGTGAATGATGATGATGAAGCATGTCATATGAACGGAACGGTGGAAAGTTGCATGGAAATATATCTCGGAATGGCTATGGAAATGCCATGATAGGTAGGTATGGTGGCTGTTTTGAGGAAGGTATATGGTGGGTGTATGGTACCGGCGAAAGTTGCGCGGTACAAGAGAGGCTAGCAATGGTGGAAGGGTGAGAGTGCGTATAATCCATGGACTCAACATTAGTCATAAAGAACTCATATACTTATTGCAAAATATCTATGAGTTATCAAAACAAAGTATTCAACGCATGCTCCTAGGGGAAGGGTTGGTAGGAGTTAACCATCGCGTGATCCCGACCTCCACACAAAGGATGACACTCAATAAATAAATCATGCTCCAACTTCATCACATAACGGTTCACCATACGTGCATGCTACAGGAATCACAAACTTTAACACAAGTGTTTCTCAAATTCACAATTACTCCACTAGCATGACTCTAATATCACCATCCTCATATCTCAAAACAATCATCAAGTATCAAACTTCTCATAGTATTCAATGCACTTATATGGAAGTTTTTACTATACTCATCTTGGATGCCTAACATATTAGGACTAGTTTTATAACCAAAGCACATTACCATGTTGTTCTAAGAGTCTCTCAAATAGATATAAGTGAAGCATGAGAGATCGATAATTTCTACAAAATAAAACCACCACAGTGCTCTAAAAGATATAAGTGAAGCACTAGAGCAAAACTATCTAGCTCAGAAGATATAAGTGAAGCACATAGAGTATTCTAATAAATTCAAAATCATATTTATCTCTATCAAAAGGTGTGTCCAGCAAGCATGATTGGGGAAAACTAAAAAGCAAAGACTCAAATCATACATGACGCTCCAAGCAAAACACATATCATGTGGTGAATAAAAATATAGTCTCAAGTAAAGTTGCCGATAGACGAAGACGAAAGAGGGGATGCCTTCCCGGGGCATCTCCAAGCTTAGGCTTTTGGTTGTCCTTGAATTTTACCTTGGGGTGCCTTGGGCATCCCCAAGCTTAGGCTTTTGCCACTCTTTGTTCCATAGTCTATCAAATCCATACTCAAAACTTGAAAACTTCACAACACAAAACTTAGCCAAAAATCTCGTGAGCTCCGTTAGTATAAGAAAAGAAACCACCACTCAAAGGTACTATAATGAACTCATTCTTTGTTTATATTGGTGTTAAACCTACTGTATTCCAACTTCTCTATGATTCATACCGCCCCCAGATACTACTCATAGATTCATCAAAATAAGCAAACAACACACAAAAAATAGAATCTGTCAAAAACAGAACATTATGTAGTAATATGTAAGTTTTGAATACTTTTGTAACTCTAAAAAAATTGAAATAAATTGGTGGACGTGAGGAATTTGTCTATTAATCATCTGCAAAAATAATCAACTAAAAAGCACTCTCCAGTAAAAAGATTACAGCCAATCTCGTGAGCGCTAAAGTTTCTGTTTTTTACAGCATGATCATATAAACTTCACACAAGTCTTCCCGAAGGTTCTACTTGGCACAAACACTAATTAAAACACAAAACCACATGTAAACAGAAGCTAGATGCAATATTTATTCCTAAACAAAATCAAAAACAAAGAAAGTAAAATTGGGTTGCCTCCCAACAAGCTCTTTGTTTATAGCCATTAAGATAGGCTTGAGAATTCAGTGATGCTCACATAAAAGAGAAGAATTAAAGCACAAAGATAGCATCATAAAACATGTGAAAATCACATATAAGTCTAACATACTTCCTATGCATAGACATTTTATACGAAAACAAATCAAGACAAGCAATATCTAGCATATGCAAGGAAGAAAAAGAAAACAAGATCAATGTCAACATGAAGAGAGGTAATTTAGTAACATGAAGATTTCTACAACCATATTTTCCTCTCTCATAATAATTGCATGTAGGGTCACAAGAAAATTCAACAATATAGATATCACAAAACATATTCTCAACATGATCCTCATGCATACGAAGTTGACACTCTTCCAAAATAGTGGGATCAACATTAACTAAAGTCATGACCTCTCTGAGGGAGTCCTGGATCGAGGGGTCCTCATGTGGCCAGATAAGATCCTGATGGGCCGGACTGGTGGGCCGTGTAGATTGTTATAGAAGAACATCTCTCGTATCCATATAGGACTCCTGTACTCTTGTAATGGCAAGTTTTAGGCTCGGGTGTAGACTTTCCTTCCTCTGCAAGACAACATGTACAAACCCTAGGCCCCTCCGGTGTGTATATAAACCGGAGGGTTTTAGTCCGTAGAGGCTAGAATCAGAATCATACAATCCTCATAGGCTAGACTTAGGGTTTAGCCTTTACGATCTCGAGGTAGATCAACTCTTGTACACATATTCATCCATACTAATATAACAGGAAGTAGGGTTTTACCTCAATCGAGAGGGCCTGAACCTGGGTAAACATCGTGTCCCCTGCCTCCTGTTAACATCAATCCTCAGACGCATAGTTCGGGACCCCCTACCCGAGATCCGCCGGTTTTGACACCGACATTGGTGCTTTCATTGAGAGTTCCACTATGCCCTCGACGGAAGGACTAATGGATCACGTCGTCAACTGCAACGGCAACATCGAGGGGATTTCCCCTCCCGGCCAACTCTTCGTGTTCGGTGGCTTCGCGCTTCGGGCCAACACTGAAGGCCACCTTGAGCAGATCAAGAGCTACGCCCCTGGCCATCATGTTAGATTCGGTAGCTTGAACTACGTTGTTGACATCCGCGGAGACTTGATCTTCGTTGGATTCGAGCCAGCGACAACCCCTCTCTGCCACCACGATGATCATGACTTAACTCTGTCATCGGTTCAGGAAATAGCACCTGCAACAGTTCTGGCCCTAGAACCAGAATGTATTTCGTCACCCGAAGATGGGAAGCTCAACCCCACCACGGGAGCCGCAGACTCTACGGCGTTGGAGCCGCACACATACCCGACTGATGGGGTCTGTGTTACCGGAACCCTGGACTTAGCTCCGGTCTCTAATTCTGAACTACGCGTAACTGCGCCCCTCAAATCCAATCAGACGCCTCTCACTGAATATTGTGCTGCAGATATTTTCCAGCACTCACCACTTGGCGACATGTTAACGTCGTTGAGATCTCTCTCCTTGGACGAGAACACACAGCCGCACTATATCTGGTTCGAACTGGAGGCTGATGAACAACCGCGCTATACCCAGGGGTGAATAATTTCGTTCCCCACCCACCACCCACTTGGTAGCCACGGTTGAAGACTAACTGATCTACTCAACTATGCTTCAGAAGACTTCGATGAGATGGACCTCGAAGCTGAAGCAGACAAAGATCAAAGCCGGCCCATAACAGGGCGGTGGAAAGCTATGTCCTCATACGCCGTGTATATGGTGGATACACCCAAAGAGGCAGAAGGCAACGGTGAAAACAATCCCGTAGAGGATAAACCTGCCAAAGAACCTCCCAAGCGTCGGCGTCCAAAACGCCGAACAAAATCCCGTAAAGGAAAGGACAGCAACACCGTGACTAATGAAGGTGATATTCCAGAACAAGCCGAAGACCCCGCAGATCCAGCGATAAGCAGGAGGAGCGAGAGGACGGCGAACAGAGTCCGAAGCCGCAGTCCGATGATAGCTATGCCGAAGACGATGACTATGAACCGATCTCCGAAGAAGAGGTTATCCTGGATGACGATGAATATACCGTCCCAGAAGAACCCTCCGAACAAAAACGCTTCCATCGGCGGCTTATAGCAACCGCACGGAGCTTTAAAAAGCAGCAGAAACAGCTTCGAGCTGCACAAGACACGCTCAATGATAGATGGAATGAGGTGCTAGACGCCGAACAGAAACATGGCTTTAACGGCCAAGCCAAAAGGCTATCCAAAGCGCAAGCTGCTGCCCGAATTCGACGACGAGGCCATTGCGCCCGTCCCATCGAAAAATCACACCGCCAACAAACCGGACCGACCACCTCGCAGACGGGATAGAGTCGCTAGCAATGGAATAAACAAGCCCCCACCCCATAAAGGAAAGGAGGGGGCAGACCAAGTCCGAAAGCATGATCTGCGTGAGGACCTAAACAAAAAAGCTAGCAAGACTAGGTCTATATTCGGACCCAGAGACCGAGCTCCCGCGCGGGACGGCGGCTATCAAGCCAATCGCGCCAGTGACATACCAGTTCGGGGTCAATATCGAAAAGCACAACCATCGGACATACGCCATGATATAGCAAGATACAGAGGAGCTTCACACCCTCTGTGCTTTACCGATGAGGTGCTGGGTCATGATTTCCCAGAAGGGTTTAAACCCGTGAACATCGAAGCATACGATGGAACGACGGATCCTGCCGTCTGGATAGAAAATTTTATTCTTCACATCCACATGGCTTGAGGAGATGATCTCCACGCCATCAAATATTTACCCCCCAAGCTAAAAGGACCAGCTCGACACTGGCTAAACAGTCTCCCAGAAAACTCCATTGGGAGTTGGGAAGAACTTGAGGACGCTTTTCGGGGCAATTTTCAAGGGACTTATGTCCGGCCCCCGGACGTTGACGATTTAAGTCACATCATCCAACAACCCGGGGAGTCAGCCTGCAAGCTTTGGAACCGGTTTCTCACTAAGACGAACCAGATTGTCGACTGTCCTGACACCGAAGCTTAGCGGCATTCAAGCACACTATCCGGGATGAATGGCTAGCGAGACACCTTGGACAGGAAAAGCCGAGGACAATGGCAGCCCTAACTACACTCATGACTCGCTTTTGCGTGGGTGAGGATAGTTGGTTAGCTCGTAGCGGCACCAGTGACCCTGGAACATCTGAAGTCAGGGACGACAATGGAAAGCCACAACGCAATAAAAACAAGCGTCGAAACAATCCTGGAAGCCCAGATGATACAGCGGTAAACGTCAGATTCAGTGGCTCTAGACCCGGTCAACGGAAGAAGCCATTCAAAGGCAACAAAGATGGTCCATCAAGTTTGGACATAATATTAGACAGGCCCTGCCAATCACACCAACCGTAACTGTTGGGTTTTCAAGCAGGCCGGCAAGCTAAACGCCGAACACAAGGGGAAGGAGCCTCAGAGCGAACACGAGGATGAACCTCGCCAGCCGAATTTAGGGGGACAGAAGAAATTTCCTCTGGAGATCAAAACAGTGAACAAGATATATGTCATGTGACAGCCTGGATTTTGCCCTTTTCTTTTTCTTTTAATTTTCTTGGATTTCTTGACTTTATTTGTTTTTCTGTGGCTATGTGGTTCCGAAACTTGGGAAGATCATATCTTCCTAGGTTTTATAGTGGCTTGCCATCCTCCTAATCATCCCAAGACCCTGCCATTTCCATCCTTGACCTAACCCAATATTCTTTTTCCAAGGAATATTCCTTTTCTATTAAAGGAATAATACTTTTTGTCCTAGGTTGTGAAGCAACCTATACCTCTGTCATTCTAAAAATTCCCTAATAATTCTCATAAATTGTTTGGGTACTATCTTTCTCAAATATGGCAAAACATTTCATTGCCATGTTCAAAAATAATCCTCCAATAATCATTTTCCTATTCTGCCCTAAATGGCACTTTGTGAAGCAAGTGCTATTTATCTTTGCCCAATTGCCTCCAAAATTTTTGGACATCTTTTCTTGTCCATATCATTGCTCTGTGCCAAATTTCAACCTCATTTTCCTAGTAATTATTTTTCAGTGATTTTCCAAAGTTTCTGTCCAGAAAGGAACTTTGTGAAGGAAGTATATTCTAGGCATGTCCAAATGAGTTGAAAGTTTGTCACATCCTTCATTTGACCAAATCATGATTCTCTACCAAATTTGAGCTCAGCTCAAAATCTTGGTTTCTGGTAAGATTTTCACTTTGTGAAGCAACTCTATTTTACCTTGCATCATCTGAGCTGAAAATTTACCAGGACATTCTTACATCTACATCTACTCCCTCCACCAAGTTTTGGCTCAATCCACTAATCCATTTACCCTCAGTAAATTCTTCTAGCTTCTGGTCAGAATGGAGCTTTGTGAAGCAAGTGCCACTTTGGTAACTCCAAATGGGATGAGAATTTTACAGCAGCTCCATATGGCCATATAATCCCACTCCACCAAATTTCAGCTCATGATACTTAAGTATGTGAGTGCAACATCTTAATCCCCTAATCTGTCCAGTTTTGCACTTTCTACAGCAACCATCATCTAAACTCCTCCTCTTAGTCTAATTTTTAGTGATCTACATCATCTTAGTGTAAGGTCATTGTGAGACACATTAGTTACCGAGTTACCAAGCTGGTGCCCCCACAGCACAACACAAACACTTGGCTGCTGGTTTGCTTTGGGGCCACCTGCAAATCTCTTCTTTGCCCCTGGACCAATTTATTTCCTCATTTAGACTCAGGGCACTAAGTTCCATCTACTGGACATGGTTGGCCACGCCAAAGAGCGCCGCTCGCGCCAGTGCCGTTGGTGATCACGCTTGCGTCATGCACAGTGTGCGCTCTGGCTCGTTCCAGCCAGTATGCTCGTTCTCTCCCTCGTCGTCTCGATCTCCATCCTTGTCCAGGAGCTCCCCCGTGCTCGTCTGCATCGCCCTACATCGATGCCTTGTCGTGGTTCGCCATCAATACGCCGCCAGAACAGTGCCCGCGCTGTGCACTACCTCTGACCTCCATTAGAGCACTGCTCAAGCTCGCTTGTGAGCTCCAAAGCCTTCCTCGGGCCTATATATAGACCCTTGACCCCTCCCGCACCTCACCAGCCCCTCCCTCGCCTCATTTGACCACCAGAGCCCTCGGCTTCCTCTTCCTTTCGCTGGAGATGACCTTGGCCACCTCGGTTCCTCTTTGGTTCCGGCGAGCCTAGCCCCTCTCCTCTCCTCCAGAGCAGTCCACTAGCTTACCCGCATCCTCGCGTGTCACCCCACCCCACTCGTTCATCGCCGGAGTGCCTCTGGCCGCGCCACGCCGCCACCCCACGTACGGCTGCCGCATGTGCCGTTCGGGCACCCACTCCTCCGACCGCCCTAGCCACTCCCTCTCCACTCCGTCCTCGCCATGGTGCTCCCCACCTCCCGTAGAGCCGCCCCAGCAAATCAGTCCTCGCCAGAGCGCCCTGCTTCGCAGAGCTCCACCTACTCCCGCGCCTCACTGTCCTTCTTCGGGCGCTGCGCCTCGTCGCCGTTCTAGGCCTCCCCGGTGCTGGCCGATCGTGGGAACGGGCGTGCCAGGTCCCACCGCACCCGCTGGTGGCCTCGCCCTGGCCGGGGGTGGCCAGAGCCGGCCGGCCCCTTGGCCTCTTCCCTCCCCTGTCGCGGCTCTGCTTCACGCGAGGCACAACGACAGGAGGAAGAAGACGAGCGACGCCTGCCCCCCTGCACCTGGGACCCACGCGCCAGTGGCCCAGCGCCCTGCCACATGGATAAGTGGAAGCGTCTTTCCGGTAAGTACGCTTTGACTTCATCGAAAGCGTATTTGAGTAGTACGCTTTCATTTGCCCGTAATCGTACTTCTTTCCTTCTTCAGCCCAGAGTACGTTTTCTCTGTCAGAAAGCATATTTTCTGAAATCCGTTTCTATCTTATCCACTCAGGGACCTGTTTGCTAAAGAAATATTCACAGATTGGTCCCTCTCCTTCAACATCTCATAACTTTTCAACTGTAACTCCGAATCAGGTGATTCCAAAGCCCACTTCTTCGTATCGACGAGATCTTTCTGTTGGTACCATTTTCACTAAGTGTTCACACTGTGAAAATGACCATTATGAACTTTCCCTATACTAGCCCCTTCTGAGAGAGAACCGTCCGACGTTTCGTTCCGCGGCTTCACCGCACTTCTTTCCGGAGTCCCCCTCACCCCCAGGCAAGCCACAATAGCCACTTGCATGATAGCCATGCAGTAGCCCTGGTTTTCAACTTGAATATTTAATAAAAGTTTGCATGTTATATGTCTGCTTGTTTGCTAGTACTATCGTTGTTTCGGTTATGCTCGTGGTTTCATGCTATGTTCCGATGCTTCCTATGCTACTTGTTAGTATCATGTTTGCATGGTAGTAGAATTACATTCCGGTATTATTGATGCATGCTTATTGTCTATCAAGTACCGTGGATATGCATGTTCCGTTGCAACTAGTTATTTACATGATTACTTGGTAGTGTTCTTGCTATGTTCTTGCATGGTATTTATTTATGATGCTAGTAGTTATGCATGCCATGAGTAGTGTTATACTTGTGATATTTATGCTAGTCAGTATGCCATGCTCATTTGGATATATGCTTCATTGTGGTTATGCTCGAGGATTATGTTGCACCTCCATGCTTATGTTGATATCATGCTCATGCATTGCAGTTGCATCATGTTATTTTATCATGGCTCAACATTTTTGCATTCAAGTTTAATTAGATTAAATTAAACTTGAAAAACTGTTGGCTGAGTCATGGTGCCACCAGATTGAGCTGACCAGTGCAGCCACACTTGCCTTTGTGGGAAGGCCCTAACTGGGTCTATTGTCATGCCTCTCGCCGGTGCCTCCAACGAGGGAAGGTTATGGGCGCGCGCTACACTGATCAGGTAGGCGGACATAACCTTGTGTGCCCGTTGTTGTTGTTTTGAGCTTGTGTCCCCGTTTGGGACAGTTTATGTTTTGGCCATCACGGTGGTCGGTGGTGTCTTTGGTAGACACCGGGGCCACCCAGGACTAGCCTAGTGGGGAGTGAGTTGGAGTGGCCGGGAAAGTGTCATGGCAGTAGGACAGTTTTGTCGAAACGCTGTTGGTCCACCCGAATGGGAGTGCGAGGCCATGGGTTCTGTGGTGTGGGTACAGTGCGCGACCTCTGCAGAGTGTGTGTCTTAATCTATCGATAGCCGTGCCCGCGGATAAGGGCCCAGTTCATGTCGGTCACACTGTGAGTCAACAACAATAATAATAACTTGTTTAATAACAACCCCGGTTCGATGATGAGAAAGATGTTGAATGTGATCGTGAGATGATCACAGTGGTATCGAGGATACCGAGTTGTTGGATGTGATCGTGAGATGATCACGGCGGTATCGAGGATACCGAGTTGTTGGATATTCGGGATGTTATGTGAGAGTCAATGGTAAAGGTCAAGCTCCTTGTGGTCATTTAATGATTACTGCGGTATTGTTTATACCAAGCTTGATTTGGTCCTGAGATTATCGTGTGATGTCCGTGGTGGTAAGTTTGTGCATGTGATGGTTACGAGGTAACCCGAGCAGAGTAAGTTGGTGCATCTTAGTATCATCATGTTGCATGTAGTATCATCATGTTCGTATGCTCATGCTATGCTTGTTCTAGTTCAGTTGTGCATGCCATGTTGTTCTGTTAGTACCATGGTCATGATTGATTTAACCTGCTAATGCCATGCTATTGTTTGTCTTGACTGCTTTTGGTTTATTGTGAGCTTGCAAGTACATTCAATGTACTGACCTGGCGTGTCATGCCAGTTTGCAGGTCGTGCCTGGATTGCTTGCTTGTTTTGGTGTGGTTGGTGTGTTCGCGAGGTAGGATAAACGTTCCAGCCAGAGTCCCTACGGATTGGAGTCCATCACGCCGTTCGTTATTCCGCTGCCAGTAGAGGTTCCGCTGCCTCGAGTTGTTATGTTGCTTGCATAGAGCAACCGTGGTTGGCGTAGCGTCGCCGTGCCGGTGTTATTCATTGTAATATCGGAGACCTTGTATCCATATTCACGTTGTAATAGAAAGTTGGTTTGTTCTATGCTGAGCAGTGGCGTATTCCAGAAGACTTCACCTCGATCTCTGGGCTGGAATACGGGGCGTTCCGGTTTCTCTGAGTCGGGGTGTCACAGGCTTTGTATCAGAGCAGGTCTGGCTGTAGAGCGTCCTAGTCTGCTGGAATGTTAGAAAATGGTAGTATAGGGTCTGGTTGTTACCCTTGCTTGCTGCATTTGATTGTTGCATTTGTTTGCTGCATATAGTCTTATTCAGTTACGTCTAACCCATGTTTAGTACATAGATGGCGGTCAACTTCCATGGTTTCAGTGCCCTCCCTAGAGACCCCGGTGCTATTCCTATTGAGTTCAGTCCCACTCCTGCACCTCTCAGCTTTGCCACCCTCCTTGGAGATATGTGGCACAATATTTATCCCCTCGGAGATCCACCCTAGTATCAAGTATTCTAGTTTTCTGCCGGAGGAAGAATTCTAGAATATGTTGCTCATGTCCATCTGTCAGCCCCAATTCCTATTGGTAAGCGCGCCTACAGTTTCCACGGTGGTTACGGTGCTACTCCCGAGCGTGCCGTTCAGCTTGCCGCAATGGCAGGAATCACCGGTCTTCGTCATCAAGAGAGCATGGTGCAAGAGAACCGTGCTTATCCATCATCGAGAACCCTAGGCGAATCCAGTTTCCCTCCGTTAACCCTCAAGATGACCCGGCTATCCTTGCCATGTCTCGCTACATGACAACCAAGTGTCTTCTTATTTTCGAGTTAGTCCGAGACGCCATTCGAGCCAGGAGATTTCTTGGTGCCACCTTACCCCAGTCTCCGCTAGCTTCTCAAACCCCTCCGCCTCGTCCATCCGGAGTTTCAGAGTCAGCCATCCCGCTAGATACTTCGTCAGCTCCCGATCGTTTTATCAAGCGTAGGGTGTAGTCCCGCGTGTAGTGCATGTGAATTATCTCTAGTATAATGCTTGTGTGTGCATGTGTGGAATAGTTTTGTAGCTTGTTTGCTGTGTGCTCTATTTAGCTTGTTTGCTGTGTGATTTGTGGAATCGATCATTTTCTCGTGCTTCTTTATTTGAATCTTCAATGTTACCCCTTTATGGAAATGGCTCAATCAACACATCGGATCAGAAGAAGCAGTGAGAAGTAAACATATACACCAAGGCACTCAATTAACAGTAATGAGATTTTCAGCCGATGGCATTGGATTGCAGACATCCGGTCTGGATACAGATTATCTTCTGCTCAGACTTTCAGTAACAAGTACATGTCAAAGATCCATCTTTATTGAAGCAATAATTAAACCAGCAGGAGAACAAAAATTGGATCCAAGTCCAACTGTGCATTTCAAGTCAGAGGTATGGTCAGTACACAATGATTAATTCGGCTATGGGTCTGTTTTGAAACATGCGACAACCAGAAGTCAGTCCACATATGCAATGAATTCAGCAAGGACAGTCAGACCATTCTTGTTATACAAATAATCAGCAGTCGAAATGGGAAGAATATATAGATGATTTTTGGTTCCCAAAGAGAATTAGTCCAGTCCGTCTTCACAATTTATCAGCGAAGCGTACAAGGCAAGATTCCCCAGTCTGCATTAGTAAGGTATGAATAATTTTCCCATGCAAGACATTCAATACTCTTCAATAAGATACTGCACAAGCTTCTGGCATCAGATACCAAATCTTCCCTAGTAAGTCTTTAAGGGGGGAAGTTTCTGAGGTATGGTACCCAGTCTTCCTCAGCAAGCTATCCGCCGAAAGCTTTGAACACAAGCCATCCAGTCTTCCTCAGCAAGATATCCCGGTGGTTTCTAGTGCAAGCTGCCCAGTCTTCTTCAGTATGACACTCGTACAAGAGATTAAACCATAAATTGTCAGCATACGGCAGTTTATTTCAAGTGTCAGATCTGCAACGGTTAAGTCAGAAATGAGAACCAGTCGGAACAAAGGTATGATGGCAGAATATTGCATATGACAACACTAAGGGTCGAGGATATATACTGCCCATTCTTTCAGTTAAAAATCAAGACACAAAAAATAATAATGAAGGATCAAGACCGACAATACAGTAAGGATCTCGCATCAGGACAACTTGCTCAGCCCACACTATGCTCAGAACTGACAAGCATTGAATACCAGATGTCTATCACGTCCAACCTCAGGATAGCTCAATATATTGACCTCAGCGAAGCATCGCACGGACAGTCATCCCCATGGATATACCGACAAAATAAAGAATCAGTGAGCTGGTGGATTTTTCTATTCAGACACATCAAGCAACAATCAAACCTCTGGATACTCGAGACTTCGAAGCCAATCAATATAAGTCAGAAACTCTTGCAAGACGTCAGAATCCATCAAAAGAACAGGTATGGTTCACATCACAGTTTTGAAACCAGAAGGTGTGCATATATATTCGAGCGACACCATGCCTGGATAAAAGAGAATTCTTTGTTCCACGAGAAGGTATTCCCAACTCAGTGGAATATTCTCGATACTCGATACAGACTAATATCTCTCTCAAGGATCAATATCGAGAAGGACACGTATGTCAGAATGATAATCTTTCGGACCTTAGCTAAGTCAGCAGTATGAAATGAAAATTTGAGACAGTATATCAGGCAAGCCCGGTCAAAATTTCAGGTACGGTAAAGCAAAACACCCCAGATCAAGATAGCCAGTCAGATCAAATTCAGTGGAAATACTATATGGGAATAAATGGAGAAACCCGAGTTGGAAACAATTTCTTCAAGTCAGAATATTTACTTGTTCCCTAAGCACACAAATCTCGAGGACGAGATTTCTTTAAGGGGGGAAGGTTTGTGATAGCTAGGATTTTGCCCTTTTCTTTTTCTTTTAATTTTCTTGGATTTCTTGATTTTATTTGTTTTTCTGTGGCTATGTGGTTCTGAAACTTGAGAAGATCATATCTTCCTAGGTTTTATAGTGGCTTGCCATCCTCCTAATCATCCCAAGACCCTACCATTTCCATCCTTGACCTAACCCAATGTTCTTTTTCCAAGGAATATTCCTTTTTTATTAAAGGAATAATTCTTTTTGTCTTAGGTTGTGTAGCAACCTATACCTCTGTCATTCTAAAAATTCCCAAATAATTCTCATAAATTGTTTGGGTACTATCTTTCTCAAATATGGCAAACCATTTCATTGCCATGTTCAAAAATAATCCTCCAATAATCATTTTCCTATTCTGCCCTAAATGGCACTTTGTGAAGCAAGTGCTATTTATCTTTGCCCAATTGCCTCCAAACTTTTTGGACATCTTTTCCTGTCCATCTCATTGATCTGTGCCAAATTTCAACCTCATTTGCCTAGTAATAATTTTCAGTGATTTTCCAAAGTTTCTGTCCAGAAAGGAACTTTGTGAAGGAAGTATATTCTAGGCATGTCCAAATGATTTGAAAGTTTGTCACATCCTTCATTTGACCAAATCATGATTCTCTACCAAATTTGAGCTCATAGAGATCATCTATGCGAGCTCAACTCCAAATCTTGGTTTCTGGTAAGATTTTCACTTTGTGAAGCAACCCTATTTTACCTTGCTTCATTTGAGCTGAAAATTTACAAGGACATTCTTACATCTACATCTACTCCCTCCACCAAGTTTTGGCTCAATCCATTGATCCATTTACCCTCAGTAAATTCTTCTAGCTTCTAGTCATAATGGAGCTTTGTGAAGCAAGTGTCACTTTGGTAACTCCAAATGGCATGAGATTTTTACAGCAGCTCCATATAGCCATATAATTCCACTCCACCAAATTTCAGCTCATGACACTTAAGTATGTGAGTGCAACATCTTAATCCCCTAATCTGTCCATTTTTGCACTTTCTACAGCAACCATCATCTAAACTCCTCCTCTTAGTCTGATTTTTGGTGATCTACATCATCTTAGTGTAAGATCGTCGCCAGACACATTAGTTACCGAGTAAACAAGCTAGTGCCCCCATAACACAGCACAAACACTTGGCTGCTGGTTTGCTTTGGGGCCATCTGCAAATCTCTTCTTGCCTCTGGGCCAATTTATTTCCTCATTTAGACTCAGGGCACTAAGCTCCATCTACTGGACATGGTTGTCCACGCCAAAGAGCGCTGCTCGCACCAGTGCCGGTGGTGATCACACTTGTGTCATGCACAGTGTGCGCTCTGGCTCGTTCCAGCCACTATGCTCGTTCTCTCCCTCGTCGTCTCGACCTCCATCCTTGTCTAAGAGCTCCCCCGTGCTCGTCTTCGTCGCCCTGCATCGATGCCTCGTCGTGGTTCGCCATCAATACGCCGCCAGAACAGTGCCATCGCTGTGCACTGCCTCTGGCCTCCATTTGAGCACTGCTCAATCTCGCTTGTGAGCTCCAAAGCCTTCCTCGGGCCTATATATAGGACCCTCGACCCCTTCCGCACCTCACCAGCCCCTCCCTCGCCTCATTTGACCACCAGAGCCCTCGGCCTCCTCTTCCTTTCGCCGGAGATCACCTTGGCCGCCTCGGTTCCTCTTCGGTTCCGGCGAGCCTATCCCCTCTCCTCTCCTCCAGAGCTGTCTACTAGCTTACCCGCATCCTCGTGCGTCGCCCCACCCCACTCGTTCGTCGACGGAGTGCCTCTGGCCGCGCCTCCCCACACACGGCCGCCGCCTCCGCCGTTCGGGCACCCACTTGTCCGGCCGCCCTAGCCACTCCCTCTCCACCCCGACCTCACCAGGGTGCTCCCCACCTCCCGTAGAGCCGCCCCACCCCATCAGCCCTCGCCAGAGCACCCTGCTTCGCCGAGCTCCACCTCCTCCCGCGCCTCTCTGTCCTTCTTCGGGCGCCGCGCCTCGTCGCCGCTCCAGGCCTCCCCGGCGGTGGCCGACCGTGGGAACGGGCGTGCCAGGTCCCGCCGGTGGCCTCACCCTGGCCGGGGGTGGCCGGAGCCGGCCGGCCCCTTGGCCTCTTCCCTCCCCTGTCGCGGCTCTGCTTCACCCGAGGCACAGTGGCGGGAGGAAGAAGACGAGCGACGCCTTCCCCCCTGCCCCTGGGACCCACCGCCTGTGGCCCAGCGCCCTGCCACGTGGATAAGTGGAAGCATCTTTTCGGTAAGTGCGCTTTCAGTTCATCGAAAGCGTATTTCTAGTAGTACACTTTCATTTGCCCGAAAGCGTACTTCTTTCCTTCTTCAGCCCATAGTACGTTTTCTCTGTCAGAAAGCGTATTTTCTGAAATCCGTTTCTGTCTTATCCACTAAGGGACCTGTTTGCTGAAGAATTATTCACAGATTGGTCCCTCTCCTTCAATACCTCATAACTTTTCAACCGTAACTCCGAATCAGGTGATTCCATAGCCCACTTCTTCGCATCGACGAGATCTTTTTGTTGGTACCATTTTCAGTAAGTGTTCACACTGTGAAAATGACCATTATGCCCTTGCCCTATTCTAGCCCCTTCTGAGAGAACCGTCTGGCGTTTCGTTCCGCGGCTTCACCGCACTTCTCTTCGGAGTCTCCCTCACCCCCAAGCAAGCCACAATAGCCAATTGCATGATAGCCATGCAGTAGCCCTGGTTTTCAACTTGAATATTTAATAAAAGTTTGCATGTTATATGTCTGCTTGTTTGCTACTGTTGTCGTTGTTTCGGTTATGCTCGTGGTTTCATGCTATGTTCCGTTGCTGCTTGTGCTACTTGTTAGTATCATGTTTGCATGGTAGTAGAATTACATTCCGGTATTATTGACGCATGCTTATCGTCTGTCAAGTACCGTGGATATGCCTGTTCCGTTGCAACTAGTTATTTACATGATTACTTGGTAGTGTTCTTGCATGGTATTTATTTATGATGCTAGTAGTTATGCATGGCATGAGTAGCGTTATACTTGTGATATTTATGCTAGTCAGTATGCCATGCTCATTTGGATATATGCTTCATTATGGTTATGCTCGAGGATTATGTTGCACCTCCATGCTTACGTTGATATCATGCCCTTGCATTGCAGTTGCATCATGTTATTTTATCATGTCTCAGCATTTTTGCATTCAAGTTTAACCGGATTAAATTAAACTTGAACAACTGTTGGCTGAGTCATGCTGCCACCATATCGAGCTGACCAGTGCAGCCACACTTGCCTTTGTGGGAAGGCCCTAACTGGGTCTATTGTCATGCCTCTCGCCGATGCCTCCAACGAGGGAAGGTTATGGGCGCGCAGTACCCTGATCAGGTAGGCGGACATAACCTTGTGTGCCCGTTGTTGTTGTTTTGAGCTTGTGTCCCCGTTTGGGACAATTTATGTTTTGGCCATGACGGTGGTCGGTGGTGTCTTTGGTAGACACCGGGCCACCCAGGACTAGCCCAGTGGGGAGTGAGTCGGAGTGGCCGGGAGAGTGTCATGGTAGTAGGACAGTTTTGTCGGAACGCCGTTGGTCCACCCGAATGGGAGTGCGAGGCCATCGGTTCTGTGGTGTGGGTACTGTGTGCTACCTCTGCAGAGTGTGTGTCTTAATCTATCGATAGCCATGCCCGTGGATAAGGGCCCAGTTCGTGTCGGTCACATTGTGAGTCAACAGTAATAATAATAACTTGATTAATAACAACCCCGGTTCGACGATGAGAAAGATGTTGAATGTGATTGTGAGATGATCATGGTGGTATCGAGGATTCCGAGTTGTTGGATGTGATCGTGAGATGATCGCGGTGGTATCGAGGATACCGAGTTGTTGGATATTTGGGATGTTATGCGAGAGTCAATGGTAAAGGTCAAGCTCCATGTGGTCATTTAATGATTACTGCGATATTGTTTATACCAAGCTTGATTTGATCCTGAGATGATCATGTGATGTCCGTGGTGGTAAGTTTGTGCATGTGATGGTTACGAGGTAACTCGAGCAGAGTAAGTTGGTGCATGTTAGTATCATCATGTTGCATGTAGTATCATCAGGTTCGTATGTTCATGCTATGCTTGTTCTAGTTCAGTTGTGCATGCCATGTTGTTCTGTTAGTACCATGGTCATGATTGATTTAACCTGCTAATGTCATGTTGTTGTTTGTCTTGACTGCTTTTGGTTTATTGTGAGCTTGCAAGTACATTCAATGTACTGACCTGGCGTGTAATGCCAGTTTGCAGGTGGTGCCTGGATTGCTTGCTTGTTTTGGTGTGGTTGGTGTGTTCGCGAGGTAGGATAAACGTTCTAGCCAGAGTCCCTGCGGATTGGAGTCCATCATCGTCGTTCGTTGTTCTGCTGCCAGTAGAGGTTCCACTGCCTCGAGTTGTTATACTGCTTGCATAGAGCAACCGTGGTTGGCGTAGCGTCGCCATGCCGGTGTTATTCATTGTTATATCAGAGACCTTGTATCCATATTCGTGTTGTAATAGAAAGCTGGTTTGTTCTATGCTGAGCAGTGCCGTATTCCAGAAGACTTCACCTTGATCTCTGGGCTGGAATACGGGGCGTTCTGGTATCTCTTAGCCGGGGTGCCACATGTCACTTATATCCCAAAGAGGCAGCGCAACGCGCACTCCGAGGCATCTATGCCGTTGAGCCTGTCGCCCCAAAATTCAACCCATGGTCAGCCTGTCCGGTCACTTTCGATCGCAGGGATCATTCGACTAGTATTCGGCATGGGGGTTTGGCTGCCTTAGTGCTCAACCCAATAATAGATGGATACCATCTTACCCGATTCCTTATGGACGGCGGCATTAGTCTCAATCTGATATATCAGGACACTGTCCGCAAGATGGGGATCGACCCATCAAGAATCAAGCCAAGAAGCACGACCTTTAAAGGAGTGATACCGGGCGTTGAAGCTCGCTGCACAGGCTCTTTAACATTGGAGATTGTATTCGGTTCTCCCGACAACTTTCGAAGCGAAGAACTACTCTTTGACATAGCTCCATTCCGAAGTGCCTATCACACCCTACTCGGAAGAATGGCCTTCGCCCGCTTTAATGCAGTCCCGCATTATGCCTATCTAAAGCTCAAGACCTGGACCACGTGGTGTTATCACGGTCAATGGAAATATGGAGCGCTCTCTCCGTACGAAGGTAGACACTGCAGCC
This sequence comes from Secale cereale, assembly GCA_902687465.1. Classification (NCBI taxonomy): domain Eukaryota; kingdom Viridiplantae; phylum Streptophyta; class Magnoliopsida; order Poales; family Poaceae; genus Secale; species Secale cereale. The sequence goes on from LR738715.1 coordinate 268,002,995, forward strand.
TTAGCGACCGAAGTACGATGCAACCTATTCAAGCCGGACAATCTATCAATAGCGGACATAGCCAAACGTGTCCGGCACACGCCTCAGTGTGGTAGCTCAGATGAACCTGAGCAAGATTGACAGCTATGCCCCCGTCGACCGTCCCATAAGGTGATATCATATGTGCCTCGAGTAGATAATTATGCCCTACAAGTTCCTTGGGTGGTGACTGGGGGCACCTGTATATAGTCCATAGTTCGTGTAGACCGTATTCGGACTTTCAACCTATATTCTTTTGGTTCATTAAACGAACCAGACCTGCTATGGCCATACCGGATTGACTTCTTCGTTTCCAGGTTTATTTCTTTTTTCTACAAATGGCCATCATACTCGCACCTTCAAGTACACATTACAGAGGAGAAAACGGCGCAGACGTGCATCAGGGACCCGCACTAAGGTTTCTTTTTTAGATTAAGACCCTATGTAAACCTTTTTTTCTCTTTCTTGTTATATACCTTTTTGGCATGTAAAATGTTCAAAAAAATTCAATGACATTATCTGTAAAGTTTGCGGCTCGCCGTACTATAGAGGGATATTAATAGAACAATTTTATTCATATTATGTCCAGAGTTTTATTCACTCATCATGGAATGTTCTTTATCCGCACCAGGGGCTAGTACTTAGTCCCATTTGTCAAACTCCTATGACTAAGTGAAAGCAGTAACGCCGCATAGTCTGATTTCCTGGTTCGCTCCGCATACACCTCCTATACGGACCAAGACGTTGGGTAAAGAGTGTATTTGCATATAACCAAACACCCTAGTACTATGTACCTGGGGGCTGAAGCCGACGACTGGAAACTTTCAGATTTAGATAAACAGTCACACAGGAGGTAAAAAGACGCTGATATTTAAAAAACACAAAATTTATATGTACATCGAATTCATAAGCCTAGTCTTTACATCCGGATACAATCATTCGAAGGCAACATCCTTCGAACACTGGCCTTCTACAAGGCGGGCACCGTCGAGGACATCCTCGAAGTATTTCTCCGTCTTGCGGTGCTCCTTGCCTGCGGGCGGGCCAGCAGTAGCTATATGCACTGCGTTCATCTTCGCCCAGTGCACTTTGATGCGAGTGAAGGCCATCTGAGCACCTTCTATACAAGCCGACCGCATTAATGTGTCGACCCGCGGACTCGCCTTGACGAGCCGCTTCACCAATCCGAAGTAACTACTTAGGATTGGCTCAGGGGGCCATAGCCGTACTATTAAGTCCTTCATGGCCGAACTCGCAATGTTGTGCAGCTCGAGAAGCTGCTTCATCTGGTCGCTAAGGAGCATCGGATGTTTTGGTGCCTCGAACTACGACCAAAACCGCTTCTCCGTGTTGTTCCCCTCCAGGGCATGGAAATATTGGGCGGCGTCTGCGCTGCTCCTTGGAAGATCAACAAACACGCCTGGAGAACTCCACAATCGTGTCAGCCCAATATACTTCCGCCCTCCGAAGATGTTCTGTAAGAGAAATATCTTACCAGATGCTATCTATCGTGCCTGCTCAATTTCTTGACGAGCGCTGCGCGCCTCGCTTCGCGCATCCTGGCCAGACTTGACTGCCGTAGACAGCTTGATCGCCTGTTCAGAAGCCTTCTTTGCTGATGCCTCACACTTACGGATGACATCCTGGAGCTCGACCTCGACTTAGGACACCCGAGACTTGTGCTTCTCGCACTCTGCCTTATCTGCCTCCAAATCAGCAGCCGCTTTATCAGCGGCCACCTTGTTTGCCTTGGCCTCCTCCTTGGCCCTGGCAACCTCGCCCTTGAGGGCCTCGAGCTCAGCGGCGCCAACTGTGTAATACATAATACAATATTAGAGTTTGTACTCATACTCAATCAATTAAGTCTTATTGACATTTTAACAAAAATCTGCATACCTTGCGTTTCATCAAAACGCCGGTTGATGTGGTCGAGGTCCGCATTGGCCACCTCGAGCTTCTGATTTAGTTCGGCGACCTCTGTGTCTCGCGCAGTCGCCGTAACTAAAGAAGCCTGCCCGGCAGTTCAGCTCTGTAAATATGCTACTCTATGGATACTTCGTCTGATTCTTTTCAGAATCAAACAAAGCATCAGGGGCTACTAGTTATATATATGTGCATTTAAAACAAATAAAATTTCTTAAAAGCATCACATTGCTCACCTCAAAGCCTGTTAAAAGGTTGTTGGAGGCTTCATTCAGTCTGCCCTTAACGGACTGAATCTTCTTCATCACCGCACCCATCACAGTGCAGTGTTCTTCAATGATGAGAGCACTTTGCAGTGCTCCCTCCATAGAATCCGGCGCCTCCGGATTAACTCCGGGCGCCGCCATAGCCTCCTCCGCTTGAGGAGCCGGGTCTTCGGACCCTGCAGCCGCGCTAGGCTCCGGGATGGTATTCGGCGGGCCCCCCACGTCTTCGGTCTCCATGGGAGCCGTTTCCCCATGGTCAACGGCCGCCGAGGTATTCGGCCGCCCTGTCGCCTGCCCCGCCCTCATCTCTTTGGGCGGAGAGAACCCGCTGGGATGACACTTCGGTGTCCCCGCCGATTACGAGCGATGGAGCCCGGACTGGCGGGTCACTCTCCATCTCCCCAGGCGCCAGAGAGTTCCCCTCCGATGATGTTACATTGGGGTTTACACCGGGAGGGCTGTAGGTTAGAAGGATAAGAATACTAAGTAGGTATCATAAATACTAAATAAACAAAGGTGAAATAGTCAATCTGGATAGAACTTATGATTCGGGCAGGGGTTTCACCCTGGGCTTCACCACGAAGCTATGTTCGGACGAATCCGAACTATCTCCGAGTTTCAGCTTCCTCCGGGGCGCGGTCGTGCCCGCGTCAGCAATGGCCCCCTCTTCCTCCCCCTGCCTTGCGCAGGGGCATTTCTTCTTCCTCCTCTTCCTCCTCATCATATTCCTCCGCCTCGTCGAAGGAGAGAATGTCGAGGTCCTCGGGCTTCTTGCCCGCAGGACGAGGGTTGTCTCCGCCCCCCTTGCCCTTTGTCTTCTTGGGCTTCTTGGTCGGCGCCTTGTACGGCGCCGGAACCAGCATCGCCGTCAATAGAGGCAGTGCTGGGTCTTCGGGCAGAGGCGCCGGACACTTGATCCGAGTCGCCTTCTTCGTCCAGCCCTGTATATCACATAAAAAAAAATCTAATTCCTATTATCATTAAGTAATGGGAAGGGATAAGTGTTCGGCAGGGATCATTATTACCTCTGTGGCGGAAACTTCAGTGCTGAAGCCCGTATCCTCGTCCTCTTTGGGCCATTCCTTCTGGCTCTTGAAGAGGTCCTTCCAGATCTCTTTGTGCATAGAGCCAAAGAGATGCTTCAGCGGCTTGTCTCCTGCCGGATCGAACTCCTATAGGGAGGAATCCCGGCTTTGGCAAGGGAGAACAAGCCGGGTCAGCATCACCTGGACAACAGAGGAGAGCAGGTGCCCCTTGGAGATCACGCCGGACACACGGCTCACGAGAGTCATCACCTCAGTGTGCGACCCTCAGTCCAGACCCTTTTTGGTCCAGGAGGTTAGCCTCTCTGGGGGTCCGGATCTGAAAGCAGGCTCCGCCGCCCAGTTGGTGTCGCAGGGTTCAGTGATGTAGAACCACTCCTGCTACGAGACCTTGTTCGTCTCCACGAACAAGCCCTTGGGCCAAGTTGCTTTCGGGAGCTTACTGATAATAGCGCCCCCGCACTCTGCATGCTCCCCGTCAACCACCTTCGGCTTCACATTAAAGGTCTTAAGCCACATGCCGAAGTGTGGGGGCATGCGGAGAAAGGCTTCACACATCACTATGAAAGCGGATATGTGAAGGATTGAGTTCGGGGCTAGATCGTGGAAATCTAGCCCGTAGAAGAACAAAATACCCCGAACAAACGGGTGGAGTGGAAACCCTAGCCCCCTAATGAAGTGAGAGGTAAAAACTACCCTCTCGCCCGCCTTAGGAGCGGGAGTCACCTGGCCCTTAGGGGGATCTCGGTGTGCGATGTCGCTGGCAAGATACCCCATGCTCCATAGATCCTCCACGGTCTTTTCGGTGACCGTGGAAGCCTCCCACTTACCCCTGGCACCGGATCCAGCCATTGCTGGGAAGGGGAGTAGTGGTTGAGGAACGAGGAGTTGTGGACGCATGAGATGAGAGTATGGGGGCAAGGGAGATTGGAGAGCTTGAGCTTGAGGAGGGCGTGGGGCTGATGAAAGGGATTGGTGTCCTTTTATAACGCTGCGAATACAGAGCACCCCCCACCTTAGCCATAAAACTCACCGGTTCCCAAAGCGGTCGTGCGTAATGCGCGGCATGGGTGCTCACATCACAATGATAAGAATCCCACAACAAGGGGGCACAATCTCTATTCTGACGGGACGTGCCAATGAGGATATGCCTCGAAACGCGAAACTAGGACCAAATAAAACGGTTCGATACGTTAGTGGGTTGGACGCGACGCTTCACCCAAAAGTTGTCAGTAGAGACACATTATTCATTTTCTTGCCTTCGAGGCTAAGGGTTGTACTAATCTTGCAGAGCCGAACATAATCTATCAATTTGCAGAAGATATATTCGGAGGAGGAACCCGCCTTGCAATGCCGAAGACAATACGGAAGCCGAACTCGTCGTCATCGAAGACAGGTTCAGGGGCTACTGAGGGAGTCCTGGATCGAGGGGTCCTCATGTGGCCAGATAAGCTCCTGATGGGCCGGACTGGTGGGCCATGAAGATTGTTATAGAAGATCATCTCTCGTATCCGGATAGGACTCCTGTACTCTTGTAATGGAAAGTTTTAGGCTCGGGGTGTAGACTTTCCTTCCTCTGCAAGACAACATGTACAAACCCTAGGCCCCTACGGTGTGTATATAAACCGGAGGGTTTTAGTCCGTAGAGGCTAGAATCAGAATCATACAATCCTCATAGGCTATATTTAGGGTTTGGCCTTTACGATCTCGAGGTAGATCAACTCTTGTACACATATTCATCCATACTAATATAGCAGGAAGTAGGGTTTTACCTCGATCGAGAGGGCCTGAACCTGGGTAAACATCGTGTCCCCTGCCTCCTGTTAACATCAATCCTCAGACGTATAGTTCGGGACCCCCTACCCGAGATCCACCGGTTTTGACACCAACACTCCCCAAACCCACTTTTATCAAAAATTACATAAGATTGATCATTCTCCAAATATGTGGGACCTATAGTTGACATTCTTCCAAACCCACTTTCAATATTATTGCAAACATTATTATCAATCCCATATTCACGGGGATTAAATAAATTGTTTAGATCATAAGAAGAATCACCCCAATCATGATCATTGCAACAAGTAGTGGACATAACAATACTAGCATCCCCAAGATTAGGGATTTGCATACCATTAACACAATTTACATTAATAGAATTTGCAATAGTATCATTGCAATCACGTTTTTCATTAAAAGAGCTATCATGAATCACTTCATAATTTTCTTCCGTAAACACTTCATCACAATTTTTAGATTCACGAATTTCAAGCAAAACCTCATAAAGATAATCTAGTACACGTAGCTCACTAGCAATTGGTTCATCATTATTGGATCTCTTAAAAAGGTTAGCAAGTGGATGACGATCCATAATTTAGCAAGCGAAGATGCAAGCTGATAGAGGGCACATAGCAACACAAGCAAACAGAAAGGCGAACGGAAAAAGGGCGAATAAAACGACACAGGTGAAGTGGGGGAGAGGAAAACGAGAGGAAAATAATGTAATGCGGGGGATAAGGGTTTGTGATAGGTACTTGGTATATGAATTTTGCGTAGATCACCCCGGCAACGGTGCCAAAAATTCTTCTTGCTACTTCTCGAGCTTGTGTTGTATTCCCTCGAAGAGGAAAGGGTGATGCAGCACAGTAGCGTAAGTATTTCCCTCAGTTTTTGAGAACCAAGGTATCAATCCAGTAGGAGACCACGCGCGAGTCCCTCGTACCTGCACAAACAAATAAGAACCTCGTAGCCAACGCGATAAGGGGTTGTCAATCCCTTCACGGTCACTTACAAGAGTGAGATCTGATAGATATGATAGGATAATATTTTTGGTATTTTTGGTATAGAAACAGAAAGTAAATAAAGCAAAGTAAAGTAGTGGAAGATTAATATGATGAGTATAGACCCGGGGGCCATAGGTTTCACTAGTGCCTTCTCATGATAGCAGAATTCTACGGTGGGTTTAAAACTACTGTCGAGCAATTGATAGAAAAGCACATAGTTATGAGAATATCTAGGCATGATCATTGTATATAGGCATCACGTCCGTGACAAGTAGACCGAAATGATTCTGCATCTACTACTATTACTCCACACATCGACCGCTATCCAACATGCATCTAGAGTATTAAGTTCATAAGAACAGAGTAATGCCTTAAGCAAGATGACATGATGTACAGAGATAAACTCAAGCAATATGATATAAACCCCATCTTTTTATCCTCGATGGCAACAATACTATGCGTGCCTTGCTGCCCCTACTGTCACTGGGAAAGGACACCGCAAGATTGAACCTAAAGCCAAGCACTTCTCCCATTGTAAGAACTATAGATCTAGTAGGCCAAACCAAACCAATAATTCGAAGACACTTGCAAGGATATTATAATCATACATAAAAGATTTCAGAAAAGAATCGAATATTGTTCATAGATAATCTTGATCATAAACCCACAATTCATCGGATCTCGACAAACACACCGCAAAAAGATTACATCAAATAGATCTCCTCGAAGATCGAGGAGAACTTTGTATTGAGATCCAAAGAGAGAGAAGAAGCCATCTAGCTAATAACTATGGACCCGAAGGTCTGTGGTAAACTACTCACAACTCATCAGAGAGGCTATGGTGTTGATGTAGAAGCCCTCCATGATCGATACCCCCTCCGGTGGAGCTCCGGAACATGCCCCAATATGGGATCTCATGGGAACAGAAGGTTACGGCGGTGGAAATAGGGTTTCTTCATGCTCCTCAATGTTTTCAGGGTATATGGGTATATATAGGAGGAAAAAGTATGTCGGTGGAGGAACATGGGGCCCACGAGGGTGGGGGCGCGCCTACCCCCCTGGGCGCACCCTGCCCCCTCGTGGGCACCTCGTTTCTTCTCTGACTTGTACTCCAAGTCTCTCGTGAAGATATTGTTCCAAAAATAACTCTGCCGAAGGTTTGATTCCGTTTGGATTCCGTTTGATATTCCTTTGCTGCAAAACACTGAAATAGGCACAAAAAACAGCAATTTGCACTGGGCCTTGGGTTAGTAGGTTAGTCCCAAAAATAATATAAAAGTATATAATAAAGCTCATTAAACATCCAAAACAGAATATATAATAGCATGGAACAATAAAAAATTATAGATACGTTGGAGACGTATCATTGGGTTCTACGGTAGTAGCAGCGGTAGTACCGATGCCACCACCGCGGCTACTACCGCTCCTCCCCTATGTGCCTCGTCCCTAACACAGCGGTAGTACCGCTCTGTGCACCAGCGGTAGTACTGCTCCGCCCAGCGGTAGTACCGCTCTGTGCGGGCAGATAAGAGCGTAAGGGTTCACTCTTCTCCTCCACTATATAAAGGGTTCTTCTTCCTCTAGAAGAACCACCTCTTCTCCCCCAAGCTCTATTGTTGCTCCAAAAGTTCATTTTCGCTCGATCTCTCTGCCTAGCCAATCAAACTTGTTGATTTTCCAGGGATTGGTTGAGAAGGCCCAGATCTACACTTCCACCAAGAGAAATTTGATTCCCCCCACTAATCCCTTGCGGATCTTGTTACTCTTGGGTGTTCGAGCACCCTAGACGGTTGAGGTCACCTCGGAGCCATATCCATTGTGGTGAAGCTCCGTGGTTTCGTTGGGAGCCTCCAATTCAGTTGTGGAGAGAGCCCCAACCTTGTTTGTGAAGGTTCAATTGTCGCCTTCAAGGGCACCAATAGTGGAATCACGACATCTCGAATTGTGTGAGGGCGTGAGGAGAATACGGTGGCCCTAGTGGCTTCTTGTGGAGCATTGTGCCTCCACACGCTCCAACGGAGACGTACTTCCCCTCAAAGGGAAGGAACTTCGGTAACACATCCTCGTCTTCACTGGCTCCACTTTTGGTTATCTCTAACCTTTACTTATGCAAGCTTTAGTGTGTTAATATCTTGTGCTTGCTTGCATACTTATCTCTGTTGCATCATATAGGTTGCTCACCTAGTTGCATATCTAGACAACCTTTATTGTTGCTAAGTTTAATTTGGTCAAGAAAAGCTAAAAATTGTTAGTTGCCTATTCACCCCCCCTCTAGTCAACCACATCGATCCTTTTAATTGGTATCAGAGCCTTGTCTCTTTTTAAGGACTTTACCGTCCAAAGAGTATGGGTGACAACATAGTCGAGACGGAGGGACACTCCGGTGGAACTCCATCCTTCCCTACGTCCGATGGGGGAACCTCAGTCTCTCATGAGGAGTTCAATGTGGCTATGGACATATTGAAAGACTCACTGGCGACCAAGGTCAAAGGCATGTTCAAAGAATTTCGTGAGGGACTTAATTACCCACTGCACCATTGGAAGTGGTTCATCCCGCTACCAACGTGTCTGATGCAATTCCCGACAAGGGAGAAGCTAGTAGTGAGCAAGTCCCGGTGATTAAGAATGGGAGTGGGATTTTTGCTCACTCCGCGCCTCCCATCAATCATGGAGGACCCGTTCCTACTCCACATTTAAATTCGGTTAGACCTCCTCCTAAGTTTATAAAAAATTCTGATTTTGCCACTTGGACGTTTCGTTTTGAACGTCATTTAAATTATTGTTCTACTAATCTTTGGAGAATTGTTGAGCAAGGTTTCTACCCACATGATCCTTACAACTTAACTCCAAGAGAAGCTGCGGACCATCAATTCAACGAGTCCGTTCTTTGCATTCTTCAAGAGGCTATTGATACGTCTCCAATGTATCTACTTTTTCAAACCCTTTTGCCCTTGTTTTGGACTCTAACTTGCATGATTTGAATGGAACTAACCCGGACTGACGTTGTTTTCAGCAGAACTGCCATGGTGTTGTTTTTTGTGCAGAATAAAAAGTTCTCGGAATCGCCTGAAAATCAACGGAGAATTATTTTCAGAAAATATGAAAAATATATGTAAGAAGATTTGCACCAGGAGGCCCACACCCTGCCCTCGAGGGTGGGGGGCGCGCCCCCTTCCCAGGGCGCGCCCCCCTGCCTCGAGGGCCCCCCAGATGCTCCACCGATGTATCCGCAGGTCCTATATATTCCGTTTCGTGGAGAAAAAAAATCAAGACCCGTGCCTCGAGGCCCCCCCGATGCTCCACCGACATATCCCCAGGTCCTATATATTCAATTTCGTGGAGAAAAAAATCAAGAAGAAAGAATTATCGCATTTCACGAGACGGAGCCGCCGCCAAGCCCTAATCTCTCTCGGGAGGGCTGATCTAGAGTCCGTTCGGGGCTCCGGAGAGTGGAGATCGTCGACATCGTCATCATCAACCTTCCTCCATCACCAATTCCATGATGCTCACCGCCGTGTGTGAGTAATTCCATCGTAGGCTTGCTGGACGGTGATGGGTTGGATGGGATCTATCATGTAATCGAGTTAGTTTTGTTAGGGTTTGATCCCTAGTATCCACTATGTTCTGAGATTGATGTTGCTATGACTTTGCTATGCTTAATGCTTGTCGCTAGGTCCTGAGTGCCATGATTTCAGATCTGAACCTATTATGTTTTCATGAATATATGTGTGTTCCTGATCCTATCCTGCAAGTCTATAGTCACCTACTATGTGTTATGATCCGGCAACCCCGAAGTGACAATAATCGGGACCACTCCCGGTGATGACCATAGTTTGAGGAGTTCATGTATTCACTATGTGTTAATGCTTTGGTCTGGTACTCTATTAAAAGGAGGCCTTAATATCTCTTAGTTTCCTATAGGACCCCGCAGCCACGGGAGGGTAGGACAAAAGATGTCATGCAAGTTCTTTTCCATAAGCACGTATGACTATATTCGGAATACATGCCTACATTGCATTGATGAACTTGAGCTAGTTCTGTGTCACCCTAGGTTATAACTTCTACATGATGAATTGCATCCGACATAATTCCCCATCACCGATCCAATGCCTACGAGCTTTACCTATATTGCTAGTTGCTTATTTACTTTTCTGTTGCTATTATCACAAAAACTAAAAAAACACTATCTTTACTTTTATTGCTGTTACCGCCACTATCATATTACTTTGCTACTAAACTACCTTGCTGCAGATACAAAGTTTCTAGGTGTGGTTGAATTGACAACTTAGCTGCTAATACTTAAGAGTATTCTTTGGCTCCCCTCGTGTCGAATCAACAAATCTGTGTTTAATACTTTACCCTCGAAAACTGTTGCGATCCCCTACAATTGTGGGTTATCAAGACTATTTTCTGGCGCTGTTGCCGGGGAGCATAGCTCTATTCTTTTAGTCACTTGGGATTTATATCTGTTTATCACTATGAAGATTTTGAAGGACTCAAAAACCAAGATCTTACCCTCAACTACGAGGGG
>LR738715.1:268013640-268026871 GCA_902687465.1 Secale cereale
TATTGAATCTGATATGTCGTATGTTATTGATGATGCTACTTCTGCTATGTATGATGAAACTATCTCTATGCCTGATACTGTGCCACTAGGTGAATTTCTAGATGAACAAATTGCTAAAGTTAGGGAGAGTGCAAATGTTGATGATATTTATGAAAGTGATGATGAAACTACTCTCAATAGATATGAATTGTCTATTGTGCCCGAGGGTTAAGTTATGGATGAAGAAATTGCTAGAGACTTTCTTGCTTGCAATGATAGATATGATCTTAAGAAGTTATTAGCTAAGCTGAAAGAGAATTCCTTGAATGCTAGAATGAAACATGACCCTGCTTTTGCTACTTCACCTATATGTGTCACTGATAAGGATTATGAATTCTCTGTTGATCCTGAGTTAATTACTTTGGTTGAATCTGATCCTTTCCATGGCTATGAGTCTGAAACTGTTGTGGCACATCTTACTAAGTTGAATGATATAGCCACACTATTTACCAATGATGAAAAGATTCGCTACTATTATATCCTTAAGTTATTTCCGTTCTCGTTAAAGGGTGATGCGAAGACTTGGTTTAATTCTCTTGATCCTGGTTGTGTGCGTAGTCCCCAGGATATGATGTATTACTTTTCTGCTAAATATTTTCCCGCTCATAAGAAACAAGCTGCCTTACGGGGAATTTATAACTTTGCTCAAACTAAAGAAGAGAGTCTCCCACAAGCTTGGGGGAGGCTTCTCGAGTTACTTAATGCTTTGCCTGATCATCCTCTTGAGATGCATGATATACTTGATGTCTTTTATAATGGACTAACCGATGCTTCCAGAGACCACCTGGATAGTTGTGCTGGTTGTGTTTTCAAGGAAATAACAGTGGAACAAGCTGAATTACTATTGAATAATATGCTAGCCAATGCAAATAATTGGACACTTACTGAACCAGCCCCAAAGCCAACTCCGAACAAAAGAGGTGTTTTATTTCTCAGTCCTGAAGACATGCAAGAGGCAAAGAAATCTATGAAAGAAAAAGGTATTAAAGCTGAAGATGTTAAGAATTTACCGCCTATTGAAGAAATACATGGCCTTGATAACCCGACACAGGTGGTAAAGGTAAATTCTCTTTATAGATTCGATGAAAGTGATATTCCTCGTTATAAGTCTGCTAGCCAATGCTTAGATGAAATTGACAATTTCATTGTGAAACAAGAAAACTTCAATGCTTATGTTGGTAGACAATTACAACACAACGCTCATATGATTGAACGCTTGAGTGATTATCTGTCTAGTGCTAAAAGTGAACTGAAACTTATTAGTAAACATGCTTCCGTGGTCACCACTCAAGTAGAACAAGTACTTAAGGCTCAGAATGATTTGCTCAATGAATTAAATAGTAAGAAGAATGACGATGCCGTTAGAGTTGTGACTAGAGGTGGTAGAATGACTCAGGAACCTCTGTATCCTGAAGGCCACCCTAAGAGAATGGAACAAGATTCTCAGAGAGCTAATTTAGATACACCTAGTTCCACTAAGAAGAAAAAGAAAAATGATAGGACTTTGCATGCTTCTAGTGAACCTGTAGCTGACACACCTGAGAATCCCAATGATATATATGTTTCTGATGCGGAGACACAACCGGTAATAAGCATGAACCTAGTGATAATGTTAATGATTATGTTCATACTGATGCTCAACCTAGTAATGATAACGATGTAGAGATTGAACCTACTGTTGATCTTGATAACCCACAATCAAAGAATCAACGTTATGATAAGAGAGACTTTGTAGCTAGGAAGCACGGTAGGGAAAGAGAACCATGGGTTCAGAAACCCATGCCTTTTCCTCTGAAACCATCCAAGAAAAAGGATGATGAAGATTTTGAGCGCTTCACTGAAATGATTAGACCTATCTTTTTGCGTATGCGTTTGACTGATGTGCTTAAAACAAATCCTTATGCCAAGTATATGAAATATATTATTACCAACAAAAGGAAGACACCTGAAGTAGAAAGCTCCACCATGCTTGCCAATTACACTTTTGAGGGTGGAATGCCTAAGAAATTAGGAGATCTAGGAGTACCTACTATACCTTGCTCCATTAAGAGAAACTATGTTAAGACTGCTTTATGTGATCTTGGAGCCGGTGTTAGTGTTATGCCTCTCTCTTTATATCGTAGACTTGACTTGAGTAAGTTGACACCTACTGAAATATCCTTGCAAATGGCTGATAAATCAACTGCTATACATGTCGGTATTTGTGAGGATGTGCCTGTCGTAGTTGCAAATGTTACTATTCTAACGGACTTTGTTATACTCGATATTCCCGAGGAAGATAATATGTCTATTATTCTTGGAAGACCTTTTTTGAATACCACAGGGGCTGTTATTGATTGCAACAAAGGCAATGTCACTTTTCATGTCAATGGTAATGAGCATACGGTACACTTTCCGAGGAAACAACCTCAGGTTTATAGTATCAATTATATTGGAAAAACTTCAACTATCACTATTGGAGCTTTTGAGTTTCCTATTCCTACTATCAAGAAGGCATATGACATACTTATTGTTTGGGACATACATATCCCCATTGAGGTAACATAGTGTTATTCGAAAATTCTCCGGTTTCATGTTACTCGGAAAGAGTTTATTAACAAGACTTGATCAACCTTGTTAATGGATTCCTTTTGATGAACATGGGATAGGTGAATCTAGATGGCACAAATCTTCTGTACCCTCCTTTTAATTTCTATTAATTAGGTTAAATAAAACAAAAATAGCATTATCTGTCTATTTCCAGACTTATCCGTGCAATAAAAAAATATCCCGAAAATAAAAGTTCTCCAAATGCCATGAAAATGAAATATGATTTTTCCTAGAATATTTAAGAAAATATGGCACTGAACACACAGCGAGGGGAGCCAGCACGTGGCCTCGAGGGCATAGGGCACGCCCCCTGCCCAGGGCGCGCCCCCTGCCTCGAGGGCCCCACGTGGCCCCCCTCCACTTATCCTTTCACCCATGCTCTTCTCCTTCCTCCAAAAAAATCCCCAACCAGCTCAAACCCGAGTTCTAGCTCATTTTGCTGCCATTTTCGATGTCCTTGCTCTAAGCAGCATTCACCAAACTGTCTGGGGAGATTGTTCTTTGGTATGTGACTCCTCCATTGGTCCAATTAGTTTTCGTTCTAGTGCTTTATTTGTTGCAAATTTATGCTTCCGTGGTGACCTTGTTCTTGAGCTTGCATGTGAAATTTTCTTGGTCCCAAGTAGTTCTAATGCATGATATAGCCTCTAGGCACTTATAGAAGTCGTTGATATCAATCTCGTTGAGTTTGGTTAAATTTTATTGTGAGTTACTAAAAATTTCAGAAAATTTCAGAAAAATGTCTAGGAGAAACTTCCAAAGTGGTCCTTCAAGGAAGCAAGAACCGAGGCTCGCATTCTGTGAGCCGGACGATGAACCAGCAAGGGATGCTGATGCGCGTCCTTGTGAATGGCCGCCAGATGAATTTATGGGTCAAGCGGGCATCAAAGATGAATTTTACGCATATGTGCGCAACGCTGACCTCGAGGACTTCATGCAAGATAAGTGTCTCCAATACCGTGGCTTAACTGATAGCTTTGTGAGAAGGTTTAAATTTTCATCTTCACGTAATTCTCACACTGTCCTGTTTGATCTTGATGATAAATCTTATACTATGGACTTAGAAGATTTTAATGTACCCTGCAAGCTCCCACAGTGGGGCAATATGAGTGATCCTCGTAAATCTGAATTTAGAGAATTCCTTGCTAGTATTACAGTGGGAGAATCCAGGGACATCACACAAGCCACCACGGGGAGCATACATTTTCCTGCCATTCATTACTTTGCTCTCTTTATCGGTAGATGCATAAATGGTAAAAATGAAGCCTGTCACATGTGTGTCCCTGATCTTAGCGTTCTCAGGAGCGCTGTACTAGGTGATAGGCAATATAATTTAGGAGTAATTGTTGCACGTAGACTACACCATAATGGTTTGTATGGAGATTTATTTGGTGGGATCTATACTACTCGCATAGCCCGCTATCTTGGTGTGTCTGTGCACCCCGTATGATGAACCTTTACCTGCTGCTTATTTAGACTGTAATACCATGGCTAGTCACCGGTTTGTAGAGTGGGATAATCAAACTCTCAAATATCGACTAATCTTTAACCGGCAGCATGCCATCCCTTTGTTCTTCCTACCCCTACTTTGTTTAACTTTCAGGAAAAGGGAAGATACACTATAACTATGGAGGAGGCAAATGCCCATTATAACATGACAGAGGTAGCCCGCCTTCGAGCTGCAGCTCAGCAGGCAGCATCTGCTGCATCTCAGTACGACCCCAACTACAACTTTGGATATCCGTCCGGCCAGTACTGGCCATAGAACAACTTAGGCCAAAATCCTAAGCTTGGGGGAGTACGTGTTTCTCACCGACTTACATTCATGTTCACACTTACTCTAGTGTCGGTGCTCACACTCTTTCACTATACCATCCATGCTTAGTTTAAATCTCTTTTTCTTAGTCTTTTTCTTGTGTGCTACAAAAACCCAGAAAAACAAAAAATACTAGTTGTAGCTTCTAGCTAGTTTACTTTCTTTGCCTGTAGTAGTAACTAAAAATGAAAACCCAAAAAGATTTCCCGTTCTTCTTTTGCTTGTTTGGAGTTTTCCCGTGTAAATAGTTTCTTTCTTTAGGGGTTAAGAGTGGAAGACCATGATTAAAATACTTAGTGGCTCTCATATGCTTTATTGTTGATTTAACCTTGAGCCATATTACCTTGTCTTCTCTCTTGTATTAAATGCCTGCAGATTCCAGCTTAGTCCAGTGCACGTGCACTATTATTATTATCCACACCGTTCGGTCGTGCGAGTGAAAGGCAATAAGGATGATATATGATGAACTAATTGAGATAAGAATAGCTGGTATGAACTCGACCTCTCTTGTTTTTGTAAATATGATTGCTTATCGTTCTTGATTCAGCTTGTTATGAATGAAACATGTTTGCAATGACAATTAGATATCATAGCTACTTATGCCATGCTTAATTAGCTGAGAGTTTATAATGGTCTATCTTGCATGCCAACATGATATTAAAATGTTTGTGATGTGGTATGATGGGTGGTATCCTCCTCTGAACGATTTAAGTGACTTGACTTGGCAAATGTTCACGCATGCAGTTGAAACAAAACAACATATCCTTCACGATATTTATGTTCATGGTGATTTATATCCTACTCATGCTTACATTCATTATTGATTAATTTTATTGCATGCTCATGATCGTTGTTGCTCTCTAGCTGGTCGCTTCCCAGTCTCTTTCTAGCCTTCACCTGTACTAAGCGGGAATACTGCTTGTGCATCCACTTCCATAAACCCCAAAAGTATTCCATATAAGTCCACCATACCTTCCTATATGCGGTATTTACCTGCCGTTCCAAGTAAATTTGTATGTGCCAAACTCTAAACATTCAAATGAAATTCTGTTTTGTATGCTCGAATAGCTCATGTATCAACTAGGGCTGTCTATATCTTCCATGCTGGCTGGGTTATTCTCACGATGAGTGGACTCCGCTCATCATTCATGAGAAAATGGCTGGTACCGGGATGCCCAGTCCCATGCTCAAAATCATAATAATTAAACAAAACTCCCCCAGGGCTGTTGCTTGTTTGGACGGTAACCCGTGGATTCAGCTGGCCATGGAGTGTGCTTGTTGGTGGTTGGGGGAGTATAAACTTTACCATTCTGTTTGGGAACCGCCTATAATGTGCGTAGCATGGGAGATATCGAGATTCTTGGTTGTTATGTTGACAATGAAAGTATATCACTCAAAATGTTATTCAATCTCTATTTAAAAATCGAGCTCTCGCACCTCTACAAATCCCTGCTTCCCTCTGCGAAGGGCATATCTATTTACTTTTATGCAGAGTCATCATCCTCTTATCAAAGAGCACCAGTAGGAGAGCACCTGTGTCGTTGCATGTATTACTATTAATTTGCATTGAGTATGATCACAACTGGATCTCTTTTACCATAAATTACAATGTCTAGTCAGTCCTTGATCTTTAAAGGTGCTCTGCATTTATGTTTTGTGGTCCCAGAAAGGGCTAGCGAGATACCATCCTATTATATCATATCATGATTGTTTTGAGAAGTGTTGTCATCCAAGGTTTATTATTATTTCTCGCTAGTTGATTATGCCATTGATGTGAGTGGTCTTGAGACCTGAAAGTTATTGTGAATGTGGTTAGTTCATGATCTTGTTTAAAACCTGAATGCTAGCTTACATATTTACTATAACAAGAGCAAACAGAGTTTGACAAAGTTTTTATTTATCACTTTCAGTTTGTCAACTGAATTGCTTGAGGACAAGCAAAGGTTTAAGCTTGGGGGAGATGATACGTCTCCAACGTATCTACTTTTCCAAACCCTTTTGCCCTTGTTTTGGACTCTAACTTGCATGATTTGAATGGAACTAAGCTGGACTGACGCTGTTTTCAACAAAACTGCCATGGCGTTGTTTTTTGTGTAGAATAAAAAGTTCTCGTAATCGCCTGAAAATCAACGGAGAATTATTTCAGAAAATATAAAAAATATCTGCAAGAAGATCTGCACCGGGGGGCCCACACCCTATCCTCGAGGGTGGGGGGCGCGCCCCCTTCCCAGGGCACGCCCCTGCCCCAAGGGCCCCCCGATGCACCACCAACGTATCCCCAGGTCCTATATATTCCGTTTCGTGGAGAAAAAAATCAAGGAGAAAGAATTATCGCGTTTCATGAGACGGAGCCGCCACCAAGCCCTAATTTCTCTCGGGAGGGCTGATCTGGAGTCCGTTCGGGGCTCCGGAGAGTGGAGATCGTTGCCATCATCATCATCAACCTTCCTCCATCACCAATTCCATGATGCCCACCGCCGTGTGTGAGTAATTCCATCGTAGGCTTGCTGGACGGTGGTGGGTTGGATGGGATCTGTCATGTTATCGAGTTAGTTTTGTTAGGGTTTGATCCCTAGTATCCATTATGTTCTGAGATTGATGTTGCTATGACTTTGCTATACTTAATGCTTGTCACTAGGGCCCGAGTGCCATGATTTCAGATCTGAACCTATTATGTTTTCATGAATATATGTGTGTTCTTGATCCTATCCTGCAAGTCTATAGTCACCTACTATGTGTTATGATCCGGCAACCCCGCAGTGACAATAATCGGGACCACTCCCAGTGATGACCATAGTTTGAGGAGTTCATGTATTCACTATGTGTTAATGCTTTGGTCTGGTACTATATTAAAAGGAGGCCTTAATATCCCTTAGTTTCCAATAGGACCCAGCTGCCACGGGATGGTAGGACAAAAGATGTCATGCAAGTTCTTTTCCATAAGCATGTATGACTATATTCGGAATACATGCCTACATTGCATTGATGAACTGGAGCTAGTTCTGTGTCACCCTAGGTTATAACTTCTACATGATGAATTGCATCCGACATAATACCCCATCACCGATCCAATGTCTACGAGCTTTACCTATATTGCTAGTTGCTTATTTACTTTTCCGTTGCTATTATCACAAAAACTACAAAAACACTATCTTTACTTTTGTTGTTGCTACCTCCACTATCATATTACTTTGCTACTATACTACCTTGCTGCAGATACTAAGTTTCCAGGTGTGGTTGAATTGACAACTCATCTGCTAATACTTAAGAGTATTCTTTGGCTCCCCTTGCGTCGAATCAACAAATTTGGGTTTAATACTGTACCCTCAAAAACTGTTGCGATCCCCTACACTTGTGGGTTATCACTATCCCTCCTGAAGACATTGCACATCTTCGACCCTTCACCGTGGCCAAGGAAGCATGGGAGCATGTTGGTTCCTTGTACAAGGAAAGCACAAGCATTCAACGCTCAAACTATGAAGTTGTGCAAGATGAAGCCGATGAGTTTGCCATGATCGAAGATTACGATCCCCGTGAACTTTATAGGAGATTAACCACTCTTGTCGTTTCACTTCGAGATCATGGGAGCAAGGATACAGATGACAACTGGATCAAGCGCAAATTTCTCAAGGCCATGATACCCTATCACAAGGCCATGTCCTCCGTCATCCGCCAAAGACCGGACTTCCACACTTTGTCATCAAGTGAAGTGTTGGATGAGTTCGTTGCCATGAGGATCTTGGATAAGACCGCCGACCATGATGGCGGAGTTCAAGTCTCCATACAACTTTTGGGCCGAAGCCATCAACACCGCTTGTCATGCATCCAATCGGCTCTATCTCCGCAAAGGCTTGAACAAGACTCCATATGAGATACTTACCGGTAACAAGCCCAATCTCAAGTAGTTTCGGGTGTTCGATTGTAAGTATTTCATACTCAAGAAAGGTGCTCGTTTGTTTAAATTTGAAGCTAGAGCTCATGAGGGCATATTTGTTGCCTATGCTACAAACTCTCATGCTTACCGTGTCCTCAACAAGTCCAATGGACTCATTGAGGAGACGTGTAACGTAGAGTTTGATGAGAATAACGACTCCCAAATGGAGCAAAGTGGTACTTGTGATGTAGGTGATGAATTTCCTCCCCAAGACATAAGAATAATGGGTGTTGTTTATATCCTGCCCATTGAGGAACCCCTTGTGGCTGAAGGAGAAGGACAATGTTCCACTCAAGTGGAACCATCACCAACCCAAGACCCACACGCTTCCGAAGAACAAAGTGAAGGCCCTCAACTAGATGAACAAGGCCAAGTGGAAGATCAACCACAAGATGGTGGTGAGCCACCAAGTGATGCACAAGGCCAAGTTCCCTCTCCCGAGCATGTTCAAGATCAAGAGAAAGCTCAAGATTGAGATCAAGCTCATGACGACGCTCAATATGATCAACTCATAGCTCCTCAATTATCTCTTGAAGAGCAATTGGAGCGTCGTGCTGCCAAAGTTGCTTCCAGGCTCACTTCGAGAGAGCATCTCATGGAGAATATTCTTTGAAGCATCACAAAGGGGGTAAGCACTCATAGACAATTAGCAAACTATTGTGCGCATCAAGTTTTTGTCTCTTGTGTTGTACCTCAAAAGGTCTATGGGCGCTCGAAGACCCCGATTGGCTCAATGCCATGCATGAAGAACTCCATAACTTCGAGCGCAACAAAGTGTGGCGTCTGGTGCCAAGGCCGAAGGAGAACCATAATGTCATTGGAACCAAGTGGATCATTAAGAACAAGCAAGATGCTCACGGAATTGTCATCTGCAACAAGGCGCGTTTGGTGGCTCAAGGCTACTCCCAAGTCGAGGGTATCGACTACGGTGAAACATTTGCCCCCGTCGCTCGCCTTGAATCTATTCGTTTTTTGCTTGCCTATGCTTCTCATCATAACTTTAAATTGCAACAAATGGATGTGAAAAGTGCCTTTCTTAATGGTCCTCCTAATGAGTTGGTGTATGTCAAACAACCCCCAGGGTCCTGGTATGAGCATCTTACCGAGTTGTTGTAAGATCGTGGGTTTGAAATTGGGAAAATCGACCCCACTCTTTTTACTAAGAAGGTCAAAGGGGAGTTGTTTGTATGCCAACTATATGTTGATGATATTATCTTTGGTTCACCTAACAAAGCTTTCAATGACGAGTTTACCGCACTCATGACCGTGCAATTTGAGATGTCCATGATGGGAGAGTTGAAGTTCTTCCTTGGGTTCGAGATCAGACAAACAAGAGAAGGAATCTTCATCAAACAAGCCAAATACACTCAAGAAATGCTCAAGAGGTTCAATCTAAGTGATGTCAAGCCGGCTACTACTCCAATGCCTACCAAGTGCCAACTTGACATTGATCCCAATGTTAAAGCGGTGGATCAAAAGGTATATTGTTCTATGATTGGATCCTTACTTTACCTTTGTGCATCTAGACCGGATATCATGTTGGGTGTGGGAATGTGTGCACGGTTTCAAGCCTCACCTAAGGATAGTCACTTTGTGTCAGTCAAGCGAATCTTTCGATATTTGGCTCATACTCCAAACTTTGGCTTATAGTACCCAAGAGGAGCAAACTTCAACCTTGTAGGGTTCTCGGATTCGGATTGGGCGGGAAACAAAGAGGATAGGAAGTCAACTTCCGGAGGTTGCCAATTTCTTGGTTGCTCTTTGGTGAGTTGGTCTTCCAAGAACCAAAGTTGTGTATCTCTCTCTTCCACCGAAGCTGAGTATGTGGCGGCGGGCAGTTGTTGTGCTCAAATTCTATGGATGAGGCAAACTTTAAAGGATTACGGTGTCACGTGTGACAAAGTGCCTCTTTGGTGTGACAACGAAAGTGCCATCAAGATTTCTCTCAACCCGGTGCAACACTTCAAGACGAAGCATATTGAGATTCGGTATCACTTCATCCGGGAGCATATTCGGCGAGGGGAAATTGATCTTCCCTATGTCAACACATATGATAACCTTGCAGATATCTTCACGAAGCCTTTGGATGAAGCAAGATTTCACGAGTTAAGGCATGAGCTAAATATCATAGATTTGAGCAATGTGGATTGAAGTTGTGCACACCTCCCATTCACACCGTGCTATCTTGTTTAGATGTAGGCATGGATATAGGGGGAGTGTTGTTCTCTCAATGAACTTTCTCTCCCCCCGTTATGCACAAATCGACCAAATCTTTCACATTCACCATTGTTGTTGGTACTAAATGTGCTTCAAAGATGAGTAGTGGTCATGGGCTCAAGGTTAAAATCTTCCCGGTGCCATACCACTTTACTCAAACATAGGTGGCTTCGGCCACCGCCATCTCTTTCGAGATATGTGTGTTTCTTGTCGTGTTTTTCTCTTTGTTTGCGTGGTTGTGTCTGTGTTGTTCCCTCTATTTTCCCGTGTTTTCTTCTCGTAGTTGTGTGTTTTCTGGCTAAAAGGCTCTTGGGAGCAAAATGATAGTTTAGAGACTCTTTTTCTGAGTTGGGCGGTACTACCGCTGGAGTGCACGGTACTACCGCTTATTAACCTAAGCGGTACTACCGCCCGCTCAAAGCGGTACTACCGCTGGAGCACGAGGTTGCGGGGTTAAGTGGGGGTTGGGGAGTTTTCTTCCCTTACCCACACCCATTCACCCCTATCTCTCGTTCTCTTATCCAACGAAGAACCAGCGTCGAGGTCGCCGGTGGGGTGCCTCCTCCGGGCCGTGCTTCACCTTTTCCTTCGGTGGGATCGATCCCCACCCCTTCCTCAAGCCATGGATGCCGGTATTGCCCCCCGTTTCCTTCTTGTTGCTTCTAGTTTTCAGATCTAGGTTTTTTGGGGGCAATGGACATACATTCCATGATTTTTGGCCAAATCAAGGCTTTGAGTAGGATGGTGAACTCCTCTATACTGCTAGGATTGAACTTTGATAGGACTATTTTTTATTTTTGCCTATCTGGTAGTACCGGATCAGACATGGTGTGTTGGGAACTGTTGTTCTTCCGCCTGGAGTGGTACTACCACTCCGTCGGAGTGGTACTACCGCTGACAACGGTACTACGCTTCCCATATGCGGTACTACCGCTTGTCCTATGCGGTACTACCGCGGAGAGGCCACCCTCCATCATAATCCTATCAAATTTTGATTATGTTTTGCTCTTTGTCTCGTGTCTTATGCTTGTTTGTTCTCTGTGTCTTTTGTGTGTGTGTGTTTGTCTCCAGGAGATGGCCCAACGGAACTCCCTGCTCGTCGCATCAACCCCGGGCGCACTAGTTCAAAGCTCTATCGCACCTCTGAGGCAGCAGGTGGGTCTGCAAGTGGTTTTGTAGGGGTTCCTTCGTCCAGTGCACCACCGTCTCAGTCACAACAGCCGTCCAAGAGTACTGCAAAGAAGTCGGCTAAGAAGGCCAAGACTGTCACTGAGATGTCAAACAAGGAGTTCTGGGCGAGGCGTCGGCGCAATCCCTATGAGCATGAGCATGAGCAAGAGCCCACCCTTGTCAACCGGCCGTTCTGGAACCGCTTTCAGTATGCAACCTACTTTGATGTGATCAAGGCCAAGAAGAATCTCTTTGTTGATGTGCGCTCAATTGACATTGCTCATTTAGAGAAGGACATGGCTTACTGCGGTGAAGCCCTGGAGATGTGTAACCAGCTGAACATTGTCAACATCATGTCATTCAACAAGGACTTTGATGCTGATCTGGTGGCTCAGTTCTATGCCACTGTCCATCTTGGCACCGATGCAGAAAGGACTTTGACGTGGATGACTAATAGCAGGCGTCTGGCAGTTAAGTGGAAAACTTTCATGGAGCTTCTTGGTGTTGAAGATCTTGTACTAAAGAATTCGGTCGGCTTTTGACCTCATCACAATGGTACCTCCACTCACAGGCAAAACCTTTGGCCATATTGCACTAAGAAGGTCAACCCTGAGACTCTCAAGGAGATGTATGAGCTGCCTGTGTTTCTAGATATTCTTCATCGCATCTTCAGGGAGACACTCTTTCCTCGCATTGGGAACCAGGATATGGTCCACTCATATCTAGTGGACATGCTACTTTTCTGCCAGCATCGGAAGGAACAGAACACTGGAGAAACATTGGATATCTCTCATGTCATGTGGTCTGAACTGTTGTCCACCATCTCAGAGCGTAAGTGTCTCATGTATGCTCCATATATCATGCTCCTCATTGAGAAGGCTTGGGAGCACACCTACAATAGGTAGCCACTACAGACCGGCGAGTTGGTCTCTCACGGGGTCAAGAGGCTTAGGAGGAAGGATCTCTGGAACACTCCGGTCACTCAGCCTGACATTCCGGCTGGTGCTGATGATTCTGAGGTAGAGTCCGGTCAGGATGATGATTATGATGATGAGTATATTCCATCTGGAGTTGAGCCCTCTTGGGCAGAGAAACTTAAAAAGAAGATGAAGAAGTTGTTCTGCATGGAGTCTCACGGTCAGTACATGGCCCATGTTTTTGAGAAGAAGTCCAGGACTCATCACAAGGAGCTTATGCGTCAGCTTGGTGCCACAGTTGCTAGCGGACATGAGGGCCTGATACGTCCAAAACGTATCTATAATTTCTGCTTGCTCCATGCCTCTTTTGTGTGATATTGCTATGATATTTATACACTTCCATACACTTTTGATCATATTTGGACTAACCTATTAACTCAGTGCACCCCAGTGCCAGTTTCTGTTTTCTGCTGTTTTTGTATTTCAGGTTTTCCCATCACGTAAACTGCCAGAAAAATTCCGGGAAAAATATATAAAAAATCAGCGTTC
>LR738715.1:268026972-268044553 GCA_902687465.1 Secale cereale
ATCTCTGTTCTGCCGCCGCCGCGCTTCCAAGATCGAGAGCACCAGGAGAACTCTTCCCGGCACCCTGCCGGAGGGGAGGATCACCACCGGGAGCCTCTCCACCACCATGGACGCCTCCCGGATGAGTTGTGAGTAGTCTCCCTTGGACCATGGGTCCATGACCAGTAGCTATGTGATGTTCTCCTCCCCTTTTTGTTCTTCACCGATTAGACCTCGTGAGCTGCCTTACATGATCGAGGCACATATGTAATCCTTATGCTGTTGCTATGATGAGTTTGCTGGGATCCGATGGATTATGAGATTATGTTTGAGTAATATATTTGATTTACCTCTTTTATATTTATGTTCTTGAGTAATTCTTGCATGTTCTCCGTTGCTATTTATTGCTTTGGCCAAGTAGTAGGTAGTAACTCCAAGAGGGAACGTTATGCTTGATTGTGGGTTCATGCCCCTCGATGACTAGCTTGAGTGACAGAAACATGAGTCTAGGGGATGTGCTGTTGCCACAAGGGGGAAAACAACGGTGCTTGTACTCGCGGGTGCAAGGATTGTTTACTTTACGCAAAGTTCTTTTAATGCAGTTTTCTGTTGCTTTGAGTTTACACTATGGGTGGGACTCGCAACTTAATACCAGCGAGATGTTCTGGATAGATATCTCAAGGTGGATGATTAGTAGTAGATGCAGATGGATTTCGGTCTACTTACCTTGGCGTACCGCCCATGCTTTTGAGCCTCTACCTTTCTTGCAGCATAGTTAGCATTGGTTTGCGCACATAATCCTGTCAATTGCCCAGCTGTAATTTGTTTACCTCGCTTAGCTGTTTTATTGTCTTTTGGGAGAGAGACATCACTAGTGAACATCATGGGACCCCGGTCCATATTACCATCACCGATCACATCCGCTATTTACTTTCAGTTCTTACTTACTAGTTGCAATCATGCCTATCACTATTATCTCTTGCGTTTGATCCTTTATAAACGACAAGGCCGGAGGGATTGACAACCTCTCTGTACTTGTTGGGAGCAAAGTTATTTGTATCTGTGTGCAGGTCCGGTCGATTGCTGGTTGCGCCGCTAGCAGTTGACACCTTCTTGTTGAACCTTGGAGTCTCAGGGGAATTCGATCCCTGGTATCTTTGCCAAGGGAAAACTACCGCTACACTGCATCTCAAACCTTCCACTTGGGGTAACCAACGAGGGGCGAGAAGCCATCAAGCAAAGTTTTCTGGCACCGTCACCGAGGACTCCACTCTTCAAGATAGGGGAGTTGCACGCTATCTTTTACCTTTGCTTTTTAGTCTTGTTAGTTTACCTTTCAGTTTTTGCTTTAGTATCCTTTATCAAAAATCACAAAAATAGTTATCTTGTTTGCTTGCTGCTATGGGTTCCACCAAAAACACTAAGTGGGAGGAGTACACCCCTTCTTCCATCGCGCCAATCACCACTGTCGGGATCTACAAAAGTAATAAAACTTGTGATTACGTTAGTTTTAATGGAGAGTTATGCCCATGGCATGGTCTCCCAGGAAAAGAGTATGAGCCTCAGTTTAAAGTTGCTCCTGTACTTCCCCAAACTTGGGAAGACGTTCAAACTCTTATAATAGAGAGCAATTCAAACAAAGAAGATGACACTACAATTCTGCTCAATAATGATAAAATTGATTTTGATAATTGTAGTCTCTCAGAAGTTGTCACCTTTTTACAAAGAATGGCCAAAGATCCCCACACTAGCACGCTTAATCTTGCCTTCACAAAGCATATCACTAATGCTCTCATCAAAGCTAGGGAGGAGAAACTTAGAGTAGAAGCCTCCATACCTAGAAAGCTAGAAGATGGTTGGGATCCTATGATTAAAATTAAGTTGAATAACTTCTCTTGCTATGCTTTATGTGATGTTGGAGCTAGTACCTCCGTTATGCCCAAAAGAATATATGATATGCTTAAATTGAAGCCTTTTGATTCTTGTACTTTTGGTGTTCGTCTTGTTGATTATTCCACAAAGAAACCCTTGGGGAGGATCGATGATGTTCTTATCATTGTCAATGACAATTATGTTCCCGTTGATTTTACTATTATGGATATTGAATGTGAACCTTCTTGTCCAATTATTTTGGGACGTCCTTTTCTTCGCACCGTTGGTGCCGTCATTGACATGAAAGAGGGGAATATAAAATTCCAATTTCCTCTCAAGAAAGGGATGGAACACTTCCCTAGAAAGAAGATTAAGTTACCTTTTGAGTCCGTTATACGGGCTAGCTATTATGTTACTCTTGATAAAACTTGATCTCTTTGCATTATGCCTAGCTTAAAGGCATAAAAGAAAGCGCTTTTGGGAGGCAGCCCACAATGAATAAATTATTATTTTGCTTTTGTTGTGTCTTGATGATGTTACTACAGTAGCATCATCATTGTATCTTTACTTTTCAGCTTTGTGCCAAGTGTAGCCTCTGATTGCAAGAAAGTTCAAAAGTTGTGACGTGCTGTCCAGGAAACAGATTCTGTCCTTGGATAGAAAAATTCGTATAAAATCACCAGATAATCTTTTTGGTCTGAATTGTTTCGTCAGCGTGCTCTATACAATTGTCTTTCGGGCGTCTGTTCTGAGTTTTTTTATTTGAGTTGCAGAAGTGCCACGAAAAAAATATTTACTACCTGCTGGTCTGTTTTTCACAGATTCTGTCCTGTTTTGCCTTTCCTTCATTTTGCAAACCTTGAGCTTGCTTTTTCTTTGCAAAAACCTTTTGGCAATCTTAAGAAACAGTAGACCTTCAAGAATATCCTTATTTCCAGCAAGGAAAAAATATTTTATTCTGGGTACTAACCTCGCTAATCAGATTATGATGAGTTATGTATGAAGGGAGTTTTCAAGTGTGCAAGGGAAGATGATAAAAAGATTCAGGAGTGTCAAACGCTCAAGCTTGGGGATGCCCCCGTGCACCCCCAATAAATATTCAAGAAGACTCAAGCGTCTAAGCTTGGGGATGCCCCCGTGCATCCCCTTCTCCATCAACATTATCAGTTCGTCTTTCGTTCCACTATATTTTTATCACTTCATGTGTTATGTGCTATGCTTGGAGCGTCTTGCTTTTAGTTTCCTTTTTAGTTTTCTTTAGCTTTGCTTGCTTTTCATAACGAGTTGGAACTCAGCTTTCTTTGTATGGGATAGAAACATGCTCCACTTCAACCTAGAACACAACATAGAATTTTCATGTCTATCTTTGCTGTGTATGTTCTTGGTCTTTCAATAGCTACTGTCATGCTTAGCTCTTAGTTTTCATGCTTTACTTTTTAAAGAGCTTTTGTTTAGTTGGTCGCTGGAACTCTCTTTAGTTATCATGCTTATCTTGTTAAGAGAGTTGGCTTCTGTTGCACTGGTTGATATGTCTATGATAAAAATGCTATGTGGATAATGGTGCTTAGTAGTTCATCTTTTCTTATGGTTAGTCTCAAATAGCTGGGGGGTTCTCAATGTGTTATTGGAGTACCAACATGATTTGTTTACATATGATGTGGTATGGTTTAGTGATATCTTCCTTCAAGAATTTATTTTGATTGACTTGGCATATGCTCACGCATATTTAAGACTGTAAAGAAAGTCTATCAAGCCTTGATGATCTTTAATTTCTGAGTAGCGATATAACTTCCATGCCCGATTCACTGTTGCTTTGTCGCTCTGCATGATTATGACCGTCATTGCTATTTTAGTTGGTCGCTCTCAGTCTTTTGCTAACCTTCGCCTGTACTAAGCGGACTGACTGCTTGTGCATCCAAAATCCTTTAAACCAGTTATGCCAGATGAGTCCACCATACCTTCCTATACATGGTATTTACCTGCCATTCCTAATGAAGACTTTCATGTACCATCTCGAAATTAATAAAAAAAGCATTTCTCTTTTGTGTCTCTGTTTTAGTTCATGAGGAAGTAGTAGTTAATTCATGATCTTTTTAAGTTGGACAAGCTTCACCCCGGGATTGCATGTCTAATGTGCAAACCCATAATACGAGAAGGAGCTGGCATAGAGTGCGCCCGGCTCATTAAAAATATACAACAAACAAACCCTCCTTCACGCTTTGTTCATGAGAAATCAGAAAACTTTGGCAGTGATAAACAAAGGAGATTAAGAGGATGTGATCGTCCTCATTCGGGAGCCGTTCCTCGAAACTTGTCCAGCTCAAGAAGTGATTGAGTTATCTGCTAGCATTCGTTGATGAAACATGCATATCCAAAAAAATAATTATTACC
Source organism: Secale cereale (assembly GCA_902687465.1). NCBI lineage: Eukaryota > Viridiplantae > Streptophyta > Magnoliopsida > Poales > Poaceae > Secale > Secale cereale. The sequence goes on from LR738715.1 coordinate 268,031,215, forward strand.
TCTGTTTTTAAAACCAAGAGCTTTGGTACATGTTTAGTTTTTGTTTACGACCACGGGTTTTCAACCTTGCCATCAAAAGCCACGGTTCGAGAGTCTCCACCTTATTTAAAGCACCAACTATTGAGAGCATGATTGTCATTCTGAGTGTAATGTGCATTGTCCCAAGGTACCATTGTCTTTAGCATGATTATGATATCGTTTACTCTGAAATCATTGTATCTAGTCGTCACTTAAACCTTGGAGGTGCCCCTGCATTTATGTTTTGCTTCACTAAAGGGGGCAAGCGAGGTACCACTTCATCATATTTGCACACCATGCTCACTACAAATCTATTGAGTGTTTCAGTATCATATTGTAAAACTTTCAGTTCTTTGTGATTTTCTCATGAGGCAACTTAATTACTACAGATTCATTATCTCAGTAAGCTTTTGTCATGTGACTGTGAAAAGTCCTTATATGGTTAATAGCATGTCACCACAGAAATTATGCTTGTTATCATTTACCTACTCGAGGACGAGCAGGAATTAAGCTTGGGGATGTTGATACGTCCAAAACGTATCTATAATTTCTGCTTGCTCCATGCCTCTTTTGTGTGATATTGCTATGATATTTATACACTTCCATACACTTTTGATCATATTTGGACTAACCTATTAACTCAGTGCACCCCAGTGCCAGTTTCTGTTTTCTGCTGTTTTTGTATTTCAGGTTTTCCCATCACGTAAACTGCCAGAAAAATTCCGGGAAAAATATATAAAAAATCAGCGTTCCGGAAGCTTCCATGCGGCCAAAGTAGGGCCGGAGGGGGGCCACCAGGGCTCTGATGGCTTCTCGCCCCTCGTTGGTTACCCCAAGTGGAAGGTTTGAGATGCAGTGTAGCGGAAGTTTTCCCTTGGCAAAGATACCAAGGATCGATTTCCCCTGAGACTCCCAGTTTCAACAAGAAGGTGTCAACTGCTAACGGCGCCAGATATTAGCAATCAACGTGGACCTGCACACAGATACAAATAACTTTGCTCCCAACGAGTACAGAGAGGTTGTCAATCCCTCCGGCCTTGTCGTTTACAAAGGATCAAACGCAAGTGATAATAGTGATAGGTAAAACTGCAAATAGTAAGTAAAAGCGGAAAGTAAATAGCGGACGTGATCAGTGATGGTAATATGGACCGGGGTCCCATGATGTTCACTAGTGATGTCTCTCTCCCAAAAGACGATAAAACAGCTATGTGAGGTAAACGAATTATAGCTGGGCAATTGACAGAATTATGTGCGCAAACCAATGCTAACTATGCTGCAAGAAAGGTAGAGGTTCACAACATGGGCGGTACGCCAAGGCAAGTAGACCGAAATCCATCTGCATCTACTACTAATCATCCACCTTGAGATATGTATCCAGAACATCTCGCTGGTATTAAGTTGCGAGTCCCACCCATAGTGTAAACTCAAAGCAACAGACAACTGCATTAAAAGAACTTTGCGTAAAGTAAACAATCCTTGCACCCGCGGGCACAAGCACCGTTGTTTTCCCCCTTGTGGCAACAGCACATCCCCTAGACTCATGTTTCTGTCACTCAAGCTAGTCATCGAGGGGCATGAACCCACAATCGAGCATAACGTTCCCTCTTGGAGTCACTACCTACTACTTGGCCAAAGAAATAAATAGCAACGGAGAACACGCAAGAATTACTTATGAACATAAATATAAAAGAGGTAAATCAAATATATTACTCAAACACAATCTGAACATAATCTCACAATCCATCAAATCCCAGCAAACTCATCATAGCAACAGCATAAGGATTACATATGTGCCTCGATCATGTAGGGCAGCTCACGAGGTCTAATTAGTGAAGCACAAGAAGGGGAGGAGAACATCACATAGCTACTGGTCATGGACCCATGGTCCAAGGGAGACTACTCACAACTCATCCGGGAGGCGTCCATGGTGGTGGAGAGGCTCCCGGTGGTGATCCTCCCCTCCGGCAGGGTGCCGGGAAGAGTTCTCCTGGTGCTCCCGATCTTGGAAGCGCGGTGGCGGCGGAACAGAGATGAGATCGCGAAAAAGGGTTCCCGTCTCGAGGGTTTCGGGACGCGTGTTAAATATATGCCAAAGGGGGGCATCAGTGGAGGCCTGGGGGGCCCAGGCGCCCCCCCCGGCGCGGCCAGGGGGGCCACGCCACCAGGGCGCCTGGAGCCCTGGTGGCCCCCCTTCGGCTCTACTTTGGCTGCCGGGAAGCTTCCGGAACGCTGATTTTTTATATAATTTTTCCGGGATTTTTCTAGCAGTTTACGTGGTGGGAAAACCTGAAATACAAAAACAGCAGAAAACAGAAACTGGCACTGGGGTGCACTGAGTTAATAGGTTAGTACAAATATGATCAAAAGTGTATGGAAGTGTATAAATATCATAGAAATATCACCCAAAAGAGGCATGGAGCAAGCAGAAATTATAGATACGTTTTGGACGTATCAACATCCCCAAGCTTAATTCCTGCTCGTCCTCGAGTAGGTAAATGATAACAAGAATAATTTCTGCGGTGACATGCTATTAACCATATAGGACTTTTCATAGTCATATGACAAAAGCTTACTGAGACAATGAATCTGTAGTAATTAAGTTGCCTCATGAGAGAATCACAAAGAACTGAAAGTTTTACAACATGATACTGAAACATCAAATAGATTTGTAATGAGCATGATGTGCAAATATGATAAAGTGATATCTCGCTTGCCCCCTTTAGTGAAGCAAAACATAAATGCAGGGGCACCTCCAAGGTTTAAGTGATGACTAGATACAATGATTTCAGAATAAACGATATCACAATCATGCAAAAGACAATGCTACTTTGGGACAATGCACATTACACTCAGAATGACAATCATGCTCTCAGTAGTTGGTGCTTTAAAAGAAGGTGGAGACTCTCAAACCGTGGCTTTTGTTGGCAAGGTTGAAAACCCGTAGTCGGAAACAAAGACAAAACATGTACCGGAGCTACTGGTTTTAAAAACAGAGGTAACAATTTTTTTTTATTATGCATGTTCCGTCAACGAATGCTAGCAGACAACTCAATCACTTCTTGAGATGGACAAGTTTCGAGGAACGGCTCCCGAATGAGGACGATCACATCCTCTTAATCTCCTTTGTTTATCACTGCCAAAGTTTTCTGATTTTTCATGAACTAAGCGTGACGGAGGATTTGTTTGTTATATTATTTTTGAGCCGGGCGCACTCTTTGCGAGTTCCTTCTCGTATTATGGGTTTGCACATTAGACATGCAATCCCGGGGTGAAGCTTGTCCAACTTAAAAAGATCATGAATTAACTACTACTTCCTCATGAACTAAAACAGAGGCACAAAATAGGAATGCTTTTTTTTGAATAATTTCGAGATGGTACATGAAAGTCTTCGTTAGGAATGGCAGGTACATACCATGTATAGGAAGGTATGGTGGACTCATATGGCATAACTGGTTTAAAGGATTTTGGATGCACAAGCAGTCAGTCCGCTTAGTACAGGCGAAGGTTAGCAAAAGACTGGGAGCGACCAACTAAAAGAGCAATGACGGTCATAATCATGCAGAGCGACAAAGCAACAGTGAATCGGGCATGGAAGTTATATCGCTACTCAGAAATTAAAGATCATCAAGGCTTGATAGACTTTCTTTACAGTCTTAAATATGCGTGAGCATATGCCAAGTCAATCAAAATAAATTCTGGAAGGAAGATATCACTAAACCATACCACATCATATGCAAACAAATCATGTTGGTACTCCAATAACACATTGAGAACCCCCCAGCTATTTGAGACTAACCATAAGAAAACATGAACTACTAAGCACAATTATCCACATAGCATTTTTATCATAGACATATCAACCGGTGCAACAGAAGCCAACTCTCTTAACAAGATAAGCATGATAACTAAAGAGAGTTCCAGCGACCAACTAAACAAAAGCTCTTTAAAAAGTAAAGCATGAAAACTAAGAGCTAAGCATGACAGTAGCTATTGAAAGACCAAGAACATACACAGCAAAGATAGACATGAAAATTCTATGTTGTGTTCTAGGTTGAAGTGGAGCGTGTTTATCTCCAACGCAAAGAAAGCTGAGTTCCAACTCGTTATGAAAAGCAAGCAAAGCTAAAAAGGAAACTAAAAGCAAGACGCTCCAAGCATAGCACATAACACATGAAGTGATAAAAATATAGTGGAACGAAGGACGAACTGATAATGTTGATGGAGAAGGGGATGCACGGGGGCATCCCCAAGCTTAGACGCTTGAGTCTTCTTGAATATTTCTTGGGGGTGCATGGGGGCATCCCCAAGCTTGAGCGTTTGACACTCCTGAATCTTTTTATCATTTTCCCTCGCACACTTGAAAACTCCCTTCATACATAACTCATCATAATCTGATTAGCGAGGTTAGTACCCATAATAACATAATTGTTCCTTGCTGGAAATAAGGATATTCTTGAAGGTCTACTGTTTCTCAAGATTGCCAAAAGGTCTTTGCAAAGAAAAAACAAGCTCAAGGTTTGCAAAATGAAGGAAAGGCAAAACAGGACAGAATCTGTGAAAAACAGACCAGCAGGTAGTAAATAATTTTTTCGCGGCACTTCTGCAACTCAAATCAAAAAACTCAGAACATACGCCCGAAAGCCAATTGTATAGAGCACGCTGTCGAAAAAATTCAGACCAAAAAGATGATCTGGTGATTTTATACGAATTTTTCTGTCCAAGGACAGAATCTGTTTCCTGGACAGCACGTCACAACTTTTGAACTTTCTTGCAATCAGAGGCTAAACTTGGCACAAAGCTGAAAAGTAAAGATACAATGATGATGCTACTGTAGTAACAAACATCAAGACCACTAAAATTGAAAGAACAAACTGAAAGCAAAGATAACAAGGGTTGTCTCCCTAGAGCTCTTTCTTTATAGCCATAAAGATAGGCTTAAGACTTTAATGATGCTCTCGTAGGAATAAGAGTTGAAGAACAAAAGAGAGCATCAAGAAGCAAATACCAAACACATTTAAGCCTAACATGCTTCCTATGCATAGGAATATTGCAATACACTAATTCATCGAAGCACAAAGCAAAAAGCATAGGAAGACAAAACAAGTGCAGCTTCAAAACCTTCAACATAAAGAGAGGGAACTTGATATTATTGAAATATCTATAAGCATATGTTCCCTTCTCATAATAATTTTCAGTGGGATCACGAATAAACTCAACAATATAAGCATCACATAAAGCATTGTTACCATGATCCACATGCAAAAAGGTATCATTACTCTGCATATAAGCAAAATCTTTCTTATTAGGAATAGTGAGAGTAAAGCAATCATAACCATCATGGTAATAATTGTATTTAGGAGGCATATCATAATCATAATAAATTTTATCCTCAATAGTAGGTGGACTGAAAACATCATATTCATCATTGTAATCATCATGTATACGGAGCAAAGTATCATCAAAGTAAATTTTCTCTTCAAAAGTTGGGGGACTAAAAATATCATGTTCATCAAACGTGTCATCCCCAAGCTTAGAGCTTTCCATGTCATTAGCAATATTGATATTCAAAGAAAGCATACTAATAACATCACCACCATCATGATTGTTATGCAAATAATAAAGTTCCATAGGTTTTTTAATTTTCTCTTCAAACACATCATGTCCCAAAGCAAGGTAGAGCTTATAAAGCTCTCTCATATTTTTGTTGTTTTCCATTAAGCAAAACTAGTGAAAAGACATAAAGAAAACTGAAAGGTAAACTAACAAGACTAAAAAGCAAAGATAAAAGATAGCGTGCAACTCCCCTATCTTGAAGAGTGGAGTCCCCGGCAACGGCGCCAGAAAACTTTGCTTGATGGCTTCTCGCCCCTCGTTGGTTACCCCAAGTGGAAGGTTTGAGATGCAGTGTAGCCGAAGTTTTCCCTTGGCAAAGATACCAAGGATCGATTTCCCCTGAGACTCCCAGTTTCAACAAGAAGGTGTCAACTGCTAACGGTGCCAGATATTAGCAATCAACGTGGACCTGCACACAGATACAAATAACTTTGCTCCCAACGAGTACAGAGAGGTTGTCAATTCCTCCGGCCTTGTCGTTTACAAAGGATCAAACGCAAGTGATAATAGTGATAGGTAAAACTGCAAATAGTAAGTAAAAGCGGAAAGTAAATAGCGGACGTGATCAGTGATGGTAATATGGACCGGGGTCCCATGATGTTCACTAGTGATGTCTCTCTCCCAAAAGACGATAACACAGCTATGTGAGGTAAACGAATTACAGCTGGGCAATTGACAGAATTATGTGCGCAAACCAATGCTAACTATGTTGCAAGAAAGGTAGAGGTTCAAAGCATGGGTGGTACGCCAAGGCAAGTAGACCGAAATCCATCTGCATCTACTACTAATCATCCACCTTGAGATATCTATCCAGAACATCTCGCTGGTATTAAGTTGCGAGTCCCACCCATAGTGTAATCTCAAAGCAACAGACAACTGCATTAAAAGAAGTTTGCGTAAAGTAAACAATCCTTGCACCCACGGGCACAAGCACCGTTGTTTTCCCCCTTGTGGCAACAGCACATCCCCTAGACTCATGTTTCTGTCACTCAAGCTAGTCATCGAGGGGCATGAACCCACAATCGAGCATAACGTTCCCTCTTGGAGTCACTAGCCACTACTTGGCCAAAGCAATAAATAGCAACGGAGAACATGCAAGAATTACTTATGAACATAAATATAAAAGAGGTAAATCAAATATATTACTCAAACACAATCTGAACATAATCTCACAACCCATCGGATCCCAGCAAACTCATCATAGCAACAGCATAAGGATTACATATGTGCCTCGATCATGTAGGGCAGCTCATGAGGTATAATTAGTGAAGCACAAGAAGGCGAGGAGAACATCACATAGCTACTGGTCATGGACCCATGGTCCAAGGGAGACTACTCACAACTCATCCGGGAGGCGTCCATGGTGGTGGAGAGGCTCCCGGTGGTGATCCTCCCCTCCGGAAGGGTGCCGGGAAGAGTTCTCCTGGTGCTCCCGATCTTGGAAGCGCGGCAGCGGTAGAACAGAGATGAGATCGCGAAAAAGGGTTCCCGTCTCGAGGGTTTCGGGACGAGTGTTAAATATATACCAAAAGGGGGCATCAGCGGAGGCCTGGGGGGCCTAGGCGCCCCCCGGGCGCGGCCAGGGGGGCCGCGCCACCAGGGCGCCTGGAGACCTGGTGGCTCCCCTCCGGCTCTACTTTGGCTGCCGGGAAGCTTCTGGAACGCTGATTTTTTATATAATTTTTCCGGGATTTTTCTGGCAGTTTACGTGATGGGAAAACCTGAAATACAAAAACAGCAGAAAACAGAAACTGGCACTGGGGTGCACTGAGTTAATAGGTTAGTCCAAATATGATCAAAAGTGTATGGAAGTGTATAAATATCATAGAAATATCACCCAAAAGAGGCATGGAGCAAGCAAAAATTATAGATACGTTTTGGATGTATCAGGCTCCAGGCGCCCTGGGGGCGCGGCCCCCCTCCTGGCCGCGCCGGGGGGGGCGCCTGGGCCCCCCAAGCCTCCGCTGATGCCCCCCTTTGGCATATATTTACACCGCGTCCCGAAACCCTCGAGGACGAAACCCTTTTCACGATCTCATCTCTGTTCCGCCGCCGCCGCGCTTCCAAGATCGGGAGCACCAGGAGAACTCTTCCCGGCACCCTGCCGGAGGGGAGGATCACCACCGGGAGCCTCTCCACCACCATGGACGCCTCCCGGATGAGTTGTGAGTAGTCTCCCTTGGACCATGGGTCCATGACCAGTAGCTATGTGATGTTCTCCTCCCCTTTTTGTTCTTCACCGATTAGACCTCGTGAGCTGCCTTACATGATCGAGGCACATATGTAATCCTTATGCTGTTGCTATGATGAGTTTGCTGGGATCCGATGGATTATGAGATTATGTTCAGATTGTGTTTGAGTAATATATTTGATTTACCTCTTTTATATTTATGTTCTTGAGTAATTCTTGCATGTTCTCCGTTGCTGTTTATTGCTTTGGACAAGTAGTAGGTAGTAACTCCAAGAGGGAATGTTGTGCTTGATTGTGGGTTCACGGCCCTCGATGACTAGCTTGAGTGACAGAAACATGAGTCTAGGGGATGTGCTGTTGCCACAAGGGGGAAAACAACGGTGCTTGTACTCGCGGGTGCAAGGATTGTTTACTTTACGCAAAGTTCTTTTAATGCAGTTGTCTGTTGCTTTGAGTTTACACTATGGGTGGGACTCGCAACTTAATACCAGCGAGATGTTCTGGATAGATATCTCAAGGTGGATGATTAGTAGTAGATGCAGATGGATTTCGGTCTACTTACCTTGGTGTACCGCCCATGCTTTTGAGCCTCTACCTTTCTTGCAGCATAGTTAGCATTGGTTTGCGCACATAATCCTGTCAATTGCCCAGCTGTAATTTGTTTACCTCGCTTAGCTGTTTTATCGTCTTTTGGGAGAAAGACATCACTAGTGAACATCATGGGACCCCGGTCCATATTACCATCACCGATCACATCCGCTATTTACTTTCAGTTCTTACTTACTAGTTGCAATCATACCTATCACTATTATCTCTTGTGTTTGATCCTTTGTAAACGACAAGGCCGGAGGGATTGACAACCTCTCTGTACTCGTTGGGAGCAAAGTTATTTGTATCTGTGTGTAGGTCCGGTCGATTGCTGGTTGCGCCGCTAGCAGTTGACACCTTCTTGTTGAACCTTGGAGTCTCAGGGGAATTTGATCCTTGGTATCTTTGCCAAGGGAAAACTACCGCTGCACTGCATCTCAAACCTTTCACTTGGGGTAACCAACGAGGGGCGAGAAGCCATCAGGGCCGGATCACTGATGAGGACGACTGGGTTCGGCAGCACTACCATTGGACTGACTCTGACCCCGAGTGGCCCCCAGCCGATGACGGAGGTGCAGATGACAATGCAGTGGTGTGATGACATTGTGCCTTTCTCTGCCCCTTTTTGGTGTCTCGATGCCAAAGGGGGAGAGGTGATTTGCATTTTGCGAGTGTGTCTGTGTCTCGTGTGTTTTAGGTGTTTCATCTTTCTTTGTCTTTCTGGTTTGGTTTATGTTCGTGAGACCCAATCACTATTTCCTTGTGTGAGACCTATGCTATCTTATTTTTGTCGAGTACTCTAGTAGGTTATGCTTAATTCATGTTCTATCCTTTTGCACCTACTATGTTACCCGCTTATGTCTCCTCATTGTTAGATGTTATCGGATTATAAAATATAGGGGGAGCATTGATCCCAGAGTGTGTGCTTTGCATTCCACAAGCAACTCTTTTATAGGCACACATCTAGGGGGAGCTCGTCTATATTTTGTAGTCCATGAGGTTTGCTTACTCCTGTTATGTCATTATATTATGTGCAAATACTGTGTTGTCATCAATCCACCAAAAAGGGGGAGATTGAAAGGGCATGTCCCTTCCTATGTGGTTTTGGTGATTGATGACAATGCGTTTGTGGACTAATCGTGTGTGCCAAGTATTTCAGATATGAATCCAGAGGCACGAGACGATCTTCTACCCTCCGAGCTATCAACTGAAGATGTGTTGTCTTCCTAGGCTTGTGTTTTGGTGGACTTGAGTCGTAGGAGACACCATACAATCAAGGGGGGGTCTGCATTGGAATGGCCAGGGTGGAATCATCACGTACACTCTATTTTTGCACCCTCATCATCTCTCCTTTCCTTGGGGATCTCCACATCTCTCTGTGGTGATTCTGTCTATTGGGCACGGTAGTACCGTAGCCAGGGTGGTAGTACCGCCTATACACTCTAAGCGGTAGTACCGGTGAAGAGTAGCGGTAGTACCGCTTGGGTATATGCGCGGCAGTACCGCCGCGGCTATGCTCCACCTCCGCGTCGATTCGGGACGAGTATTTCGCGTGTCGGTTCTACGGTAGTAGCAATGGTAGTAGCAGTGGTTGTACCGCTGCCACCGCCGTGGCTACTACCGCTCCTCCCATTTGTGCCTCATCCCTAACACAAGGCGGTAGTACCGCTGGGGGTCACGGTAGTACCGCTCAGCCCAGCGGTAGTACCGCTCTGTGCGGGCAGATAAGACTGTAACGGTTCACTCTTCTCCTCCACTATATAAAGGGTTCTTCTTCCTCTAGAAGAACCAGCTCTTCTCCCCCAAGCTCCATTGTTGCTCCAAAAGCTCATTTTCGCCCGATATCTCTCCCTAGCCAATCAAACTTGTTCATTTACTAGGGATTGGTTGAGAGGGCCCAGATCTACACTTCCACCAAGATAAATTTGATTCCCCCACTAATCCCTTGCGGATATTGTTACTCTTGGGTGTTTGAGCACCCTAGATGGTTGATGTCACCTCGGAGCCATATCCATTGTGGTGAAGCTCCGTGGTTTCGTTGGGTGCCTCCAATTCAGTTGTGGAGAGAGCCTCAACCTTGTTTGTAAAGGTTCGGTTGCCGCCTTCAAGGGCACCCAATAGTGGAATCATGGCATCTTGCATTGTGTGAGGGCGTGAGGAGAATATGGTGGCCCTAGTGGCTTCTTGGGGGGCATTGTGCCTCCACACTGCTCCAACGGAGATGTACTTCCCCTCAAAGGGAAGGAACATCGGTAACACATCCTCGTCTTCATCGGCTCTACTTTTGTTTATCTCTATCCTTTACTTGTGCAAGCTTTAGTGTGTTAGTATCTTGTGCTTGCTTGCATACTCTGTTGCATCATATAGGTTGCTCACCTAGTTTCATATCTAGACAACCTTTATTGTTGCTAAGTTTAATTTGGTCAAGAAAAGCTAAAAATTGTTAGTTGCCTATTCACCCCCCCTCCAGTCAACCATATCGATCCTTTCAGCCCCCCTGCTTCTTCTTCTTCCTTGACCTTCTCCCTAGATGGGAGAAGGGTTTCCCCTCTGGTCCATGGCCTCCATGGCATGGGAGGGGCGAGAGCCTCTCCGAGATTGGATCTGTCTCTCTGTCTCTCTCTGTTTCTGCGCTCCCAGATTTTGGCCTTTCACTGTTTCTTATATTCCCGGAGATCCGTAACTCCGATTGGGCTGAAATTTTGACACGATTTGTATCCAGATATTGGCTTTGTTGCAGCGAAAGAAGAGCACCAACTGCCTTACGGGGTGGCCACGAGGGCCCAAGGAGCGACTGACCCCCTGGGGCGCGCCCCTTGCCTCATGGCGCCCTCGAGCATCGTCTCGCGTTGATTCTTCTTCCCAAAATTCATAAATATTCCAAAAATAAATCTCCGTCAGTTTTTATCCTGTTTGGACTCCGTTTGATATGGATTTTCTGCGAAACAAAAAACATGCAACAAACAGGAACTGGCACTGGGCACTGGATCAATATGTTAGTCCCAAAAATAGTATATAAAAAGTTGCCAAAAGTACATGAAAGTTGTATAATATTGGCATGGAACAATCAAAAATTATAGATACGATGGAGACGTATCAGCATCCCCAAGCTTAGTTCCTGCTCTTCCTCGAGTAGGTAAATGATAAAAAAGATCATTTTTTATGTGGAATGCTACCTAGCATAATCTTGATCATGTAATCTAATCATGGCATGAATATTAAGACACGAGTGATTCAAAGCAATAGTCTATCATTTGACATCAAGGAATTTAATACTCGGGCATCCCAACAAACAATCAAGTCTTTCAAAATATCAATGCTAAAGAACGTTATCCCTACAACATCATATAATATTTTATGCTCCCTGTTCTTAACACAAGGTACCCCTCATGCCCATCCCGGTGTCAGCCAAGCAATTGTTTCCATACTTTACTTTTTCGAACCTCTTCAACTCTTCACGCAATACATGAGCGTGAGCCATGGACATAGCACTATGGATGGAATAGAAGGTGGTGATAGACAAAAGGAAGGAGAAAGTCTCACATTGACTAGGCAAATCAATGGACTATGGAGATGTCCATCAATTGATATCAATGTGAGTGAGTAGGGATTGCCATGTAACAGATGCACTAGAGCTATAAGTGTATGAAAGATCAAAAGAAAACTAGTGGGTGTGCATCAACTTGCTTGCTCATGAAGACCTAGGGCATTTGAGGAAGCCCATCGTTGGAATATACCAGCCAAGTTCTATAATGAAAATTTCCACTAGTATATGGAAGTGACAACATAGGAGACTCTCTATCATAAAGATCATGGTGCTACTTTGTGAACCCCGAAGACCGATGCTCCAGAAGACTTCCAGATGTTACAGGTTTTCCCATGTGTTTCACTTGTGCTTGCTTTATTTATTTTGCATTGCATCATGTCATCATGCCATCATGTCTTTAATTTCTGCAACTCAACTAAATTAAATCGTGTGGACCTTCGGTCCATTTAAATCGAGGGAAGAGTGACTTCTCTTTATAACATATCCTCCTAATAAATATGGAGCTATATAAATATTCCATTCCTTGGAATCACCTATAACACATTTACACCTAAATTGTAGTATTGTTTGTGCACTTTGCCATGCTATGCAAATTTAAACCGGACATGCATCATACTTGGTTGTGCATAATATGTTATGATTATGTTTGTGTGTTTACAGTGTTGTTTGCTTTCTTTCCGGTATACTTCTCTTGTTAGCTTCGGTTTCGTTCCGGATTCGTTCCGGACATGCATCATACTTGGTTGTGCATCATATGTCATGATTATGCTTGTGTGTTTATAGTGTTGTTCTCGAAGTAAAATACTATGACGAATGCTCCTAGGGGGGAGGTTGGTAGGAGTTAACCATCGCGCGCCCCGACCTTCACGCACAGATAAACAATCAAAATACAATGCGCGCCAATTTGGTTACATAGTTAGGAGACCATACGTGCATGCTTCGGGAATCACAAACCTTAACACCAATATTTGTACCAACCAAAATAAATCACTAGTACCTCCCACATATTAGCATCTCTACATCGCAAAACTATTGCAAGGAATCAAACATATAATATTCAGCAATCTACAAGTTTATGTAGGATTTTATGACTAACCATGTGAATGACCAATTCTTGTCAACTCTCTAAATAGATATAAGTGAAGCAAGAGAGTTTTACTGTTTCTACAAAAGATATGCCCACACTCTAACAAATATAAGTGAATCAAAAGAGCATTCTACAAATGGCGGTTTTCTATGTGAGGAGAAACAGGCAATCCAAATTTCGAATGATATAAGTGAAGCACATGAAGAATTCTATAAAGCCATACTCAAAAGATATAAGTGAAGTGCAAAGAGGATTCTATAAATCAACCAAGGACTATCTCATACCAGCATATTCA
>LR738715.1:268044780-268082219 GCA_902687465.1 Secale cereale
TGCCATGGGGGCGGCGCGGGGGGGGGGGGCACCCCTTGTTGCCCTTCTCTCTTTCCACAAAGGCCCATGAAGGTCCATTAGTTCCCTCGGGGGGTTCCGATAACCCTTCGGCACTCCGATTGTTATCCGGTACCTCTCGGAACTCATCCATGTCCGAATAACATTGTCCAATATATCATTCTTTATGTATCGAACATTTTGAGACTCCTCGTCATGTCCGTGATCTCATCCGGGAATCCGAACAAATTTCGGTCACCAAAACATATAACTCATAATACAAATCGTCATCGAACGTTAAGCGTGCGCACCCTACCAGTTCGAGAACTATGTAGACATGACCGAGACACATCTCCGGTCAATAACCAATAGCGGAACCTGGATACTCATATTGGCTCCCACATATTCTACGAAGATCTTTATCGGTCAAACTGCATAACAACATACGTTGTTCCCTTTGTCATCAGTATGTTACTTGCCCGAGATTCGATCGTCGGTATCATCATACCTAGTTAAATCTCGTTGTTGGCAAGTCTCTTTACTCGTTCCGTAATGCATCATTCTATAACTAACTCATTAGTCACATTGCTTGCAAGGCTTATAGTGATGTGCATTACCGAGAGGGCCCAGAGATACCTCTTTGACATTCGGAGTGACAAATCCTATTCTTGATCTATGCCAACTCAACAAACACCTTCGGAGACACCTGTAGAGCATCTTTATAATCACCCAGTTACATTGTGATGTTTGATAGCACACAAGGTGTTCCTCCTATATTCAGGAGTTGCATAATCTCATAGTGTGAGGAACATGTATAAGTCATGAAGAAAGCAATAGCAATAAAACTAAACGATCAATATGCTAAGCTAACGGATGGGTCTTGTCTATCACATCATTCTCCTAATGATGTGACCCCGTTCATCAAATGACAACACATGTCTATGGTTAGGAAACTCAACCATCTTTGATTAACGAGCTAGTCTAGTAGAGGCATACTAGGGACACTCTGTTTTGTCTATGTATTCACACATGTATCAAGTTTCCGGTTAATACAATTCTAGCATGAATAAAAGATATTTATCATGATACATAAGGAAATATAAATAACAACTTTATTATTGCCTCTAGGGCATATTTCCTTCAATAAGCTCGGACGCAAATCGGAAAAGTGCGTCTTAATAGGATACCCAAAAGAAACTGTTGGGTACAACTTCTATCACAGACCCAGAGGCAAGATTTTTTGTTGCTAAAATGGGTCCTTTCTAGAGAAAGAGTTTCTCTCAAAAGAAGTGAGTGGGAGTAAAGTAGAACTTGATGAGGTAATTGTACCTTTGCTTGAATTGGAAAGTAGATCATCTGAGAAAACTGTTCCCATGATGCCTAAACCAACTAGAGAAGAAGCTAATGATGATGATCATGAAACTTCAGATCAAGTTACTATTGAACCTCGAAGGTTGACCAGAACGCTTAGCGCACCAGAGTGGTACGGTAACCCTGTCCTGGAAGTCATGTTGTTAGACAACGGCAAACCTTCGAACTATGAAGAAGCTATGATCAGCCCAGATTCTGAAAAATGGCTTGAGGCCATGAAATCTGAGATAGGATCCATGTATGAGAACAAAGTATGGACTTTGGTGTTGTCAGGACCCTGATCCTAAGTCACACCGATCTAGCTGTAACACGTCATATCACTTTGCGGCCTCACGCACGGTAACCCCACGGGTGCCACCTTACCTGGCCCGGGACCGTTTGCGCATTTTGGCACACGTATATGACAGTGTCGCTAGCATCCATATGACAGAGAACCCGGGCCGACATGGCTAGTTATAATCCAAAAGTGGCACTAAATTACAGAGACAGGCATCCATGACCCAGCAACGAACGTGTCGGTCATCAACGTATGAACCCAAGTCGTAGCAAGCTACATGGACTTAAAGGAACAACGCGTGACATTTCCCCTAAGGGACAGACACAGGAACGAAGAAGGACACATGCCGGCCAGCCTACGTGTTCCGAGCAGTAGCAAGCTACCAAGGCTCATTGGAATCACTAGGAGGCATTTCCCTGTAAGATAGGCTACCAAAGGAAAACAACTAGGTGTCGGATCCCACACATACCAAGCATTTCAATCATACACGCAATATGCTCAATATGTGCAAATACAACATTGCATCACAACATAACTCTATGACTCAAAGTACTTTATTTAAAAGCCTCCAAGAGCCATACATAACATAGTCATACAGGTAGGGGTCACATGACCCAACACTCAAGTCACTCGGCGTGTACTCGGCAACCTTCAAGCGGAAGCCCAGCGAGGGTGTCGGCCACGACCTGACTAACTACTCAAGTCTCTCGTCCAGGTTTATCACCTATTTGGGTTCCATCCGTGGGGAGATCCGGCCGGGGTGTCGCTCACGGCCCCAAACGATGTGTACAGGGTTCCCGAGTCACCAAACGGGCAACCGGTACACCGTGCCACGTACCTGTCGCATCACAACCCACCCCGAGGGTCAGCGTTGTGCACGACCTCCAGTAAGCTATAAACACCAGAAACTAGTTGCAACTCCTGGACAGAGATCAAGGGTAATTAATAAGTCGAGAGGGTCCATTGGTTTCGGGCCCAATGCATGGTAGTAGCTGTAACTTGAACCACACATACAGATCTCGGGTCCTATGTACGGTTCCAATGAAACAACCCACCATGTACTCCTACATGGCCTTTCATCGATACCTTTACCAAGCGTATTCCACACTTCCTTCTCTTTATCGAAAGATTGTTTCACTCTGATTCATCACCCAGATGAATCAGACCAGACACAACTCTAAGCATAGCAGGCAACATAAACAAATAGCATGGTGGATCACACATCACATGGCTCAATCAACTCCTACACATGCTAGTGGGTTTCAACTATTTACTGTGGCAATGACAGGTCATGCAAGGGAATAGGGTTCAACTACCGCAGCAAGTAGCAGTTCACGCGCTGTTGCCTTAATGCAGTAAAAGAGAGCAGGAGCGAGAAGATTGGTTGTATCGGAATGATCAATGATTGCTTGCCTGACAGGGTAGTTGTCGGGTACTGCTCTTCAACTGGATACGCAGCAGTATCCTCGGGAGCAGGACCTAACACAGGAAATACCGACGATACAATCATTAACAAACAAATGCAACAATATGATGCATGTTTATGACATGGCAAGATGCATGTGTGTTGGCTAATGCAACTAAGACCAGAGGGGTTTGAACCTATTTGAATCAAAGATTCAAATTGAAGTTCAAACTAGTATTTAAATAAGTGCATTATCATGTTTTTGATATATACAGCAAGTTAACTTGTTCAAACATGCATGAAACCAGTGCCATTAGATAGATTGGATTTTTCTGATCATTTTTCATATATAAATCTTTTCCATCTGAGCTATGGTTGATTTTATATGATTTTTAGAAGTTTTGGGTATTTTCTGGAATTTCCTGAATTAAATTAAATCTAAAAATCCCAGAAAACCTTTACTGCGTCAGCATGACATCATGCTGACGTCAGGCAGTCAACAGGGCCAGTCCAGGTCAAACCTGACTGGTGGGTCCCTCATGTCAGTGTCTTAGGAGCTAATCCCGGTCATAACCAGGGTTGACTGGGTTTGACTAACAGCGGGGCCCCACTGTGAGTGACTGGGGTGACTAAACTAATTACTGTTAACTCCTAATCATCGAGCCACGTCAGCCCGCCGGAGTTGGCCGGCGGCGACCATTGCGCACGGCGGTGACTCGTCGGAATCCCTATTCCGGCATCCATTTGCCGTGCGGATGGGCTCGGTGTGCTCCTGGTGATGTACCGCATCCAGCGGTGCCACTGGTTGGACGAGGGGTCGCCGGAGTCGACGGCGACGAGCTCGTCCGCGGCGGTGCTCGCACGGGGTTGGTCGGGATGGTGTTGTAGTGCACGGGAGGAGGAGCTGAAGCTCGCTCTAGCTTGCTGGTGACCTACTGAAGCTAACGGCGTGCTCGGCCGCGAGGTACGGTGCCTATAGCCACGGCGGGGAGTTGGCCGGCGGCGGCTACAAGGCCCAAACGAGTCCGTGGAGAGGGGGGTTCGAAGCGTGAGCTCACAGCGGTCGCAGAGGGCGTCGAAGTGAGCTCGGGGACGGTCGGACGACGGCGTACGGGCGGCGGCGATCTCCGGTGCCGGAGGTTGAAGACGACGACGAGGGGGACGCTGCGGAGCTCCTGGCGTCGTGTGCGTCGGTGGGGAGCTTCGGGGCGACGAGGCGGAGCTAGTGGTGCTTCTGGGAGGCGAGGAGGTGGCGTAGGGCGCGGTTTCAGCGGTCGTCGGCGACGAGCTCGCTCGGGGGAGCTCGGCGGAGGGAAGAGAGGAGGGGAGAGACACGGGAGAGAGGGGGAAACGGTCGGGGTGGCTCCGTGGCGTCGTTCTAGCCCGTCCAGAAGGCCGAGGGGCCAGCCAGGCAGGCAGGAGGTGGCCGGCGCATCGGCGGCGCTCGCCACCGAGCTGCTTCGTGCGCTGGCGCGGCGAAGAAGACGGTGGTGCCCCTGGTGGGCTGGGCCGGCTGGGCCAGCA
Source organism: Secale cereale (assembly GCA_902687465.1). Classification (NCBI taxonomy): domain Eukaryota; kingdom Viridiplantae; phylum Streptophyta; class Magnoliopsida; order Poales; family Poaceae; genus Secale; species Secale cereale. Next base: position 268,049,355 of record LR738715.1, read on the forward strand.
GGTAGGTGGGCTCAGGTAAGATTCTTCCTATTTCTTTCTGTTTTATTTCTTTTGCAACTTTGTTCATTTAATAAAAATGCCTAAACATTTTTATAACTCATGACACTTGTCATACCTGCTGTATATAATATGAACAGTAGGAAACATTATAGTTCATGATTATTTGAGCATTTAAAATATTTAAAAGTATTTAAATGCCCAAATTCAATTACCATATGAATTAATCCAAAGCCCTAGATTGTCCTAGAAAATTGTGCACCATTTTTGGCAGAGGCTTAAGACCAAGGCAGAAATGATGAACATTTTGAAGGGCATTTTGGGTACATTGGAAAAGTTTTTAGCAAACCCTAGTTGTTAGGGGAGGGGGTGCTGGGGTTTCTGTTAATCCCATTTCAAGTTTCTTTGAAAGTAAACATGATGCACACTCTAGTTAGGTCCTAATGCAAGTGTTAGCTAGGGATGTGACAACTACTTGCCCAATGATCGGCAAGCCATAGAGAATAAATGGATCTTCAAGAAGACTGACGCTGATGGTAATGTTACTCTCTACAAAGCTTGACTTGTCGCAAAAGGTTTTCAACAAGTTCAAGGAGTTGACTACAATGAGACTTTCTCACCCGTAGCGATGCTTAAGTCTGTCCAAATCATGTTAGCAATTACCGCATTTTATGATAAAGAAATCTGGCAAATGGATGTCAAAACATCATTCCTTAATGGATTTTTGAATGAAGAGTTATATATGATGCAACCAGAAGGTTTTGCCGATCCTAAAGGTGATAACAAAGTGTGCAAGCTCCAGCGATCCATCCATGGACTGGTGCAAGCATCTCGGGGTTGGAATATACGCTTTAATGGGTTGATCAAAGCATATGGTTTTATACAGACTTACAGTGAAGCCTGTATTTACAACAAAGTGAGTGGGAGAACTACAACATTTCTGATAAGTATATGTGAATGCCATATTGTTGATAAAAAATGATGTAGAATTTTCTCGATAGTATAAAAGGATATTTGAATAAGAATTTTTCAAAGAAAGTCCTCGGTGAAGCTACTTACATATTGGGCATCAAGATCTATAGAGATAGATCAAAATGCTTGATAAGACTTTTGATTAGTACATACCTTGATACGATTTTGAGGTAGTCCAAAATGAACCAGTCAAAGAAGGAGTTCTTGCCTGAGTTGTAAGGTATGAATTTGAGTAAGACTCAAAGCACCGACCACGGCAGAAAAATAGAGTGATAATGAAAGTCATTCCCTATGCCTCAGCCATAGGTTCTATAAAGCATGCCATGCTATGTACTAGACCTAATGTGTGCCTTGCCACGTGTCTGGCAGGGGGGTAAAAGAGTGACCCATGAGTGGATCACTAGACATCGGTCAAAAATTATCCTTAGAGAAATAAGGAAATGTTTCTCGGTTATGGAGGTAATAAAGATTTCATCGTAAAGGGTTATGCCGATGCAATCTTTGACACTAATCCAGATGACTCTGAGTATCAATCTGGATGCGTATTGAACATAGGAGCAATTAGCTGGAGTAGCTTTATGCAAAGCATTGTAGACATAGAAATTTGGAAAGTACACATGGATCGGAATGTTGCAGACCCGTTGACTAAATCTCTCTCACAAGCAAAACATGATCATACCTTGGAGTGTTAATCACATAACGATGTGAACTAGATTATTAACTCTAGTAAACTCATTATGTGTTAGTCACATGGCGATGTGAACTATGAGTGTTATCACATGGCGATATGAACTAGATTATTGACTCTAGTAAACTCATTACGTGTTAGTCACATTGCGATGTGAACTATGAGTGTTAATCACATGGCGATGTGGATTAGATTATTGACTCTAGTAAACTCTTTGGGTGTTAGTCACATGGCGATCTGTCGGGGATATACCCCGCGGCGTAACCCGGCCGGAAGTTTAACCCGGCCGGACTTGGCGACTCACTAATGACCTGCCCTGACTGGATGACTCACTAAGTGACCCGCCCGAGCCTGGTGACTCCTGGGTGACCCGGCGAGCGGGTCAGAGGAACGACAAGACACGGTGGCCCAGAAGGCGGTTTATGAAAGGCCGGTTCATGTTATGGTGGGCCGGTTTATGAGGAAAGCACAAGGAATATTCTCCGACAAAGGAAGCAAGACTAGGACTCCACTTGTAATAGAGTAATCCTAATCCTACTAGGACTGGTCATGTAACCCGCCCCTTCAACATATAAGAAACAATCTTAAGGGCTAGACATAACTGGGAGAGACGGTTTATGGCGACTCCCTCGTGATGATAATGAGACCCAACCATAAACAACATGTAGGGTTGTTACCGGATGAAGTTTCTCGGGGCCCGAAGCTGTATAAACCCTCGTCTTGTGTTGTGTTTCTTGATTCCGCTCAACCCCTCTCAAGCTACCACATAGATGCGTGGCCTCACGACTAAGTCCTCACACTAGGACATCTGCCATGACAATTCCACGACAGTTGGCGCCCACCGCGGGGTTGCGCACGGTGGTGATGAGTTCTTGAAGGGATCTCTTCTAGGGATCGAGAAACTCGCGATTGGCCGGACGAAGAAGAACCGGTGCACGAATCATGATTAACTTGGAGCTGGTAATACAAGATCGAGATCAAAAGGAATTGAAGTAGCATTGGGTCCGCCTCCGCAAGTTGCCAAGTTTGTACTACTGCCGCTATTCCTGATCTGAGTTTGGTTCTGCCACTAGTATGTGTGGCGTATCGATCTAAGCAAACCAAAAGACGTCAAAACCATGAACGGGTATGGCATGGAGCCAAAGATGGATTTTGTATTTTGGGTTCAGAAGGAAGACATCAACCGCTGCTGTATTAGACCACGACCTCAAGGGAGACACGGATCAAGGGTCGTCAAACTGACAACTGCATGGACAAGCACGGGAATGGGGGGATGGACCCGGACTCGGCGGCCTCGCCATCGTATCTCTGCCGCTGGGTTCCGCCCACGCCTGACCGTGCCGTGTCTCCACTTGCCCCCGCCTCTGAGCCGTCGCGCGCCGCTCCCGCATGATCAAATCACTGAGCCACCTCTGCAATGGCGAGTCAACATCAAGCCACTTCCGAAGCCTCGTCGACCTCTGCCATGGCTGGCCAGTCTGCCTCCACCGCAGAGTCACCGTTTCCAGGCTCCAACTGCGCTGGCCTTTGATGGCTTGCCGTGCCTGACTACTGGCTCGCTACGCCTGGTTCTTTTAGGGTGCGTCCCGCGGGTGCGTTGACTGGCCAACGGAGTGCACCCGAAGGCATACTACAAGGCATTGGTGTTGCAAGTGCATTTGCTACTAGTACTACTTATACGTGGAGATCAAAGGCCACTGTCGTTTCTTCATCACATCAAGACAAAAGAAAAAGAGACAAAGGAGGAGAGGTCACATGGAGTTGCGTCGAGTGTTATTCAGAATCAGCATCCACTGTCATCTGACAAAATATATCAGGTGATATATTTCCTCTGTATTTAATTAGCATATTATTTCGTCTGAGAACAATCACTCTGGTCTATGGTATTTTTTCATAGGACCATTATTCATTACAAAGGTGTCGCAAAGGAACGTGCGCCAATATTATTTTTGCACTGACACTTATCCGTGCCGTGCTGTTGGACGGATACGTCCGAAAGTCCCCGTCCCCCTCTACATCAACACACGTGACTAACTCATCGTCCACGCTCGTGGCCGACTCGCCCGAGTCCGAGCCGTTTCCAAAGTCGCGGCCAAACTCTTTCGTCCGCGGCGGCTTACAACGCCACGGAAAATTCATCTGTCAGCACCGTTTGCAATGTCTCGGCTGACTGTACCTACCAGCTGATTTTTATGATGCTTTGTTATCACAACTGGATTGACCTCCGGCAAATACCAGGTGCTACTTACCTTTTTTTTCAAGCACATATTAATTCGTCCGAGCAAAACCACTTTCCCCTGCTGTGTTTTATATGCAGGAAAATTATTCATTACAAAATCGCATTATACCGCGTAGATGGAGGTGTGCCAATATCATTCGGCACAGGTGGTCGTCCTTACTCAACGGACTCCCGCACCGGCTTACAATGCCTTGGCCGGTTCACCAGACTGCACCGGCTTACAACGTCGTGGCCGACTCATTTATCTATATCGCCTCTGATGTTGCGGTCGTCTTTACTGTCCGACTCTAGCGGCCTGGTCTCAATCAACATACTGGGCCGCACCTGCCTGCATGAGCTGTTTATTGAGTATGAGCAAGTCACAGCTTGGGTAGCCCGGTTTTCTTTCAACAAAATGGAGGCAAATTATCATATATTATCAACCGCGTCTGCACTGGGTGGCTCAATGGGCAGGCGCACAAGTCGCCGCCACTATAGTTTGGTTAACTTCAAATCGCCAGTTGGAAGGAACCATTGGCCGAGTTGCTGACATGGCTCATATGGGATCATTTATAACCCGCTGCTGTCACCTCAACCTTCTGTGGATTCACATCGAGCTATCAACACCAATGATATACACCTTCTGCTATGGTCAAATACAGAGAATCTCAAGACAACTCCTCGAGTCGTCTTAAGACTCGGGGGCTATGATGACATGACTCAGCAAATCTTGCCAGTTTCAGAAAATTTAAGAACCCCAGGACAATGGAGGGAAAGATAACCCGGTCCCAGAGGCAACTGCTATATTGATGAAAATTTAAAGGCCATCGGAAAATTTCTGGCTTAAAAAGTATATGACAATTACCAAATCCCGGCTCAATGAAGAAGTTTCCGGGTCATCAGACAGGAATCCGGTTCAAAGGACATCAGTCTTACTGAAGCTCTCAAATATCCGGTTTACAATCCAGTTCAAGGGAAATCTATCTCCTACAAAGCTCTGAAGCTCTCAAATCCGGTTTAAGAATCTCTGGTTTAAAAAGAATTACTCTCTCGCAAGTTCGAGTTTAAAAGCCGTCAGAAAAATTCCGGCTAAAAATTTCGGTTTAAGATCCGGTTCAAGGGAAAGATGTCTCCCACAAAGCTTTTAAGCTCTCAATATCCAGTTTAGCATCCGGTTCAAGAAGAAATATCTCTTGCAAAGTTCGAGTTCTCAGGAAAAATTAAAGGGACCAAAGAGAGTTTGTTGCACAACACAACTCAAACATAGGCACCCGGCGAGCACAACTCAGACATATATCACATGGGGGCTTCTGTTTATAAAGCGGAGTTCTGATTACCCATTGATCTGGCTTATAAAGCCACATAAAAAAACTTGGGGGCTTATCACCCAAAGTTAACAGGGGCCAAAGAGAGTGTTGCAAAAGCACAACTCAAACATAGGCACCCACTGAGCACATCTCAAAATATTACTTGGGGGCTCTTTTTGCACAACAACAAAGAGTTTTAATGACCCTTGTAATAGGCTATCAAGCCAGGTGTATTCACCTGAAACCCCGGGTTAACCTTCTTTCATCAAGTAAGTCACTCTGCCCAGGTAATCCTGGTATGACCCACCGAACATTTGGCAAGTCAATCTTATACAGACCCTGAACTTGTCAAAGTTAAAACGACGATTGGTTAATGTGAGGTCCATCTTAAAAGGCTTTGTAAAATGGTTTAACTCAGTGGCCTGGCACCCATGAAAAGCCTCGAATTTGGGCCTGGCAACCCATGAAAAGCCTCACATCTTCCCATGCTTTTATTTGACAAATTTCCTCTTTTTGAGGTTTACAACATTTTATGATAAACTGGAGTTTATAAACCTGGCCTGGCATTGGACTATAAGTCGCCAGTATATGAATGTAAATAATATCCAGTGTTTATTAACCTGGCCTGACTTTCGACTATAAGTCGCCACTATGAGATAAGATAATGACCGGTGTTTATTAACCCGGCCTGGCTTTTGACTATAAGTCGCCAATATGAGATAATAAAATGACCGGTGTTTATTAACCCGGCCTGGCTTTCGACTATAAGCCTCCAGTATGAGATAAGATAATGACCGGTGTTTATTAACCCAGCCTGGCTTTTGACTATTAGTCGCCAGTATGAGATAAGATAATGACCGGTGTTTATTAACACGGCCTAGCTTTCGACTATAAGTCGCCAGTATGAGATAAGATAATGACCGGTGTTTATTAACCCGCCCTGGTTTTGTTTATAAACCGGCAATCTATGATAATTACCAATGTTCAAATTTTGGGTTATCACCCTTACTACACTGGCTTGGTAAAACCAACAGTGTGATCAAATATCAATGGAACTGGTTTTCAAACCGGGTTATATTATTCAAATCTTTAAATAGCCAACATGGCTGGATTTTTATTATGGTTATCAATAACCAATATTTTGATTGAGGTTTTCAAAGTCGCTTCAGCGCAATGGATATTATTTTATCAAGGGGTATGATTTATTCTACAAAGGAATAGTCCTGAGTCGCTGCAGGCTTACGACCCGGCACTTGGGGGCTACATTATTCGATTTGAGATTACGTCAAATATGCAAGTTCCATGTCACTGCCTGCATGCACCATGGCACTTGGGGGCTAATGCAAAGTCATTTTTTCCTCACCTTATTGAAGACCCGACTCATCACATTGTAGTGAGCCGGCCCTTGGGGGCTACCAATTGCTCCTGTCAGCAATTCAAGGTACACAAGTGTTATCCATTATATTGAAGGGTCCACTTCTTAGTTGGTAAAGCACAAAGCTCTTAACCTTGTGGACGTGGGTTCAAAGCCCCATGGTGGAGTTACATCATATGATGTTATTTTCAATGAAGCATGATCATATTTATAAAGTCCCTGCTCATTATTACATAATGACCCAGCCCTTGGGGGCTACACTGGTTGAAGTTTTTGAGCGTCAGGAAATTACAAGTCCCAGGTTGCTACAAGCATGACAACCCGGCACTTGGGGGCTACATAATATGGAGTATTCAGTTTTTACTAGTGACTGCGATGAACAATCTGGATTTCTTCAAGGTTGCAACATTTATATTGAAACAAGTCTTAAGCTATCACTATGTTCTCCTCTTAAGACTTGGGGGCTACAGGTAATATGCATATAAAGGAGGAACATCTTCAAATTCTCAGTTTCGGGCAAATCAAGAAGATTAATTGTGTGACCCGGCGTTGGCAACAATTATAACCCGGAGTTTATAAATAGTCATGACCCGGGATCATCAGTTTTTATAACCCGACAATTTTGGCAATCATAAACCGGCAAGTTCTACATTTTCAAACCGGCTGAATATCAATTGAATATTTGAGACCAATATCTTTCTCAAATCAGAGCAATGAAGGCCGATTCAAATGAATTCTTTATTTACAAAATATCTTCTGCAAGCAAATTGATTATGAAGCTAGTCTATTGACTCGGATTTTTTAGAAGGAAGAAATGACAAGGGTTTAAGGTTGATCAAGTGCCAGTTTATAAGAATATTTAACCCGGAGCACAAGCCACCAAATTTGTTCTTGTGTTTATGTTGTAGATCAGTTTAACATGGATAAATCCAAATTAAACTGGGGGCTAATGTCGGGGATATACCCCGTGGCGTAACCCGGCCGAAAGTATAGCCCGGCCGGACTTGGGGACTCACTAATGACTTGCCCTGACTAGACGACTCACTAAGTGACCCGCCCGAGCCTAGCGACTCATGGGTGACCCGGCGAGCGGGTCAGAGGAACAACAAGACCTGGTGGCCCAGAAGGCGGTTTATGAAAGGCCGGTTCATGTTATGGTGGGCCGGTTTATGAGGAAAGCACAAGGAATATTCTCCTACAAAGGAAGCAATACTAGGACTCCACTTGTAATAGAGTAATCCTAATCCTACTAGGACTGGTCATGTAACCCGCCCCTTCAACATATATAAGGAGGGGCAGGGCTCCCCAAAGAGGGACAAGCAAGAAGAAACAATCTTAATGGCTAGACATAACTGGGAGAGCCGGTTTACAGCGACTCCCTTGTGATGACAATGAGACCTAGCCTCAAACAACATGTAGGGTTGTTACCGGATGATGTTTCCCGGGGCCCGAAGCTGTATAAACCCTCGTCTTGTGTTGCATTTCTTGATTCCGCTCAACCCCTCTCAAGTTACCATATAGATGTGCGGCCTCACGACTAAGTCCTCACACTAGGACATCTGCCATGACAATTCCACAACACGATGTGAACTAGATTATTGACTCTAGTGCAAGTGCGAGACTGATGGAAATATACCCTAGAGGCAATAATAAAATGGTTATTATTATATTTCCTTAGTCATGATAAAGGTTTATTATTAATGCTAGAATTGTGTTGACCGGACACCTAAATAGATGTGTGAATACATAAACAAATATTGTGTCCCTAGTAAGCCTCTACTAGACTAGCTCGTTGATCAAAGATGGTTCAGGTTTCCTAACCATGGACATGAGTTGTATTTTGAAAACGGGATCACATCATTATGAGAATGATGTGATCGACAAGACCCATCCGTTAGCTTAGCATTTGATCGTACTGTTTATTGCTACTGCTTTCATGTATGTCAAATACATATTCCTTTGACTATGAGATCATGCAACTCCTAAATACCAGAGGAATACCTTGTGTGCTATCAAACGTCACAACGTAACTGGGTGATTATAAAGATGCTCTACAGGTATCTCCGAAGGTGTTTTGTTGGGTTGGCGTGAATCGAGATTAGGATTTGTCACTCCAAGTATTGGAGAGGTATCTGTGGGCCCTCTCGGTAAAACACATCATAATAAGCCTTGCAAGCAAATGACTAATGAGTTAGTCATGGGATGATATATTACGTAACGAGTAAAGAGACTTTCCGGTAACGAAATTGAACTAGGTATAGAGAAACCGACGATCGAATCTCGGGAAAGTAACATACCGACTAACAAAGGGAATTGTGTATGTTGTCAGAACGATTTGACAGATAAAGATCTTCGTAGAATATATAGGAGCCAATGTGGGCATCCAGGTTCCGCTATTGGTTATTGACCGGAGAGGTGTATCGGTCATGTCTACATAGTTCTCGAACCCGTAGGGTCCGCACGCATAACGTTCGATGATGATATAGTATTGAATGAGTTATGTATGTTGGTGACCGAATGTTGTTCGGAGTTCCAGATGAGATCACGGACATGACGAGGAGCTCCGAAATAGTCTGGACATAAAAATTAATATATGGGATAATAGTGTTTGACATCCGGAAAGGTTCCGGAATTCACCGGAAGGGGTTTCAGATGTTTCCCGAAATTTTTGGGCATGGGAATACTTTATTTTGGCCAAGGGGTAAAGCCCACAAGGGTTTTGGAAAGCATGAAAGGAAGTTTTTCGGAGGCCAGAGGTCAGACACCAGTGTCCCTTGCATCTGGGTCCAGACGTCGGCAACCCTAGCGTCTGGTCCTGGAGTCCGAGTGGTAATCTTGCCTTTCGGGCAAAACCGACTTTGAGGAGGCTTTTGCTCCAAGTTTCAACCCAGGGCTCAACATATACATACAAGGGTAGGGCTCGAACCAAAGACACATCAAGATACACCAAGCCGTATGCCGGCAACCCCGACCCTCTAGTTTATCCTTCATCTAGTTTCTGTAGTGCTTGGCGAAGCCCTGGAGAGATTGTTCTTCATCACCCACTATCACCATGCCGTCGTGCTGCCAGAACTCATCTACTACTTTTCCTGTCTTGCTGGATTAAGAAGGTGAGGACGTCATCGAGTTGAACGTGTGCTGTACGCGGAGGTGCCGTATGTTCGGTACTTGATCGGGACGGATCGTGAAGGTGTACAACTACAACAACCTCGTTGATAAACGCTTCCGCTTAGCGATCTTCAAGGGTATGAAGATGCTCTCCCCCACTCGTACCTATGCATCTCCATGGATAGATCTTGCGTGCGCGTAATTTTTTTTGTTTTCCATGCAACGTTCCCCAACATTTACAAAAACACAAAAATATTTGCCTTTTTCTTCCTTGCATATGCTAGTTTTTGCTTGCCTTGATAATTTGTTTGTTTACAAATGCCTATGCATAGGAAGTATGTTCGACTTAGATGTGTTTGTGATGTGTTTTATGATGCTCTCTTTGTGCTTCAATTCTTGTCTTTCATGTGAGCATCATTAAAATTAGCAATGCCTAGCTAAAATGCTTTAAAGAATAGCGCTTGTTGGGAGACAACCCAATATTTTTATTTTCCGTTTTTAAATAAATACACATTATTACTTTTGTAATGATTATTTTTTGGTGTTTTAATTAGTGTTTCTGCCAAGCAAATCCTTTGGGATTGATTTGGGTGAGAGTTGATTTGATTCGGTGCACAAACAGAATTTTTTTCGTCTAGTGGCAAAATTGTTGTCAATTCCCGGAGTGTAAAAATTGCTGAAATTTTTACACATAATTGATATACATATTTCCCACGTTGTCCTAACTTTATAGAATGTTTAGAGTTACAAAGGTATGACTAAAAATACATCTTTAATAATGTTCTGTTTTGACAGATTCTATTTTTGTTGTATTATGTGCTTATTTTTGACGAATCTATGGTTTGTGGTATAAGCCATGGTAAAGTTACAATAAAGTAGGTATAATGTAATAACAAAATTTGAATGGGTTTTCTACAATACTTATAGTAAATATGATTTTTATTATACTAACCGATCTCACGAGGTTTTGTTAAGTTTTGTGTGATTGAAGTTTTTAAGTTTTGGTTGAGATCACGGTGGATGAAGCGACAAGGAGTGAAAAGAGCCTGAGCTTGGGAATGCCCATGGCACCCCAAGGAAATATTAAATAAGTATCAAGCAACTAAGCTTGGGGATGCCTAGTAGGCATCCCCTCTTTCTTCTAACGACCATCGGTATTTTATTCGGAGCTATATTTTTATTCGTCACATATCGTTGAGTTTTGCTTGGAGCGTCTTGTATTATATGCATCTTTGCTTGTTTTACTTTTTAGTTTGCCACAATCATCCTTGCTGGACACACCTATTTGAGTAAGCCAAAATTATTCTATGATTTATTAGAATCGCTTTTTATGTTTCACTTAATTTTATTATGGAATTGCTCTAGTGCTTCACTTATATCTTTTTTAGTACGGTGGTGCAGTTATTTTGAAGAAATATGCTCTTATGCTTAACTTAGATTATTTTGAGAGTTAGTAGAAATTTTGAAGAAATTCTCTCATGCTTCACTTATATTATTTTGAGAGATGAAACTTTAAAGAAACTTGTGCTCTCGTTCTTCACTTAAATTTGTTTGAGAGCTTGTTATTTGCAATGGCAATATGCTTTAAAAGAAATTAGTCCCAGAGTGATAGATATCGAGGAAAGATATAATTAAAACTTTCATGAATATCATTGGACATTAAACTTGATTCCTTGCAATAGTATTGCGATATGATGATAGTGACATGTGAGTTATGTTGGTGAGTAATTATGCTTTAGTAAGAATATTAGCGTTAAGGGTTGTGATTCCCTATGTAAGAACATCAACTCAATAGTTATGCAATGAAATTACATCCTACTTGTTATGTGTTATTCGGTGTTAGTTATGTTTAATGGACTTTTATGATGGTTTTCGTTCCTTGGTTGGTCACATCTCAATCTATTTGCTAGCCTTCACTTGTACTAAGCGGGAATGCAGCTTGTGCATCCAAATCCTAAAACCAAAGTTGTGCCAAATGAGTCCACCATACCTACCTATATGCGGTATTTTCATGCCCTCCTAAGAAAATTTGTATGTGCCAAGTCTAATTTTTAAAATAAACTTTACTTTTGTGTGCCCGTACAGCTCATGAAGCGGCGAGTGGTGGTCGATATTTTGCATTCTAAGTAGGTTATTATCAAGATCAGTGTTTATTCACTTGTCACTGCACGAGAGTGTGGTGTAAAACGGATGCCCAGTCCCGAAATGCAAAAAAATACTACAAATAAATTCCTTGGTATGTGTTGGTATGGAAGGCACCCGTGGATACGGCCAGCCACGGATTGTGAAAGAATGGTGGTAAGGAAATAAACTTTATTTTTATGTTTGGGAACCGCCTATGATTTATTTAGCATGGAAGATATTGGGAACTCTTAGTCGTTTTCGTTGATGAGAAAAGCAAGCCACCCAAAATAATTTTATCTCTCAATTTAAGCTATGAGCTCTGGCACCTCTACAAATCCCTAGTTCCCTACGTGAAGGGCCTATCTATTTACTTTTATGCATTTACTATTTTTGTTGAGTCTCGTCTTCTCTTATAAAGCACCAACTACGAAATATTATTATCACACTTGAGCATTTGATGTAGCTAATATTTGGATGTGTTGCATGAATGGATCAATGATTGAGCATAATGGGACAGGGATAACTTTCTTTAGCATTGATATTTTGAAAGACATGGTTGCTTGTTGGTATTGCTTGAGTATTAAAGTCTTCATGTCAAATTATAGACTATTGCTTTGAATCATATAAAAGTCTATATGTCCATGCTACAAAGAAAATAATATGATTAACATGGTAGGTAGCATTCCACATAAAAAAATCTATTTTTATCATTTACCTACTCGAGGATGAGCAGGAATTAAGCTTGGGGATGCTGATACGTCTCCAATGTGTCTATATTTTTTGATTGTTCCATGTTGTTATATTATCATTCTTGGATGTCTTACAATAATTTTCTAGCACTTTTATACCATTTTTTGGGACTAACCTATTGACATAATTCCCAGTGCCAGTTGTTGTTTTCTGTCTGTTTTTTACTTCGCATAATATCAATATCAAACGGAGTCCAATGCAATAAAACTTTTTGGAGATTTTTTTTTGGACCAGAAGACATCCAGAGGGCCAAAGAAGTGCACGAGGGGAGGTCCGTGGAGGCCACGAGACACCTGGGCGTGCAAAAAGGCCTAGGCGCGCCCAGGTGGACCATGGGGCCCATGGGGGTCCTTTCCACCGCCTCTCAGCTCTATGAATTCTCAGATATTCTAGAAACCCTAGAGGAGTCGGAGAAAAATTGTTCCAACCATCGCAAGTTCCGAAACCACGAGATCCAATCTAGAGCCCTTTTCCGGCACTCCGCTGGAGAGGAACACGATCACGGAGGGGTTCATCATTTCCATTGGTGCCTCCCTGATGATGCGTGAGTAGTTTACCATGGACCTACGGGTCCGTAGGCATTAGCTAGATGGCTTCTTCTCTCTTTGTGATCTTCAATACAATGTTCTCTTTGGAGATCTATTTAATGTAACTCTTTTGCGGTGTGTTTGTTGGGATCCGATGAATTGTGAGTTTATGATCATATCTATTTGCAATTACATACATACATGATTATTATAGCCTCATATTTCTTCTTTGATATTTTAGTTTTGTTTGAGCAACTTGATTGATTTATCTTGCAATGGGAAGAGGTGCTTTGTGATGGGTCCGATCTTGCGGTGCTCAATCTAAGTGACAGAAGGAGACATGACACACATGTATCGTTGCCATTAAGGATAAAACGATGGGGTCCCTCCTACATGAATAGATCTTGTCTACATCATGTCATCGTTCCTAAAGCATTACGTCGTTTCTTTTTGGAACTTAATACACTAGATGCATGCTGGATAGCGGTCGATGTGTGGAGTAATAGTAGTAGATGCAGGCAAGAGTCGGTCTACTAATATTGGATGTGATGCCTATATACATGATCATTGTCTTGGATATTGTCATAACTATTCGTTTTTCTATCAATTACTCAACATTAATTTGTTTACCCATCGTGTGCTATTTTCTCGAGAGAAGCCACTAGTGAAACCTACGGCCCCGGGTCTATTTCTCATCCTATACTTGCAGATCTATATTGCTATTCGTGTTTTCCACTATTTGCTTCTTTTATTTTTAGAACTATATTATCAAAAACCCAAAAATACTTTGACGTGTTTTATTTTTCTTTTATCTTATTTGCATGTATCAATCTATCTTTTTTATCATACTACCTTACCCAAAGAGGGATTGACAACCCCTCTACGCGTCAGGTTGCAAGGATTTGTTGTTTGTGTGTAGGTGTCACTTACATAATTTGCTTAGTTCTCCTACTGGATTGATGCCTTGGTTTCATAACTGAGGAAAATACTTACCGCCGTTGTGCTGCATCTTCCCTCCTCTTCGGGGAATTTACTGACACGGATCACAAGTAGCAGGGAGTGACGAGCATGGAAGCGGAAGTAGTAGAGAGGTCCTGCCGCGCCGCTGAAGCATCACAGAGGTCCCGACATGCCGCGGAAGCAGCGCAGAGGTCTTGTCCCGCCACAAAAGCAGCATATAGGTCATGCGGTGCTATAGTGTCCTGCAAAGATCTTTCACGGTCAGGCGAGGGCTCTTAGAAGCACATTGGTGATGACATGTGCGCTGAGCTCAATAAGCCGAAGGAGGATATCACCGGCTGGGGAAGCTACACGAGAAGAGAAATTCCTCGGTTCATAAGGCGACTGATGTCATCCAGGGACTAACCAATGACAAGGCAAAGCTCTGCACCATCATGACCTGTTGAGGGAGAAGATCACCAGCAGGGCAAAGTACCACGAGGAGAGCACTGCCTTCACTACAAAAAAAGACACATATGTGACATTTTGGCCCGAACATTTTTTTTGCCATGCTTATGACACTTCTATGACGATAATTGTGACAAAAACCCGTATCATCATAGATGTGGTGGGCTCCTACTTCTATGAAAAAAAATCATGACAAAAAATGGGCTTTTCGTCCTGGGCGAGCCGGAGATGCAACTGCATGACATTCTTTGGGACGTCCATGACAGAAAAAATAGTGGTAGAAGCGAGGGCGAGGAAATTTTTGGGGAGTTCCCGGTTACGGTGGGTGGTCGGGGCGGAGCGATGCACAGAGGTTTGTGCGTTTATCTCATATACGTACGCGCGTGTGTGCGAGGCGTTGGGCTCTAACTGAACCCGAACAAGGCATTTGCTACTGAACCCGAGCGATTGCACTAGGCTACGTTACTAAACCCGAGCGATCGATCCCTTGGCTATTAACTAAACCCGGGCGATTCCTTCGCTATCGCTGCTAACTGAACCCGATCGATCGCCGCTGCTGCTTACTGAAGCCGATCGAACCTCCTGCTTCTTGATGAATAGTGAACATGGGGTTGGTTAAACGAGTCGAGACGTACGTGCGTGGGGTTGGATGAACAGTTCCCAATGGGGGTTAGATGAACAGGACCCGTGGTAGTAGTAGTAGTAGGCGGTTTGTCGTTGGATGAACAAGACCCCGAGATGAGGCCGCCACAGCCGAGGCGTTGGGGGTGGATGAACAGGACCCCGTCGTTGAACAGTAGCTGGTGGAAGGCTGGTTGGATGAACAGGACCCCGTGGAGGGTTGGTTGAACAGTAGCTGGTGGAGGGCTGGTTGAACAGTAGCCAGTGGAGGCAGAGGAAGACGCGGTGGATGAAAAGTGTGGGTGGAGGTTGGAGGAAGCCGACGGTGGGTGAATAGTAGCCCGTGGAATCCCGTTTTGCAGTACGCCACACCCCTCCCGATGAACAGGACCCCCGTTTCGACCATAGTGCTACAACACAAGTCCATTTCCACCGTTTTGCGGTACGCCAGACCACTCCCAATGAACAAGATCCCGTTTCGACCATAGCCGGTTGAGCAGAAGTCCGTTTCCTCCGTTTAGCGGAATGCATGACCCTTCCCGATGAACGGGACCCCGCTTCGACCGTACGCGCTCCAGCAGAAGGTCGTTTCCCTCCGTTTTGCGGTATGCCACACCAGGTTTCGGCTGTTCCGTCCAAGCCGGTTGCCTCCCGATGAACATGACGTTGTTTCTCCATTCTGACCCCGCCGGTTGGCTGCCGATGAACACGACGCCGTTGCTGCCGTCCGCTGCCTCTCCATGCACACCAGCCCTAGCCGTATGTATGTGCGAGTACGCGTTCAAGACTCCGCTCGTATGTACGTACATAGCAATATTCCTTCCGTGTGGTTTTACGTACATGTACACGGTTTTGAAGGGACTGCCTGAACTGCTACGTTGGGGGATCTACTACTACACGTGCCGCTGCTTGCTCGGCCATGGTTCATCCTTGCAGAGAGACCGATCGACCAGTATGCACATACACGTTCGCGAACAGAATGACAACGCTACGTACGCTTCGACCAGGTGGGTCCCGGCTGTCAGGGAGGATAAGGAGGCACTTCCTTGCGTGCGAAGTTATTGATGGTGGGTCCGAGCTCTCAGGGGGGCATTCATTTTTTCCGCGCCTAATATGGAGAAACTTTCCTTGCATCCGAAGATATAACTGGTGGGTCCCAGCTATCAGGGGGGAAATGTTTTTTTCACAAAATACATCTAAGCCAAAATACAAAGCCCTTCCGGTAGGTCCCTGCTGTCAGCTGGAGGAATCATTATTTTGCGCGTAATAAGGAGGCACTTCCTTGCTGCGGCCGTGGACCCAGTTGTTAGCCTCTCCATGTATAGTCCTCTTTCAATGTAAGTCGTTCCTTAACCATGTTGACCACGCCGCGCCGAGAGCACCAAGGCGATGGATGACGGCAAGGCCTAGGAAGGGAATGAACCGGAGCCGGGGAAGACTCAGAAGGTATTTCCCGCGGGGAGGGGTATACGAGGGTTTATTGGTTGGGCTGCAGTGTGGGACTGCCCTCACTGGAGAATAAAAGCAGGTCTGGGTGAGTACAGGGATGGCCAGGCCAGGGATGAGAGTAGGGTGGGGCAATGAGGCTTGCGCGGCAGCAGAGCCAGCCATGGGATCCAGGAGCAGGCGGCACGACTGACGCTGGTTTGGGCGGCTGGAGCAAGAAGACCAAAGCTTGAAGAAGCACTATGGCCGTTGGATGGACATCGTACGATCACTGGAGCTAGAATCGTTCATTATTGACTAAGTTGACAAAGCCCTCCGTCCGCGTCAACTTAGTAGGCCCACATGTCAGCCTCCAACTATGGTGGGTCCTAGATAACAGGGGCAGTATTCATTTTTGTGTGCGTAATAAGGAGGCAGTTCCTTGCGTGCGAAGATAAAGCTGGTGGGTCCGAGCTGTCAGCGGGACAAATGTTTTTTCGCAAAATACAGAGGCCCTTCTGGTGGGTCCCTGCTATTAGGTGGAGGAATCATTATTTTGCGTGTAATAAGGAGGCACTTCCTTGCGTGCGGCCGTGGACCCAGCTGTCAGGCTCTCCACGTACAGTCCTCTTCCGATGGATGTCGTTTATTGATAACGTTGACCACGCCATGCTGAGAGCACCAGGGCGGTGGACGACGGTGAGGCCTAGGAAGGGAACGACCCGGAACCGGGGAAGACTCGGTAGTTGTTGCCCACGCGGTTGGGAGTACAAGGGTTCACTGGTTCGGTTGTCTTTGCCGGAAAATAATAGGAGGTGGGGTGAGTAGAGGAATGGCTGCTGGCTAGCGATGGAGTAGGGTGGGGCAGTGCGGCCTGCGCGGCAGCAGAGCCACCCTTGGAAGGAGGGAGCAGGCAGTCCTGCCGGCGCTGGTTTCAATGGCCGGAGCAGGAAGAGCAAAGATTGAAAAAGCACAGCGGCCGTTGGATGGACATCCAACAGTCACTGCTCTCGTGTGTTGACTAAGTTGACACGGCCTTGCATGTGTGTGAACCTTTTTTTTTACGAAAGCGTATGCGTCAACCTATAGTAAGCGCACAAGTCCACCCCAAATGTGTGGAAAACAGCATACAACCCATCTGCCATTATTTCTAATAATTTACAGCCCATTAGCTAATACTTAAGGATTTTTTTGGAGCCCATTGTGATGCCCCTAGACCGACGCTCCAGATGCATGTATTCTAAGTTTCGCGGTGTGACTTATTCATCTGTTGCATTCTTCATAGCATCTTTTTCATTGCATCATGTCATCATGCTTCATCTCGTTATTTTTTTTTGCAACCCAACTAAAAATCACTTAAATAAATTGTGTGGATCTTCGATCCATTTAAATTGAGGGATATTCACTATGGCGACTTCTCTTTTTAACATATCCTCCCAATATTACGGAGCTATAATATATATTCCATTCTTTCGGAATTAACCGTAACACACTTGCATTATAAACTCTGTGCCCTATTCTCCTTGACTCCAAATTCCAGCTGTGAAACTTTGAATTATGTCAAGTGGCCATGTGTAACATTTCAACATCGTTTGCATTGATTTGACCCTCCAAACCAATGTATCTCCTTCTCTTTCTTTTTCTGTAAAAGGTAAGACCTTTTCTTTTCCAGCCATGCCGGCCCATCTCTACACCAGCCCAGTTGGGCCTCTTGTAGCCCCAGCCTACAGTTCGGCCCACCTAGGCCCATCCGCTCCCACTGATAACCCTAGCGTCAGGTCGAGCGACTCCTGCATGATCCCCTCCCGCTCGTCCCCCGCGGCGCCGCCACCCACACCCGTATCGCACCTGACCCCCTCGCTCCCGCTGCTCCTTCACCTCACGGCATAGCCGCCCCAAACCCCATCGAGTGAAGCCCCCGTCGCCCCTCCACGCGACGCCTCTCCTCCTTAGCTCCACCTCCACTGCTTCGTGCCAGGACACCGGTGGCAACGGTGTCGCCACCGTCGTCGCGTGCCCGCAGCGCCGCCTCCTCCCCGTGCGAGGACCTCCATGGTCGTTGCGCCTCTCTGCCTCGGCCTCGCCAAGCTCGCCGAGCCCCGCCAATGCTTGAGTTTGTGGGCCTTGCCTCCCGTGTCTCCTCATCCGTACCGCCTCCCGCCCCGATGCCATGGTCGCTCTCGTTCGAGCTCCACCAGCGTCGCATCGACGCCAACATCGAGGTCGTCCTGCGCCTCTCTGCGCCTCCTTGTGGACGTCGTCGAGCGACGATGACCGTGCCTTTCAGCCTCCCTGCTCCATCCACACCGCGCACAGCCCCAGCTCCCGGCTACTGCATCGCCCAGGCCGAGCCTCCTTCATCCGGATCCGGTCTGGATCGGCTTCCCGCGACCCTCCCTCCGCCTTTCGATCCAGCCGCTTCTGTCGCTGCTCTTCCCGCGCGCCGCCAGCTAGCGCAGGAGCTCTGCCGGGGTCCTGTGCCTTGTCCTGGACTCCTCTGTGCCCTTGAGCCCCGACGCCCTTGCTGCTGCTGCTAGGCCACCATGGCCAGCATCGAGACCCCATGGGCCCGTCAAGTCCTGTACAGCCCCAAGTACCACTATCGTCGATCCCCGTAGATTCAGATTCAAGACCACCAAGTGTACCATTCGCCATGTACCAGGATGACGACGACCCGTCAAGTTTGTCTACGTGCATGTACCACTATCGTCACAAGAACCGAGACCGGAAAGTCCGAAGACCCCAAGTACCACGACACCGATGACATGAACATCTATGGAATGTGTACGACTACGTAATGTGTACCACTACTTCCACTATGACCCGTGTACCACTACCTCCCTCGATGAACTCGAATCTCTCCGAAAACGCATGCTGTGAAGGTATAACTGCCGAGATGACCACCCGTGGACGAATGTTTATGTGATGTATGAGTTGAACCGTGTGTTGCACCGTGTACGAGTTTTCGCTTGCATGTTCCCCGTTTCCATGTCGCCAACCCGTGGGAACCTGATATCTGGGAGCACCCCACCATATTTTCATGACACGCTCCCGCCACCCTTCTTTTGCATCGTTATCTTGACGAGTTGTTGGATCCTCAGAATGTTGATGTGGCATCATTTCCGTTTTCGCCGCCATGACACCCCTTTCTTTTCGTCGTGGCGACCAAATGCTCATTATCATGCTCATGCTAACTTTTCACAAAATTGCATATAACTTTATTATGTCATCCGCATCATGATAACAACATTTAAAATGTTTAAAATTGTTGTTTGCTTAAAAATTGCTAAATGACTTGTGAGGATTTTCCGGAATTGTTGTTTGTTGTTTCCGGCCTCATTTAAATTGCCTAGATAGGTACTCTGTTTATGCTCCACCTCTTGCCATGTTAACCAACATTTAAATACATGTCTTGTTCATAAATGAGAGCGGACTAAATACTTGAATGTGGTGTTTCATCAATATGCAACTCGTTGCGTATTGAGCTCCACTTAACTTGTAGTATTGTTTGTGCACTTTGCTATGCCTTGCCATGCCTATTTAAACTGAACATGCATCATACTTGATTGTGCATCATGTCATGTTTATGCTTGTGTGTTTACCATGTTGTTTGCTTCTTTCGAGTTTGCTTTTCTCGTTAGCTTCGGTTTCGTTCTGGAGTTGTGAGGATTGGTTCGACTATGTCTGATTGACTTCTTCGTGGACTCGTTCTTATTCCTTGCAGGATCTCAGGCAAGATGACCGTTCCTTGATATCACCTCTATCCTTGCTTTGCTAGTTACCTCTCTCTATCACTATGTCGCGCTACCTATCTATTTGCTTGTCAGCCTCCTACATTGCAATGAAACCTCTAATCACCCTCCTAGAAAACCATTGATTGGCTAAGATATGCTTTTGCTCAGCCCCTCTTATAGCGTTGTTAGTTGCAGGTGAAGTTGAAGATTGCTCCATGTCGGAACATGTATATTTTGGAATATCACAATATCTCTTATTTCATTAATGCACATATATATTTGGCAATTGGTGGAAGGCTTGGCCTTTTGCTCGGTGTTTTGTTCCACTCATGTCGCCTTAAGATCCGATAAACCGGTGTTATGTTCCTTGATTTTGCGTTCCTAACGCGGTTGGGGTTTATTCCCCCTGGACAGTTAGCTTTGAATAAAACTCCTCCAACAAGGCCCAACGTCAGTTTTACCATTTGCCTAATAACTAAAACTTGCATAGGGAGTAATTAACCCGAGGATTCTTAATCAACAACCCGGGCCAGTGCTCCTCATGAGTGTTGGTCCAAACTAGAGCACTTTGTGGGGCCGCCCCTTGGAAACTTGGAGTATTTTGGCTCCTGTACACGTCGCTCATCCGATCGTGGCCTGAGACGAGATACGCGCGGCTCCTATCGGGGTGTCGGCACATCGGGAGGTCTTGCTGGAATTGTTTTACCATTGTCGAAATATCTTGTGCACTGGGATTCCAAGTCTGATCGGGTTGTCCCCAATATGGAGGTTTTACCTCTGCTGATCGTGAGAGCTTGTGATGGGCTAAGTTGGGACACACCTGTAGGGTTATGATCTTTCGAAAGCCATGCCCGTGGTTATGTGGCAGATTGGAGTTTGTTCATATCCGGTTATAGATAACTTGGCACAAGAACTCAAATAAAATACACTACATGTGTGAGTAACCATGATGGTCCATTTTCGAAGGGATTCGGAAAGTGAACTCGGTGGGGTTATGAATGACTCGTAGGTAGACATGATCACTTAGTGATCATTACTGGTTTACGATCGTTGGCGTAGCTTCTCATCTCACTCTGAAAGTTTGTAAGCTAGACACCTCATATATACTTAGCGCTTTCTGCAACCCCACTTGATAACATCTCTCCACCTAAAAGCTTTGGTAGTTTTGATACCCGGGAACAAGATTGTTGAGTCCTCGTGACTCACGGTTTACTACACAAATAGGTGTAGTTACAACTGAGTTTGATTCACGGTTTACTACACAAACAGGTGCAGGTACAACTGAGTTTGATGTAGGCGATGGCCAGGAGCTCCAATGGGAGTTCGATGAAGAGCGTGGGCACATGTACGTGACATACCCCGATGATCAGTAGTGGTTCCTACTAGGGCCGATCGGGCATAGCATGGGTGGTTATCTTTTCATTTGGTTCCATCCGTAGTCGGACTTTGTGTGTACTCTGGATGAATGTATGAGTATTTGATCATTGTGTGACGTGGCAAGTGTAAGCTAAATATTTATATTTATCTTTCTTGTTCATTACATGGGATTGTGTGAAGATACCACTCTTGCGACAAAACCAAAATGCGGTTATGCCTGTAAGTCGTGCCCCGACACGTGGGAGATATAGTCGCATCTTTGGGCGTTACACACATATTCTTTTTGTTAGCATTACAGCCCATATTATGGCTACGTTTAAAAAATTGTACGAAATTTTGCATATTTCGGTGCGGTCCAAACTGTTTTTCATCCCAAAATTTCGAGTCACGTTCAAACTAATTTGAAAATAATAAATATATATCAATTTAAAATCCAACATGATTTTCCCCGCAAAAAAACAATTAAATTCAAAATATCGAAATATTTTAAAAAATATTTTTTAAAACTAATTGCCGCTTTGCTATGTTTATAAATTTACATCCCATTTCTTACTACTTCATTTTCTGGGCAAGCTAATACACCGCTCTCGTCTTGAAAGATTTACAGCCCAGCAGGGCGGAGAAAGCAAGTAGGCCTCCGTTGGCTGTTTCTTTAAAAAAAGTAGAACTGGCTAGCCATTTTTAGGAAGAAAAAAACACATTTGGGCTCTTCATGTGGTAAACATAAAATAAAACCCTGGCTAGATGGGCCACAGCCCACGCACAGCCCCTTCACCTTATCCGTCTCTAAAACTAGTATAAATAACAACTGCTTGTTCCTAAGAAAAAAGTATATAGCAACTGCATGACCAGCTAGGTCCCTGGTGTCAGCTGATACGTCTCCAATGTATCTATAATTTTTTATTGTTCCATGCTATTATATTATCAGTTTTGGTTGTTTTATATGCATTAATATGCTATTTTATATGATTTTTGGGACTAACCTATTAACCTAGAGCCCACTCCCAGTTTCTGTTTTTTCCTTGTTTTTGAATTTCACAGAAAAAGAATATCAAACGGAGTCCAATTGACCCGAAAATTTACGATGATTTTTTATGGACCAAAAGAAGCCCACGGAGTGCTGGAGATGGACCAGAAGAGCCACAAGGTCACCACAAGGGTGGAGGACGCGCCCCCTACCTAGTCGTCACCTCGTGGGTCCCCCTGACTTTTCCCCGACGCCAAAAATTCTTATAAATAGGGAAACCTCCGAAAATAAACCGAGATTGGGAGTTCCGTCACCACGAAAAACCAATCTGGAGCCCACTCCGGCACCCTGCCGGAGGGGGAAACCATCATCGGTGGCCACCTTCATCATCCCGACGGTCTCCATGACGAGGAGGGAGTAGTTCAGCCTCGGGGCTGAGGGTATGTACCATTAGCTATGTGTCTGATCTCTCTCTCTCTCTCTCTCACTCTCACTCTCTCTCTCGTGTTCTTTATTCAGCACGATCTTGATGTACCACGAGCTTTGCTATTATAGTTGGATCTTATTATGTTTCTCCCCCACTACCTTCTTGTACTCGATTGAGTTTTCCCTTTGATGTTATCTTATCGGATTGAGTCTTTAAGGATTTGAGAACACTTGATGTATGTCTTGCATCTGCTTATGTGTGGTGACAATGGGATATTCACGTGATCCACTTGATGTATGTTTTGGTGATCAACTTGCGGGTTCAGTGACCTTGTGAACTTATGCATAGTGGTTGGCACACGTTTTCGTCTTGACTCTCTGG
This sequence comes from Secale cereale, assembly GCA_902687465.1. Taxonomy (NCBI): domain Eukaryota; kingdom Viridiplantae; phylum Streptophyta; class Magnoliopsida; order Poales; family Poaceae; genus Secale; species Secale cereale. The sequence goes on from LR738715.1 coordinate 268,072,760, forward strand.
TAGAAACTTTGGGCACTATTTGAAGTTCTTTGTGTTGGTTTGAATAGATGACTGTGAGATTGTGTGATGCATATCATATAATCAAACCCGCGGATACTTGTTGTGACAATGGAGTATCTAAGTGACATTAGGGTTTTTGTTGATGTGTGTCTTAAGGTGTTATTTTAGTACGAACTCTAGGGTTGTTTGTGACACTTATAGGAATAGCCAAATAGATCGATCAGAAAGAATAACTTTGAGGTGGTTTCGTACCCTACAATGATCTCTTCATTTGTTCTATGCTATTAGTGACTTTGGAGTGACTCTTTGTTGCATGTTGATGGACTGTTATATGATCTAATTATGTTATCATTGTTGAGAGAACTTTCACTAGTGAAAGTATGAAACCTAGGCCTTGTTTCCAAGCATTGCAATACCGTTTGTGCTCAATTTTATCATTAGTTACCTTGATGTATTTATATTTTTCAGATTACAAAAACATGTATCTACCATCCATATTACACTTGTATCACCATCTCTTCGCCATACTAGTGCACCTATACAATTTACCATTGTATTGGGTGTGTTGGGGACACAAGAGACTCTTTGTTATTTGATTGCAGGGTTGTTTGAGAGTGACCATCTTCATCCTACGCCTCGCACTGATTGATAAACCTTAGGTCATCCACTTGAGGGAAAATTGCAAGTGTCCTACAAAACTCTACCTTTCGAGGCCCAACACGAGTCTACAAGAAGAAGGTTGTGTAGTAGACATCAAGCACTTTTCTGGCAGCGTTGCCGGTGTGGTGAGTGCTTGAAGGTATATCTTTAGATCTTGCAATTGAATCTTTTAGTTTATTGTTTTATCACTAGTTTGGTTTATAAAAGAAAACTACAAAGAAATGGAATTGAGGTTACCTCATATGCTTCATCTTTTTTATATCTTTCGTGAAAATGATGGAAAGGAAAATTGTACCAAAGTTCTAGAAGAAGAATGCAATAAAATGTTTGGCACTAAATATTTGAATGAAGAGCATGATCGCAATATTGTTAGTATGAATTCTTTGAATATCCTTTTACTGAACATTACTCTTTTAATGTGGAAAAAAATTATTGTATTCAAGTTTCATATGATGCTCCCACTACTATTCATGAGAATAAATTTGCTTATGTTGGGAGTTGTAAAACTATGCTTATGCATCATGAAAAGAGTGTTGTTTGTGATAGTTATATTGTTCAATTCATTCATGATGCTACTAAAAATTATTATGAGAGAGGAACATCTTCTTTTAAGTATTGCAATAATATCAAGTTCCCTCTTTATGTGTTGAAAGTTTTGAAGTCGTGCTTGTTTTGCCTTCCTATGCTAGTTGATTCTTGCTACCATAAATTGTTTGCTCACAAAATCCCTATGCATAGGAAGTGGGTAAGACTTAAATGTGCTTTCAATGTGATTCATGATGCTCCCTTTTATGTTTCAATTCTTATCTTTACGTGAGCATCATTGAAGTCTTCATGCCTAGCTGAAAAGGCGTTAAAGAAAAGCACTTGTTGTGAGACAACCCAATACTTTTAGCTAATGTTTTGTGTGTTCACATGATTAAGATAATATAGTAACCATGTTTTACAGCTTTTGTTTCAATAAAGTGCCAAGTAAAGCCTTTGGGATAGTGTGGTTGATAGTTGACTTGATTCTGTGCAAAAAACAGAAAGTTTTGCATCCAGTGCAGAAAATTCAATAAATCACTGGAACATGATAATTATCTAAAATTTCTACACATGATTGATATACAAATTGCCTAAATTTTTCTAATTTTCAGAATTTTTAGAGTTCCAGAAGTTTGCGAAGTTTTCAGATTGCTACAGACTGTTATGTTTTTGACAGATTCTGTTTTCTATGTGTTGTTTGTTTATTTTGATGAATCTATGGCTAATGTCAGGAGGTATGAACCATGGGAAAGTTGGAATATAGTATATATTACACCAATATAAAATAAGAATAAGATCACAACAATACCTTGAGCGGTTATTTGCTTTGTTTTACTAACGGAGCTCATGAGATTTCTGTTGAGTTTTGTGTTGTGAAGTTTTTGGGTAAGGATTTGATGGACTATCGAATAAGGAGTGGAAAGAGCCTAAGCTTGGGGACTCCCAAGGCACCCCAAGGTCATATTCAAGGACAACCAAGAGCCTAAGCTTTGGGATGCCCTGGGAAGGCATCCCCTCTTTCGTCTCCATCTATCAGTAACTTTACTTGAGGCTATATTTGTATTCACTACATGATATGTGTTTTGCTTGGAGAGTCTTGTATGATTTGAGTCTTTGATTTTTAGTTTGCCACAATCATCCTGGCTGTACACACCTTTTGAGAGGGACACGCTTTACTCGTGATTTATTAGAATACTCTATGTGCTTTACTTATATCTTTTGAACTAGGCAATTTTGCTCTAGTGCTTCACTTATAACTATTTAGAGCATGACTGTGGTTTTATTTTATAGAAATTATTGAACTCTCTTGCTTCACTTATACTATTTTGAGAGTCTCTAAACATCATGGTAATATTCTTGGGTTATGAATTTAGTCCTAATATGATAAGCATCCAAGGGAGATATAATAAAAACTTTCATATATAGAGCATTTAATAGTATGAAAAGTATTGATTCCTTGTGATTGTTTTGAGATATGAGGATGGTAATATTAGAATCATGCTAGTAGTAAATTATGGGATTGAGTAAATAATTGTGTTAAGGTTCTTGATTCCCGTAGCATGCACGCATGGTCTCCTAACTGTGTAACCGAATTGAAGCGCTTGTGTCTTGATTGTTTACCTTTGCATTAAGGTCGGGGGCGCGCGATGGTTAAATCCTACCAACCTCCCCCCGAGGAGCATGCGTAGTAGTACTTTGCTTCGAGGGCTAATAAACTCTTTTGCAATAAGTATGTGAGTTCTTTATGACTAATGTTGAGTCCATGGATTATGCACACTCTCGCCCTTCCACCTTGCTAGCCACTTTACTGTCACGCAACTTTCATCCGTGCATCAAACCACCTTATACCCTTCCTCAAAACAGCCACCATACCTACCTATTATGGCATTTCCATAGCCATTCCGAGATATATTGCCATGTAACTCCACTGTTCCGTTTATTATGACACACATCTTCATTGTCATATTGCTTAGCATGATCATGTAGTTGACATAGTATTTGTGGCGAGGCCACTGTTCATATTTTTTATACATGTCACTCTTGATCATTGCACATCCCGGTACACCGCCGGAGGCATTCATATAGAGTCATATATTTTTTCTAGTATCGAATTGTAATATCGAGTTGTAAGTAAATAAAAGTGTGATGATCATCAATATTAGAACATTGTCATAGGTGGGGTCATCAAAAATAAAAGAGGCCAATGAAGCCCAAATAAACAAAATAGGCCAATGAGGCCCACAAAAAAGAGAGGCCAAAGCGCCCAAAATAAAAAAATGAGAGAAAAAGAGAGAAGGGACAATGTTACTATCCTTTTCCACACTTGTGCTTCAAAGTAGCACCATGTTCTTCATGATAGACAGTCTCCTATGTTGTCACTTTCATATACTAGTGGGAATTTTCGTTATAGAACTTGGCTTGTATATTCCAACGATGGGATTCCTCAAATGCCCTAGGTCTACATGAGCAAGCAGGTTGATGCACACCCACTAGTTTTCTTTCGAGCTTTCATACACTTATAGCTCTAGTGCATCCGTTACATGGCAATCCCTACTCACTCACATTGATACCGATTGACGGACATCTCCATTGTCCATTGATTTACCTAGTTGATGTGAGACTTTCTCCCCACTTTTGTCTATTACCACCTTATATTCCACCCATAGTGCTATATCCATGGCTCACGCTCATATATTGCGTGAAAAGTTAAAAATCTTAAAGCACGTTAAAAAGTATGAACCAATTGCTTGGCTGACACCAGGGTGGGCATGATTACCTTGTGTTGAAAAGAGGGAGCATAATAAGACTATATGATTTTGTAGGGATAACTTTCTTTAGCTATGTTATTTTTGAAGCTTAATGATTTACTATTTAGTATGCTTGCAATATTATTATTTTTATGTCAACATAAACTTTTGCTTGAAACATACGGATCTGAATATTCATGCCACAATAAAGAAGATTGCATTTATAAATATGTTGGGTAGCATTCCACATCAAAAATTCCATTTTTATCATTCACCTACTCGAGGACGAGCATGAATTAAGCTTGGGGATGCTTGATACGTCTCCAACGTATATATAATTTTTTATTGTTCCATGCTATTATATTATCTATTTTGGATGTTTTACATGCATTAATATGCTATTTTATATGATTTTTGGGACTAACCTATTAACCTAGAGCCCGATGCCAGTTTCTGTTTTTTTTCCTTGTTTTTGAGTTTCGCCAAAAAAGAATATCAAACGGAGTCCAATTCACCTGAAAATTTACGGTGATTTTAATGGACCAAAAGAAGCCCATGTAGTGTTGGAGATGGACCAGAATAGCCACGAGGCCACCACAAGGGTGGAGGGCACCCCCCTAGGCACCCCCCCTACCTTGTCGTCGCCTCATGGGTCCCACTGACTTGTCCCCAGCGCCAAAAATTCTTATAAATAGGGAAACCTCCGAAAATAAACCGAGATCGGGAGTTCCGCCGCCGCAAGCCTCCGTAGCCACGAAAAACCAATTGGGAGCCTGTTCCGGCACCCTGCCGGAGGGGGAAACCATCATCGGTGGCCATCTTCATCATCCCGGCGGTCTCCATGACGAGGAGGGAGTAGTTCACCCTCGGGGCTGAGGGTATGTACCAGTAGCTATGTGTTTGATCTCTCTCTCTCTCTCTCTCGTATTCTTGATTTGGCACGATCTTGATGTACCGCGAGCTTTGCTTTTATAGTTGGATCTTATGATGTTTCTCCCCCTCTACCTTCTTGTAATGGATTGAGTTTTCCCTTTGAAGTTATCTTATCGGACTGAATCTTTAAGGATTTGAGAACACTTGATGTATGTCTTGCCTGTGCTTATCTGTGGTGACAATGGGATATTCACGTGATCCACTTGATGTATGTTTTGCTGGTCAACTTGAGGGTTCAGTGACCTTATGAACTTATGCATAGGGGTTGGCACACGTTTTCGTCTTGACTCTCTGGTAGAAACTTTGGGCACTCTTGGAAGTTCTTTGTGTTGGTTTGAATTGATGAATCTGAGATTGTGTGATGCATATCATATAATCAAACCCGCGGATACTTGTGGTGACAATGGAGTATCTAGGTGACATTAGGGTTTTGGTTGAGTGTGTCTTATGGTGTTATTTTAGTACGAACTCGAGGGTTGTTTGTGACACTTATAGGAATAGCCCAATAGATCGATCAGAAAGAATAACATTAAGGTGGTTTCATACCCTACAATAATGTCTTCATTTGTTCTCTGCTATTAGTGACTTTGAGTGACTCTTTGTTGCACGTTGAGGGATTGTTATATGATCTAATTATGTTATCATTGTTGAGATAACTTGCACTAGTGAAAGTATGAACCCTAGGCCTTGTTTCCAAGCATTGCAATACTGTTTGTGCTCACTTTTACCATTAGTTACCTTGATGCTTTTATATTTTCAGATTACAAAAACCTATATCTACCATCCATATTACACTTGTATCACCATCTCTTCGCCAAACTACTGCACCTATACAATTTACCATTGTATTGGGTGTGTTGGGGACACAAGAGACTCTTTGTTATTTGGTTGCAGGGTTCTTTGAGAGAGACCATCTTCATCCTATGCCTCACACAGATTGATAAACCTTAGGTCATCCACATGTGGGAAAATTGCTATTGTCCTACAAAACTCTACGCTTGGACGCCCAACACGAGTCTACAAGAAGAAGGTTGTGTAGTAGACATCATCAGTCGCTCGTTGTGTAATTCTCTCGTTTATTGACTACATTGACAATGGCGTGGGCCTTAGATGTCCAACCATTAGGAGGAACCATTTTTTGGGGCTTGCAATAACGAGGTACTTGCTTGCGTATTGCCATGACCCTGGTGGGTCCCTACTATCATCCTCTCCTCGTACAGTCATCTCCTTGTTCCTCTCAGTTGAGACGTTGACAATGCCAGACGGCGGCGCACCATGCATGGCGAGCGAACCAAGGCAGAGGACGACGACAAGGCCTTGGACAGAAAAAACAGGAGTCGTGGAAGATGCACCAGTCTAGTCACAGGCGGAGGGGAGTACGAGGGTTGACTATTAATTAAGTCGACACCACCTTGGATAGGCTTTTTCCTCGTGGGTCCCAAATGTCAGAATCCAAATCTGTCACGGTCATGCAGCCTTTCTTATGAAAATTTACAGCCCATTTGGTGTGCTAGTTCAAAATAAGTTTGTGGGTGCTGGTGGGGGCTAATCACTTGGGTTCTATAATGCACAATGAGCTCAAGCAGCCGGCGAGAGTGATGTTATTTCCCTTGGTTGGGATTTATTACAATATTTCACTCTTAACAAATGGCAAGCCATTTGCCTTGTTTCAAACAAAATATGACAGTCACAGCCGAGTTGAAAAGGGCAACATCATCTAACTCCAGCTTACAATTTGTACAAAAGCATGAGGGTTAATTGTTCATCAGGTTTAGAATAAACCCTTATTGAAATGGGCAACAACATCTAACTCCAGCACTGTTTTGGGCACTTACAGTCAAATGGATCGGTCAGGTCCATAGGATGAACATCCTGGGTTGTAAAATTTACTGGATTATGGCCACAAGATGTTGTAAATAGAAGTCGGGCACGTTCAGAAGCCCTTTTGTCCACCTGAAACTCCTTTTTTTGCTCTTCTACATACACATCCGTCCAAACCATGCTGCTAATAAACTTAAGCGTGATGGACAATAGTAACCTCACATTCAGCAGGAAGAATGTGACAAATCTAGTGTTTGCATGGTTGGCTAAATATCGTTCCAGCGTTATTGTCTTCAATCGAATGTCATGAGAAGTGAGAAAATCCCGGTGCTTATGAATCCATCAATTGGTTATAACTTTCTTACCCCGTCCTATTGCCTAAATAGACATGAAGATTGAAAATAGATAAGGTCTAAAAAAGAGTGTCGAAAGAGCAACAACTGAACGGTTAATTCTTCTACACTATATGCGGGCTTCCAATGTGTGTGAAATTATCACCTTTACATACAACTTCTCCAGCCATGGAAAGCATTGTAGCAAGCCAATAATCTTGTTCAGATCAAAACTATTCATTTGGATATATAAGATCTTGACAAAATCCAGGACATTGATAGGCTATCCATGGAGAAACTCTTCACTGAGCATAGAACATAATATTAGTACAAAATGTGTACTCCAAGATGATATAGAACTTATGCGCGGAAATTTAAAATGCAGCTTATGTTTACAAGTGTAGATGACAATATACAGTACCTAAAGAACTATGGAGCCAAACACCATCTTGAAATGAGCACAGAGATCATGTATTACACCCAAGGTCTCCAGTTTAGGCATAGAGACGGCAGTTATTTGCGACGGTGAATAACTAGAATCAAGGATCAACCTTTGAAGTGAAGGGGCATTTTCAATGATGAGCTGCCTCCCATCAAAAGAAATTCCAATTCTTACAAGGTTAGGCAACTTTATTTGGAGATAACCGATTCTTACTGTGAAAACAAGCACCAAGCACTCCAAGGCTGGGCTACTAGAGTGGATGATGATGTGCAATGAGGCCTCCTATATACGAACCCGCACAAGTGAAAGTTTTTTGAGAAATGGGAGTCGATGCTTTAGTACCAGATTATCTGGTAGGTAGCACAGCGCAAAGGTGGTGGTGTGGAGAGAGGAGCAAACCCATGAGATGGGCGTTGGTGCTGAGGGCACAAGTACAAGGCGTTCGATATCTGGTAGGTGATTTCCCGGGGAATAGTAGAACTCAAGCAGTTGTAGTTCTGTGAATTCAGGGGAATTCAGCCAGGCGTCTACCATGCAGGGCATGCTATGCTTGCTCAGGTAGCATGACGGGATGCAAAGGCTTTGAACGGAGCCCTGGTGGGAGGAGATGATGGCTCTGGGTAGTTCAAAATCATTAAAGAGAGATAGCTAAAGACCGTCGAGATTAAGGGGTGCGGTGCGCCAAAGAGGGCGCCGCCGAGTTGAGAGGACTTGGGTGCAGCAGCAATCTTTGGTGGGGAGAAGCGAGATGATCTCCCCAAGGATGGCATCCGGGAGATCGTTGATGTGGTCTGCCTGAGATTCTACGGGTTCCTAGGATCCAGTGTGGGCGGCTCGCCACTTCTCCCCGCGTTGCCAGGTGTGGGATCTACAATAGGCGTCGCTGCTAGCGAGAGCCTCATCTTCTTGGCGCTGTGGTCAGCCGACTCCATTTTCCTCGAGGGCATCGCGTCGAGCTCACATATTTGAGCAGAGTAACGAATGACGAGCCTAGTTGTAGTGGGAGTGAAGAAGAAGTGGAGCTGGGATTTTCCGTCGTATTGAGGAAGAAGGGGAACTCGGGTTTTCTGTAGGAGTGAGGTTAGGAATTTGGGGGTACGAGTGGAGCGAGCTGACGTGAGGTGGGTGGGAGTGAGGAGGAAGAAGAGCACCAAGTTTTTTGGGGGGCGGTGTGCTGGGTAGCGCCTCTCATTAAGTAAATATATGAGCTTTTGAATTGATTTTATAATATATTAAGGTGGATGGGCTGTTTTGTCTTGGGCCCAGAGAAACAATTACTACTAGTACAACGGAGACACTCTACAGCTACCCAGAAAAAACAATTACTACTATTACAATGGATACACTACCGCTTCTGGCTCCTCCGAGGTCATCAAAATGTTTCCCTCTACTGAATGTCGTTTTACTTTGGTTCACCGACATGCGAGCCATGCAGCACGCGGGCCCAAATGCCATCCACCAAATTAGAAGGCGATATGTAGGCGGAGAGTCACCTCGGTCGTAGCGCGGCAGTAACGAGCCATCATATCACAAAACTCCACCTCCCCGCAGTCTAAGTTTGATGGACGAAGCAACCATCATTTCACTCTTTGTTGAATCCCCTTCTCCCTCACCGTCTTCAAGAAATCCAACACTCGCATCTGCCATTGTTCTTCTCTCCCAAAGAAGGGAAGGTAAGAGGATCCATGATGTTGGTATATTTTCTTTCAGAAAAAAGAACTTTTGCAAAGCAGTAACCGATCCTCACTCTCTTTTTGTTACATTGTCATTGTGATTGTGTTTTCCTTTCAGTTGTCTCCTAGTATTCGTCAGTTTCATGATGGACCAAGGAGAACCAGGAAAAGATCTGCCGATGTTGGAGCAGACGCGGGAGGCTAATCCCCACGAGATAGAGAGCTCCAAGAAGATGGAGGTCGCGATCGAGCCGACGATAGATACGCTCCTCACGGCCACTACTGAGATTTTCAACGCCCTGTTTGATGTTACAGCCCCCGAGG
>LR738715.1:268082271-268093151 GCA_902687465.1 Secale cereale
GAGCTTCCCAAGGTGATTTTCTTCTTTACCAATCTCGATGCCATCCTACCTTCGCAGGAGCAGTTTTTCATCTAAGTATGTGGTGATAAATAATGCAAAACTTTATTACCTTCGATGCCATCCTACCTTCGCTGTCATGCATACTTTTGACTCTACACAATGGTTTAAATAACTTGTGTTTCTTATATTGGAAAGTAATTCAAAATTTGTTTCTGTTTCAATTAGAGCCCTTATGCAGTCAAGGATCATGTGGTTGTACATGTCACTCGCTATGTGGTGGATGATCTGAATATACGCACTAGGAAAACAAAGTTCTTAGGCTATTGGATCCTGGAAGCCATTTGCACATATACCAAAGTCGAGATGTATTCCAGCCTCACTGTTGTCAGGCGTGTTGTCCAGGGTGTACTGAAGCACAAGAAGTTCAAAGCTACTCCTTCGTTTGCGAGGCATATTGTTCTTATCAAGCTTAAGCAGAAAGATGATGTGGCATGCCTCCACAACCAAGTTTACGAGTGGCAAGGCCACAAGGTTATCTTCACGAAGGTTCACAGGATTAAGCTGCTGCCGGACATCATCGATGATGTTCATGGCAAGGACCGTGTTGTGTCCATCCCAAATTAGATCGAGGCATGAAATATTTGCCCCAGCTAGTGTTTAAAAGTAGTTTGGATTGTGTCTAATTATCCGAACCTTGGCTATTATCGAGCCCTCTGGGGCTAGTACTCTATTTGAATCCGTCTATGGGAACTACTGCTACTTTTGTGTGCACGTGAATCAAGAGAGAACCATCCTAATTGTTGCTGAAACAGATGCATCCTCACTAGTTTTTTCATGTAATATGGCATGGTAAGACATAAGTTGTCACGGTTTATCGGTTTATCATACGAGCAGTGTGTGTTTGATGAAATAGAGTACTTGTTCGAGAATTGTGCTATCTGATATATAAGCAACTACAATATCTTGTTGCAGTGGTTCATCCAGTTAACTGAGGCCACAATGTAAATTCCAAGCATTCACATGCTAGTCCATCGATCTGTTGGGGAACGTAGTATTTCAAAAAAAATCCTACGATCACGCAAGATCAATCTAGGAGAAGCATAGCAACGAGCGGGGAGAGTGTGTCCACGTACCATCATAAACCGAAAGGAGAAGCGTTTAGTAACGCGGTTGATGTAGTCGAACGTCTTCATGATCCAACCGATCGAAGCACCGAACATACGGAACCTCCGTGTTCAGCACACGTTCAGCACGATGACGTACCACGAGCTCTTGATCCAGTAGAGGCTCGAGGGAGAGTTCCGGCAGCACGACGGTGTGTTGACGGTGTTGATGATGTGATCCGCGCAGGGCTTCTCCTAAGCACTACGACAATATGACCGAGGTGTTAAACTATGGAGGGGGGCACCGCACACGGCTAAAAGATCAACTTGTGCGTCATAGGGTGCCCCCCTCCCCACGTATATAAAGGAGGGAGGAGGAGGAGGCCGGCCGGCCCCTATGGCGCGCCCAAGAGGGGAACCTACTAGGACTCCCAGTCCTAGTAGGATACCACCAAAAGGGAGAGAGGGGGAAGGAATGAGAGGGAGAGAAGGAGAAGGAAAGGTGGGCCGCGCCCCCCAACCCTAGTCCAATTCGGTTTGGGCTTGGGGGTGAGCCCCACCTCTTGTGGCCCTTCCTATCTCTCCACTAAGGCCCATGAAGGCCCATTAGTTCCCCCGGGGGTTCCGATAACCCCCCGACACTCCGATTGTTATCCGGTACCCCTCGGAACTCATCTGGTGTCCGAATAACATCGTCCAATATATCATTCTTTATGTCTCGACTATTTCAAGACTCGTCGTCACGTCTGTGATCTCATCCGGCACTCCGAACAATCTTGGGTCATCAAAAACACATAACTCATAATATGAATCGTCATCGAACGTTAAGCGTGCAGACCCTACGGGTTCGAGAACTATGTAAACATGACCGAGACACATCTCCGGTCAATAACCAATAGCTGAACCTGGATGCTCATATTGGCTCCTACATATTCTACGAAGATCTTTATGGGTCAAACCGCATAAGAACATACGTTGTTCTCTTTGTCATCGGTATGTTACTTGCCCGAGATTCGATCGTCGGTATCATACCTAGTTCAATCTCGTGACCAGCAAGTCTCTTTACTCATTTTGTAATAAATCATCTCGTGACTAACTCATTAGTCATTTGCTTGCAAGGCTTATTATGATGTGCATTATCGAGAGGTCCCAGAGATACCTCTCTGACGCTCGGAGTGACAAATCCTAATCTTGATCTATGCCAACACCACAAACACCTTCGGAGACACCTGTAGAGCATCTTTATAATCACCCAGTTACGTTGTGGCGTTTGATAGCACACAAGGTGTTCCTTCGGTATTTGGGAGTTGCATAATCTCATAGTGAGAGGAACAAGTATAAGTCTTGAAGAAAGCAATAGCAATAAAACTAAACGATCAATGTGCTAAGCTAACGAATGGGTCTTGTCCATCACATCATGTGATCCCGTTCATCAAATGAGAACACATTTCTATGGTCAGGAAACTCAACCATCTTTGATTAATGAGCTAGTCTTGTAGAGGCATACTAGGGACACTCTGTTTTGTCTATGTATTCACACATGTATCAAGTTTCTGGTTAATATAATTCTAGCATGAATAAAAGACATTTATCATGACATATAAGGAAATATAAATAACAACTTTATTATTGCCTCTAGGGCATATTTCCTTCAGTCTCCCACTTGCACTAGAGTCAATAATCTAGATTACATAGTAATGATTCTAACACCCACGGAGTCCTGGTGCTGATCATGTTTTACTCGTGGAAGAGGCTTAGTCAACGGGTCTGTGACATTCAGATCCGTACGTATTTTGCAAATCTCTATGTCTCCCTCCTTGATTTCATCACGGATGGAGTTGAAGCGTCTCTTGATGTGCTTGGTTCTCTTGTGAAACCTGGATTCCTTCGCCAAGGCTATTGCTCCAGTGTTGTCACAAAAGATTTTCATTGGACCCGATGCACTAGGTATTACACCTAGTTCGAATATGAACTCCTTCATCCAGACTCCTTCATTTGCTGCTTTCGAAGTAGCTATGTACTCCGCTTCACACGTCGATCCCGTCACGACGCTCTGCTTGGAACTGCACCAACTGACAGCTCCACCATTCAACAAAAATACGTATCCGGTTTGTGACTTCGAATCATTCGGATCAGTGTCAAAGCTTGCATCGATGTAACCGTTTACTACAAGCTCTTTGTCACCTCCATAAACGAGAAACATATCCTTCGTCCTTTTAAGGTATTTCGGGATGTTCTTGACCGTTGTCCAGTGATCCACTCCAGGATTACTTTGATACTCCCTGCTAGACTTATAGCAAGGCACACATCAGGTCTGGTACACAGCATTGCATACATGATAGAACCTATGGCTGAAGCATAGGGAATTACTTTCATTTTCTCTCTATCTTCTACAGTGGTCGGGCATTGAGTCTTACTCAACTTCACACCTTATAACACAGGCAAGAACCCTTTTTTTTGATTGATCCATTTTGAACTTCTTCAAAACTTTATCAAGGTATTTGCTTTGTGAAAATCCAATTAAGCGTCTTGATCTATCTCTATAGATCTTGATGCCCAACATATAAGCAACTTCACCGAGCTCTTTCATTGAAAAATTCTTATTCAAGTATCCTTTTATGATATCTAGAAATTCTACATCATTTCCAATCAACAATATGTCATCCACATATAATATCAGAAATGCTACATAGCTCCCACTCACTTTTTCTTGTAAATATAGGCTTCTCCAAAAGTCTATATAAAACCATATGCTTTGATCACCTCATCAAAGCATATATTCCAACTCCGAGGTGCTTGCACCAGTCCATAGATGGATCACTGGAGCTTGCACACTTTGTTAGCACCTTTAGGATCGACAAAACCTTTTGGTTGCATCATATACAACTTTTCTTTGAGATATCCGTTAAGGAATGCAGTTTTGACATCCATTTGCCAGATTTCATAATCATAAAATGCGGCAATTGCTAACATGATTCGGACAGACTTAAGCATCCTACGGGTGAGAAAGTCTCATCGTAATCAACTCCTTGAACTTGTCGGAAACCTTTCGCAACAAGTCAAGCTTTGTAGACAGTAACATTACCATCAGCGTCATTATTCCTCTTAAAGATCCATTTATTTTCAATGGCTTGCCGATCATCGGGAAAGTCAACCAAAGTCCACAATTTGTTCTCATACATGGATCCCATCTCAGATTTCACGGCCTCAAGCCATTTTGCGGAATTTGGGCTCATCATCGCTTCCTCATAGTTCGTAGGTTCGTCATGGTCTATTAACATGACGAACAGGGTTACCGTACCACTCTGGTGCGGAACATACTCAGGTTGACCTACGAGGTTCAGTAGCACCTTGATCTGAAGTTTCATCATCATCATCATTAGCTTCCTCACTAATTGGTGTAGGAATCACTGGAACTGATTTCTGTGATGAACTACTTTCCAATTCGGGAGAAGGTACAATTACGTCATCAAGTTCTACTTTCCTCCCACTCACTTCTTTCGAGAGAAACTCCTTATCTAGAAAGGATGCATTCTTAGCAACGAATATCTTGCCTTCGGATCTGTGATAGAAGGTGTACCCAACAGTTTCTTATGGGTATCCTATGAAGACACATTTCTCCGACTTGGGTTTGAGCTTATCAGGTTGAAGATTTTTCATATAAGCATCGCAGCCCCAAACTTTAAGAAACGACAACTTGGGTTTCTTGCTAAACCATGGTTCATAAGGTGTCTTCTCAATGGATTTAGATGGTGCCCTATTTAACGTGAATGCAGCTACCTCTAAAGCATAACCCCAAAATGATAGTGGTGAATCGGTAAGAGACATCATAGATCGCACCATATCTATTAAAGTACGGTTATGACGTTCGGACACACCATTACGTTGTGGTGTTCCAGGTGGCGTGAGTTGCGAAACTATTCCACATTGTTTCAAATGAAGACCAAACTCGTAACTCAAATATTTGCCTCCACGATCAGATCATAGAAACTTTATTTTCTTGTTACGATGATTCTCTACTTCACTCTAAAATTCTTTGAACTTTTCAAGTGTTTCAGACTTATGTTTCATTAAGTAGATATACCCATATCTGCTTAAATCATTTGTGAAGGTCAGAAAGTAATGATATCTGCCGCGAGCCTCAACACTCATTGGACCGCATACATCGGTAGGTATGATTTTCCAATAAGTCAGTTGCTCGCTCCATTGTTCCGGAAAATGGAGTCTTAGTCATCTTGCCCATGAGGCATGGTTCGCAAGCACCAAGTGATTCATAATCAAGTGATTCCAAAAGCCCATCAACATGGAGTTTCTTCATGCGCTTTACACCAATATGACCTAAACGGCAGTGCCACAAATAAGTTGCAGTATCATTATCAACTTTCCATCTTTTGGCTTCAATATTAAGAATATGTGTATTACTACGATCGAGATTCAACAAAAATAGACCACTCATCAAGGGTGCATGACCATAAAATATATTACTCATGTAAATAGAACAACCATTATTCTTTCATTTAAATGAATAAATGCCTCGCAACAAACAAGATCCAGATATAATGTTCACGCTCAACGCTGGCACCAAATAAAAATTATTTAGGTCTAAAACTAATCCCAAAGGTAGATGTAGAGGTAGCGTGCCGACGGCGATCACATCGACTTTGGAACCATTTCCCACGCGCATCGTCACCTCGTCCTTAGCCAATCTTCATTTAATCCGTAGCCCCTATTTTGGGTTACAAATATTAGCAACTGAACCATTATCAAATACCCAGGTGCTACTATGAGCATTAGTAAGGTACACATCAATAACATGTATCAAATATACCTTTGTTCACTTTGCCATCCTTCTTATCCGCCAAATACTTGGGGCAGTTCCGCTTCCAGTGACGAGTCCCTTTGCAGTAGAAGCACTCAGTTATAGGCTTGGCTCTAGACTTGGGATTCTTCCCGGGAGCAGCAACTGGCTTGCTATTCTTCTTGAAGTTCTCCTTCTTTCCCTTGCCCTTTTTCTTGATACTAGTGGTCTTGTCAACCATCAACACTTGATGCTCCTTCTTGATTTCTACCTCTGCAGCTTTGAGCATAGCGAAGAGCTCGAGAATTGTCTTCTGCATCCCTTGCATATTATAGTTCACCATGAAGCCTTCATAGCTTGCTGGCAGTGATTGAAGAACTCTGTCAATAACACTATCATCATCAACTTTGACTCCAAGTTGAGTCATGTGGTTGTGGTACCCAGACATTCTGAGTATGTGTTGACTGACAAAATTGTTATCCTCCATCTTGCAGCTATTGAACTTGTTGGAGACTGCATATCTCTCAACTCGGGAATTTGCTTGAAATATTAACTTCAACTCTTGGAACATCTCATATGCTCCATGACGTTCAAAACGTCTTTGAAGTCTCGATTCTAAGCCGTAAAGCATGGCACACTGAACTATCGAGTAGTCATCACATCAAGCTTGCCAGACGTTCATAACGTCAGGAGTTGCTCGTGCAGCAGGCCTGTCACCTAGCGGTGCTTCAAGGACATAATTCTTCTGTGTAGCGATGAGGATAATCATCAAATTACGGACCCAGTCCGTGTAGTTGCTACCATCATCTTTCAACTTAACTTTCTCTAGGAACGCATTAAAATTCAAGGGAACGGTAGCACGGGCCATTGATCTACAACAACATAGATATGCAAAAACTTTTAGGACTAAGTTCATGATAAATTAAAGTTCAATTAATCATATTACTAAACAACTCCCACTTAGATAGACATCCCTCAAGTCATCTAAATGATCACGTGATCCAAAGCAACTAAACCATGTCCGATCATCATGTGAGATCGAATAGTTTTCAATGGTGAACATCTTATGTTGATCATATCTACTATATGATTCACGCTCGACCTTTCGGTCTCTAGTGTTCCGAGGCCATGTCTGTACATGATAGGCTCGTCAAGTTTAACCCGAGTATTCTGCATGTGCAAAACTGTCTTACACCCATTGTATGTGAACGTAGAGCTTATCACACTCAATCATCACGTGGTGTCTTGGCACGACGAACTGTCGCAACGGTGCATACTCAGGGAGAACACTTGTACCTTGAAATTTTGTAAGGGATCATCTTATAATGCGATCGCCGTACTAAGCAAAAGAAGATAATAAGATAAACATCACATGCAATCAAAATATGTGACATTAAATGGCCATCATCATCTTGTGCTTTTGATCTCTATCTCCAAAGCATCGTCATGATCTCCATCGTCACCGGCTTGACACCATGATCTTCATCGTAGCGTCATGGTCGTCTCGCCAACTATTGCTTCTACTACTATCGCTAACTCATAGTGATAAAGTAAAGCAATTACATGGCGTTCGCAATTCATACAATACAGAGACAACCGTAAGGCTCCTGTCGGTTGCCGATAATTTACAAAACATGATCATCTCATACAATAATGTATAACTCATCACGTATTGACCATATCATCACAACATGCCCTGCAAAAACAAGTTAGACGTCCTCTACTTTGTTGTTGCAACTTTTACGTGGCTGCTACGGGCTTCTAATAAGAACCGTTCTTACCTATGCATCAAAACCACAACAATTTTTCGTCAAGTGTGTTGTTTTAACCTTCAACAAGGACCGGCCGTAATCACACTCAATTCAACTAAAGCTGGAGAAACTGACACCCGCCAGCCACCTATGTGCAAAGCACGTCGGTAGAACCAATCTCATGAACGCAGTCATGTAATGTCAGTCCGGGCCGCTTCATCCAACAATACCGCCGAATCAAAGTATGACGTTGATGGTAAGCAGTATGACTATTATCGTCCACAACTCTTTGTGTTATACTCGTGCATATCATCTACGCATAGACCTAGCTCTGATGCCACTTTTGGGGAACGTAGATCACGCAAGATCTATCTAGGAGAAGCATAGCAACGAGCGGGGAGAGTGTGTCCACGACCCTCGTAGACCGAAAGCAAAAGCATTTAGTAACACAGTTGATGTAGTCGAATGTCTTCACGATCCTAGCATGAACGTACGGCACCTCCGTGTTCAGCACACGTTCAGCACGATGACGTCGCACGAGCTCTTGATCTAGTAAAGGCTCGAGGGAGAGTTTCGGCAGCACAAAGGCGTGTTGATGGTGTTGATGATGTGATCCGCGCAGGGCTTCGCCTAAGCACTACGACAATATGACCGAGGTGTTAAACCGTGGAGGGGGGCACCGCACACGGCTATAAGATCAACTTGTGTGTCCTAGGGTGCACCCCTACCCACGTATATAAAGGAGGGAGGAGGAGGAGGCCAGCCAGCCCCTATGGCGCGCCCAAGAGTGGAGTCCTACTAGGACTCCTAGTCCTACTAGGATTGCACCAAAAGGGAGAGAGGGGGGAGAGGGAGAGAAGGAGAAGGAAAGGGGGCCGCGCCCCCCAACCCTAGTCCAATTCGGTTTGGGCTTGGGGGCGCGCCCCACCTCTTGGCCCTTCCTCTCTCTCCACTAAGGCCCATGAAGGCCCATTAGTTCCCCCGAGGGTTCCGATAAGCCCCCGGCACTCCAATAGTTATCCAGTACCCCTCAAAACTCATCCGGTGTCCGAATAACATCGTTTAATATGTAATTCTTTATGTCTAAGCCATTTCAAGACTCCTCGTCACGTCTGTGATCTCATCCGGGACTCCGAACAATCTTTGATCATCAAAAACACATAACTCATAATACAAATCATCGTCGAACGTTAAACGTGCGGACCATACGGGTTCGAGAACTATGTAGACATGACCGAGACACATCTCCGGTCAATAACGAATAGCGGAACCTGGATGCTCATATTAGCTCCTACATAATCTACGAAGATCTTTATCGATCAAACCGCATAACAACATACGTTGTTCCTCTATTTGAAGTGATGGTGTAGAAGGTTGTTCCTTGGGGTTGATGGCTCTCCTATCTCCCATATCTTTCCCCCTCCCATGGGCGGCGATGGCGACGGGCTCTCCCCCTCCCCCTAATTCCGGCGTCCCACTGTGCTCCCTCCCTGTGCAGCCAACGCGCGGTCTCCTTCCCTCCCTCCCCTCCGACGTCCACCCCTGATCCGTTCTTCGCTCCCTAGCCCCCGCTAATAAGTTCTGGGCTCTCGGATTTGAGGCCTCAGACTCTGATCTCGACTCCCCTCCTCCGTCCCCTGTCCTGCGAACCCTTGCGTGTTGCTCGTCGCCTCTGCTCTGTCGCGCTGCCACAAATTTGCCCCCGGCGGGCGCGGCCGCCTTGCTCCCGCCCCGCTGGCCGTTGATGGCTGGACTCGCGTCTCTGACCGGCGTTGTAGGGTCCCTCCGCCGTCTCCTAACCGTGGGATCCTTAGTCTCGACCGGTGCTGTGCGCCTGTGTCGCCCTGGCTCCCTGCCTCCCTTCCCTGACCACCTCTTCCATCTCCGCTTCTCCCTCTGGCTCGTTGGTGGCCTCACCAGCGGCGGCCGGGGCGGCTGAAACCCTAGATCTGGTGGTGTCCACCGCGGTGGTGCCGGATCCAGGGTTTCGGGCCTCCGCACCTCCTTGTGGGCCTGGTGGGCATGGGGCCCCTCCCTCCCTTTTCTAGCGTATCGGACTTCCCCCCTCTACCTCTCGTGGCTCTTGGCCCTCGGGTGGCCCAGGCCTACCCCCCTAGCCCAACCCATCGACCCCAGCCCGGTGCGGTCGGGGTATATATGGGAGGTGGCGGGCGCGGCGAGTAAGGCTGGCTCTGCTGGCCCGATCTTGCGGCCTCCTCCTCCTCGCGGTGTTGCGGCCTTGGCGCGGGCCCTGGCCCAGCCCCCGGCGACCTCTGTTGGTGGTCGTGGTCGGTTCGTCCCCCGCGGCTCATCTGGGGCGTCGGGTCACCGTCCCCCCTTCGACGGTTAGGCCTCTGTTCCTGGTCCCTATGGGGATGGTATCCTTCCTCCGCCTCCCCCTGCTCCGGCGCGCCCCCCTCCTCCAGCCCATGTGGCCAATCCCACCCTCACCTGCTTCGCCTGCCACCGCCCAGGTCACTTCCAGTCTCACTGCCAAAGCCCTCCCTTTTGTCTCATCTGCAGGATGAACGGTCACCTCACGGTCGATTGCCATAATCCTCTTAAACCCCCTGCCTTCGTGCACTACGGCCTCGGCCTCCCTAGCTGTGCCTTCTTCGCGCTCGACAACGACGTACCTCTAGTGGTTCCCATCCCTGCACTCTCAGATGCTATCATATTCACAATCAAAGACAAGAAAATATCTCCCCAAGTTCTCCTCGATGAACTTCAGCTTTGGATGATGGCGGATGGTACTGGCAGATCCGCCAGTTATTTGAGTCTGAGTTCGCTGCCATCTTCCCCTCCAAAGAAAGCATGCGGATGATATCGTCGTGCACCAGTTTTACCTTTCCCCTTAACCAACTTGTTGTCTCTGTCAAGGCCGCCTCCAATGGCTCTAAAGCCATCTCCCCTCCGTCTCATGTTTGGGTCCTCGTTGATGACGTCCCACCCATGCTTCGCTCTCCAACCTTCCTTATGGCGTTCGGTGTTCTTATTGGTAAACCAATTGAGGTCGATCCGGCATCTCTGCTTGTCCTGGGCCCTGTGCGGGTGCGAGTTTGGTGTGTTGATCATCATTGTATCCATGGATCAGTTGATGTCTTCCCTTCTGCTGGTGGATTTCGTCTTAGGGTCTGGGTCGAGGGCACTGATGCTCCGGTGTCGCCCCCGCCCCCACCCCCTCGGCCGGCCTCTGACAAAGATGGCAAGGATGATGATGGTCTTTCG
>LR738715.1:268093588-268122985 GCA_902687465.1 Secale cereale
TTTGAGAGACTAATTGATATCATGCTTAGGTCGGATAGATCTAAGTTTCAAAGAATCAACATCAAGAGTAATTCTATCCACACTTCTAGCCAATTCATCAACTTTAAGCAATTTCTCTTCAAGCATAGCATTGAAATTCTTTTGCGAGATCATAAACTCCTTAACACTAGTTCAAATTCAGAAGGCATCTTTCCATAAGAGTTGTTGTAGGAATTACCAAAATTATTAGAGGAATTACTAGGAAAAGGCCTAGGATTAAAATTACATCTATAAGCCTTGTTACCAAAATTATTCCTACCAACAAAATTCACATCCAAAGATTCATTGTTATTCTCAATCAAAGTGGACAGAGGCATATCATTAAGATCAGAAGAAGCACTCTTAGCAGCAAACAATTTCATAAGTCCATCCATCTTTCCACTCAAAACACTAATTTCTTTGATAGCATGCACTTTTTTACTAGTAGATCTTTCGGTGTGCCATTGAGAATAATTAACCATAATATTATCTAGGAGTTTGGTAGCTTCTCCTAAGGTAGTTTCCATGAAAGTGCCTCTGGCGGCCGAATCTAAAAGATTTCTAGAAGCCAAATTCAAGCCAACATAAAAGTTCTGAATAATCATCCATAGATTCAAACCATGTGTAGGGCAATTATGTATCATTGATTTCATTCTCTCCCAAGCTTGTGCAACATGCTCATGACCTAGTTGCTTAAAATTCATAATATCGATTCTAAGAGAGATGATCTTAGTAGGAGGGAAATACTTAGAGATAAAAGCATCTTTGCACTTATTCCACGAATCAATACTATTTCTAGGCAAAGAGGAAAACCAAGTTTTAGCATGATCTCTAAGTGAAAACGGAAATAACTTCAATTTAACAATATCGTTATCCGTATCCCTTTTATTTTGCATACCACACAAATCAACAAAGTTGTTTAGATGGGTAGCTGCATCTTCACTAGGAAGGCCGGAGAATTGATCTTTCATGATAAGATTCAACAAAGCAGCATTGATCTCACAAGATTCAGCATCGGTAATAGGAGCAATCGGAGTGCTAATAAAATCATTGTTGTTGGTATTGGAGAAGTCACACAATTTGGTATTGTTCTGAGCCATAGTGACAAGCAAGCAATCCAACACACACAAGCGAACAAGAAGCAAGCGAACGAAAAACATACGGAGGAAGAAGGGCAAATAAAACGGCAAGGCTGGAGTGGGGGAGACGAAAACGAGAGGCAAATAAATGTAATGCGAAGGATAAGGGTTTGTGATAGGTACTTGGTATATGACTTTTGCGTAAGTCTCCCCGGCAACGGCGCCAAAAATTATTCTTGCTACCTCTTGAGCTTGCGTTGTATTCCCTCGAAGAGGAAAGGGATATGCAGCACAGTAGCGTAAGTATTTCCCTCAGTTTTTTAGAACCAAGGTATGAATCATGTAGGAGACCATGCGCCAGTTCCTCGCACCTGCACAAACAAATAAGAACTTCGCAACCAACACGATAAGGGGTTGTCAATCCCTTTACGGTCACTTACGAGAGTGAGATCTGATAGAGATGATAGTTATATTTTTGGTATTTTTGGTTTTAATAAAACAACAAATAAAAGCAAGTAAAGTAAAGTAGATGTAGATTGATATGTTGAGAATAGACCCGGGGGCCATAGTTTTCTCTAGTGGCTTCTCTCATGATAGTGATATTCTACGGCGGGTAAACAAATTACTGTCGAGCAATTGATAGAAAAGCGAATAATTATGAGACTATCTAGGCATGATCATTGTATATAGGCATCACGTCCGAGAAAAGTAGACCAAAACGCAATTCTGCATCTACTACTATTACTCCACACATCGACCGCTATCCAGCATGCATCTAGTGTATTGAGTTCATACGAATAGAGTAACGCCTTAAGCAAGATGACATTATGTAGAGGGATAAACTCAAGCAATATGATGAAAACCCCATATTTTTTATCATCGATGGGAACAATACAATACGTGCCTTGCTGCCCCTACTATCACTCGGAAAGGACACCGCAAGATTGAACCCAAAGCCAAGCACTTCTCCCATTGCAAGAACTATAGATCTAGTAGGCCAAACCTAACCAATAATTCTAAGAGACTTGCAAGGATATTATGAGCACACATAAAAAGTTCAAAGAAGAACCAAATATCTTTCATAGATAACCTTGATCATAAACTCACAATTCATTGTATCTCGACAAACACACCGCAAAAAGAGATTACATCGATAGATCTCCTCGAAGACCGAGGAGAACTTTGTATTGAGATCTGGAGAGAGAGAAGAAGCCATCTAGATACTAGCTATGGACCCGAAGGTCTGTGGTAAACTACTCACAACTCATGGTGAGGGCGATGATGATGATGATGAAGGCCTCCATGATGGATCCCCCTCCCGGAACAGGCTCCAAGATGGGATCTCCACGGGAACAGAAGCTACGGCGGTGGAATTAGGGTTTTCTCTCTGCGTATGGAGTTTCTGGGGTACGTAGGTATATATAGGAAGAAGGAGGGCACCGGGGGCCGTGTGGGCCAGCCTCGAGGCAGGAGGCGCGCCCTGGGAAGGGGGGCGCGCCCCCCACCCTCGAGGGCAGCCCAGCTGTCCCCTGACTTGGTCCTGACATTTTCTGTGCGTGATTTTCTCCAAAAATATCTCTCGCGAAGCTTTCATTCCGTTTGGACTCCATTTGATATTCCTTTTCTGCAAAAACCTGAAATAGGCAAAAAAACAGCAATCTGGACTAGGCCTTTGGGTTAGTAGGTTAGTCCCAAAAATGATATAAAAGTGAATGATAAAGCCCATTAAACATCCAAGACTTCATAAATAATAGCATGGGACAATCAAAAATTATAGATACGTTGGAGACGTATCAAGCCACTACCATAGCAACCTATGTACTCCCACCCGCATAACCCTCATAGGAAGGTAGGGTCATGCTTGATGCAAGTTTCAATATGAAAGAAACAAGGTGACCCACACAAGTGGTCATTATCTCAACATGATTCCGGTGTATTGGCAATAAGTGCTATATGACATGCATTGGAAAAAGGGGGTTTCATAGACATGGTCAAAGGGCTGCTTGCCTGTCTTAACCAAGTCCTTGGGGTCTTCAAATCCTCTAGTCCTTTTCCAAGTACTCTGTCTACTTCGTTAAATAACGCCGGAAACAAATCACAATAAGCAACACAACAAGGCAAAAATAAAAGTGCTCTAAAAATAGGAGTTGGACTTTTCTAGGATACCTCTGGTCATATGAAAAATGACCAAGGTAGTTTCATAGGCACTGGATCAATGGATAGTTTGGAACATTTCAATATGATGGAATCAATGGATTTAATGAACCTACAAGAAGTGTACAGAAGAATTATTTTGAAAAATGTGCAAAGGCACCCATTTAACAAGGAATGATTTTAGAAGCAGCTAGGAGTTGGTTTCACTTGATTTTGAGTTGAAAAGAATTTCCTATGATTTTGCAAAGTTGGCTATACATGGATAAATAGACCAATATTTGATGTGGTAGAGAAAGTATTGGGATAAATGTTCAAAAACTAAGTTATGAGCATATAAGTGCCTAGGAATTTGAATTGCATTTGGAATAATTTTGAGCTCTCTGTGATTTTCTAAAGTTCATCACAAAAATGGAAAAAATAGCATTTTGATAAATATTTGTGAAGAAAATATCTCTGGAAAAATGTGCAGGTAGCACCATGTGATAGATCATGATTTATGGAGTCACTGGAAATTTGAATCATCAAATTCGGAGTTTATTTGATTTGTTTATGGATTTTAGATGTTCACTGAAAAAAAGAAAAAGAAAAAGAATTGGCCAGATTATTTGCCGCCAATCTTAGCCTGTAGCTGGGCCGGCCCGGAGCCACTCCAGCCCAGGCGAACCGGTGCGCGCGTGCACGCACATTCAAACCTAACGGCTGGGGCCCGGCGGTTAGTGACAGAGAGGGGAGGGAGAGAGAGGTGAGGATGACAAGCGGGGCCGCCTGTCATCATCAACCTCGCGGCCAGGGAAGCGGTGAGCTCACCGGCGGCGATGTGGTTCACGGCGAGGTGATCCAAGGGCACGGGCATGCTCAGAGTGGAGTCGCGGTTCTAGTGGTATGGGAGTTGGCCACCGGAGGAGCCTGGTTCGTCGGCGGCGAGGTGGAACGGCTGCGGAGCGTCGGGAGGGTCCTGGTTTGCTCGTTCCGGGCTGCAACAGGAGCGGGAGAAGGAGGGGAATGGGTCAGTGAGGCCCGGTGGTTCCAGATCAAGCAAGAGCTGAGGCGGAGGGATGTTGTACCGTGAGATCACCGGTCGCCCGAGGCGGCGGAGCTCCGGTCGATCCCGTGCACAGAGGCCCTTCGAGGGCGACTAGGTGGTGCTGGCATGCTCTTGGGGGTGTGGGAATGAGATGGATGCCAGTGGAGAGGCCCGGGGCATGCTTATATAGCCGGGCGCCGGTCCACCGTGGACTCGTGCGCCGGCGAGGTCACGGGCGAGGCCAGAGGCCGTGCAGGCACACGTGAGAGTGTCCAGGCCGTTCGTGGATGAGGTCTACGCCCATGGGAGGGGAGAGGAGGAGCGGGGAAGGATCCAGAGAGCAGCAGCAGCAGCAGCAGGGAGAAGGAGGAGGGGGCCGACATCGTGTCGTGTCCCGGACGTCGAGGCGCCTCGGCTGACGCTAGGGGGAGGCCCGAGGTGGCCAGGCGCCGTGGATTGCGGGTGGCTACAGTGCGGGTGTGCACTGTAGCGCGCTCTGGAGCACGCCAATTGGATGCCAGAGCATGTCTTTGGCTTGTTGGGCGCGGCCACTTTGTCTGGGGGTTCTGGGAGGTGTAAACAAAGGGGATGTGGCCTTGGATGCCCTAGTGATCCATTGGGAGAGAAGAGAGGTAGAGGGATAGTGAGAATACGGCTGTCCAGCAGAGTTAAATGGGGTTTTACCTCCCTCAATCATTGATCTGAGGAGGAGAGGGAGTTCCTGGAGGTAGAAGGTGACTAGGAGTAGCTGTGGTAAAAACATAAGGCAATGGGGAATAGTGGAAGGGGTCAAAACAGTGGTTTTGGTAAAATGGCAAAAGGTGTTTGATGTGGTTTTGGGCAAGCAAATGACTTCCAATTAACATGAGACTTAACAGGATCAAATGGCATATAGAAATAGGGTATTCCACCAAGTTTGAGCTCATTTGAAGAAAGTTTTCAATGTAACTTTCGTAAACCCTAGAAATTAGCAGAAATGGCTTTTCCAAGATTTAGCCATGCAAATCATCCCTCCTTGATGCACCACTTGGTGTAGTGTCATCATTTGGGGTTGTGAGCATGTCCACAAAATTTGAAGCCACAAGTAAAAAGTTGGTAATGTAGAGTTGTTCAAATTTGGATCTGGTCAGAAAGGGTTTTGGGGCACTTTGGTGAGGTTATTCTTCTCCAATACTTGTGCCATTCGGTCTAGATGCTTAATTAGACCATTTTAGCATGTGCACCAAGTTTGAGATCATTTGGACAAGTTTGGCAATGTAAAGTTGCTCAAACTTCAAAATGGACAGAAATGGTTTTGAGGGGATTTGATGATGTTTTCTTGATCTTCAAGGCATGAGGCTTTGTAAGATCATCAAATATGTCATATTTGACATGATAGAATTTCCCTAGAATTTTTAGAGAATATTTCCTTTGTAAATATTTCAAAAGCTTGAAATATCCAGAAAGGGTACATGAAGGATTTGTCCAATATTTTGAAAATATTGTCCATATATAAGAGTTTCAACACTTGGTCATGTTCAAAATATTGGCCGAATCCCTCAGAAACCCTTTCTGGATATTTTAAGCTTTTGAAATATTTACAAAGGAAATATTCTCTAAAAATTCCAGGGAAATTCTATCATGTCAGATATGACATATTTTATGATCTTGCCAAGCCCCATGCCATGGGGAGCAAAAACATCATCAAAACCCCTCAAAACCATTCTGTCCATTTTTGAAGTTTGAGCAACTTTACATTGCCAAACTTGTCCAAATGCTCTCAAACATGGTACACATGCTAAAATGGTCTAATAATGCATCTATACCAAATGGCACAAGCTTTGGAGAAGGGTAACTTGATCGGAGTACCCCAAAACCATCTCTGTCCAGATTCAAATTTGAACAACTTTACATTACCAACTTTTTACTTGTGACCCCAAACTTGGTGGACAAGCCCACAACCCCAAATGATGACACTACACCAAGTGGTGCATCAAGAAGGGATGATTTGCTTATCTTAATCTTGGAAAAATCCATTTCTGTTGATTACTAGGGTTTACAAAAGTTGCATTGGCAACTTTGCCCAAATGAGCTCTAATTTGGTGAAAGGGCCTAATTATATGTGGCTTTCCATCCTGTGGAGTCTCATGCCAAATGAAACCCATTTACTTGCCCAAAACATCATCAAACACCTTCTGACACTTTTCCTAAAATGCCATTTTTGACCTCTTCCACTAATCTATATGGGCTCAAAGTTTTACCACAGCCTCTCAAAGTCCCCTTGCACCTCGAGTAACTCTTCACTGGCCTCAGCTCAATGATTAAAGGGTGAAACAGCCCCATTTACCTTTCTGGACAGCAGCATTCTTCTTCTTTCTCACCTCCCTCCTCATTCCAGTGGCCCTCCAGTGCATCCAACACCCCTCCCACATTCTTTACTCCCCCCTAGAGCTACCATACACCTTTGGCCATGCCCACATTACATAGATAATGGCCATGCCGGCCATTTGCATGCTCTGGAGCACGCTACAGTGCGCTCTGGCACTGTAGCCGCTCCTGACCCGGCGTCTCCGACCACCTCGAGCCTCCCCCTCGCACCAGCCGAGGCGCCTCGACGTCCGCGACACGCCACGGTCCTATCCCGCTCCTCCTTCTCCCTCCTGCTGCCCCTCCTCGCACGCGCACCGGTCGCCCGAGAGCTCCAATAAGCTTCCTCACACGGGCGGCATCTCTGGCCTTACCCCGCTCTCTCCCTTAGCTCCCCTCGGTGTAGTCCACACCCAGCAACACCCCAGACATGGCACCAGCTCCTCCCTAGCCCTGTGGCGACGAGCAGGAGTCCACCAGCGCATGGGACCACGGCACCCCGCCGTTCACCTATTTAAGGGCCTCCCCGAGCCGTACTCTCCTCATCACTTGCTCTCTTACTCCCCTAATCACCCCCTACACCACTCACCCCTCTCCAGACGAGCCCGAGCTCGAGATCGACCTCGAGCTCCGCCGCCTCGGGTCGCCGTCGATCTCAGGGTACAGGCCCTCTCCGCCGCTCCTCTTCCTCGATCTGGAACCACCACGGCTCACTGATCATTTCCCCTTTCCTCCCCGCTTCTTTTGCAGCCGGAACCGTCGACGCCCGAAGCTCCTCCGCGACGTAACCTCATTGCCGGCAAACCAGACCACCCCGGCGATCGCAACCACGTCCACCTGAACGGCGACTCGACGCTGAGTCCAGCCGTACCCTCGCCCGACCTCGCCGTGCCCTACATCGACGCCGGTGAGCTCGCCGGCCCTCTGTCGCAAGGCTAGGGATGACAGGCGGGCCCCGCCTGTCAGCCTGTCCTCTCCATCGCCCCTCTCTCTCTTGCTGACACCTCGGCCCCGCCCGTCAGGTTTAAACCTGGTGTGCGCGCGCATGCACCAGTGCGCTGGGCCGCCTCTCTGGCTGGGCCTGCTGCACTACGGCTATTCTGGCCCAGCAGGCATAGAGCCTTTCTCCTTTACTTTTCTGTCAAACTTGCAAAAATTCCTCTGGACTAAATATTAATCCAAATGAAATAATTCCAGTTCCTAAAATCTTGTAATATTCCAACCTATTTAATGATATAACTTTCACACTTATTCATCAACCTTTTCTGTACTGTTCAAATTTAAATTTAGATTTGACACTAAAACCTCTGTTCGAAAATCCATCTACCCCATTTTGTCACTCCAAATCCAAAACTAAGAATTTTTGCCCTCTTAGTTTTCCTTCTAGTATTTTATAAAAATAAGTTGACATTTTTCTGAGCACTTTGATTTTTCTGTTTTTATTATTGTCTTATTTTCCCGTTATTTTATTGCGACGATTAGATACCGTGTTTGACAAAGTTGCTGAAGAAGAAGAAGAAGAAGGAGAAGGATTTGAAGACTTTGAAGACCAAGCCAATCCAGGCAAGCATCCCTTTGACAATGATACCCCTCTTGTTCATCGGTACCCTTTTCCGATTGCATGATGATGAAATATGATGGTGGTAAACTTGTTGGGAACCACCACATGGTGCATACCCCTACTCATAACTTTACCTTGTGCATAGATGCAATGTCAAAAGATTAGTTGTTGATACATGATGTTGCATATGTACCATGAACCCTTCGTGGTTGCATTCTTTCGAAAACCCAATCGGGTGCCCCTAATGCCCGAGGGTGATGTTGAGTTAAGGCCACCACTTCAGGAAGAAGTGGTGTACCAAAGAGAGTTCTCGTGTGTGGGTAAAATAATGGATTATATTTATGTGTGATTACCGTCCCAACTGAACATGTGCAACCACTCTACCCCTTATGGGACGGGGCATTATTGATTACTTAGGCTGATACTAGCATGGTGCCCACATCACTAGTGACGGGGGAGACTTGAGGTCACTCCCGGGACGGGGCCATGCTTGGATAGGCGACCATGACTGTTTTTACACGGCACCGGACACATCGTTGGTCCCTTCATGTATGTGTGACAATGTAAAAAGGGCAAGTCACATGATCTTTCGTTTGTACACGAGGGTTGTGCACCAACGAGTGGACCCTATGTTAGTGTCGTCTAGGGAAAGGTAATGACCGGGTGCTTACCCCGGGTACTTGAGGTACCGCGGGATCGTGGATGACACGAAAGCTTCCCGGATCTTGTGGGTAAAGTGCGCAACCTCTGCGGAGTGTAAAACTATTCGAATAGTTGTGTCCACGGTCATGGACAGTTGGGAGGTGCTACTTAAACTATGTCCAGAATTTTACAATCTTGGTGAAAGTGTGTGTGTATTGAGTCAAGGTGGTGACTTGACTCATTGAAAGAAATAGAAATGAATTGAACTCTATTTATGTTGATATCTGTAACCTGTCCTCGAGGTTACCCAAGTACATTGATGCATGTCTCACAAATGGTAGAATATCTTATCTAGCTTGTAGCTAGGTTGCTTATTGTTGTACAACTTGCATTGTTACCTTGAACCAAATCATGGGTTGCTTGCGAGTACATTCAAAGTACTCTTTGGATTGCCACTGGTTATTTAATTGGCCAGGCATGGAAGAGCAGGAATTTGAAGAAGAATTCGATGGAGACGAACATGCGAACTAGGACGCTTTCCCAGTCAGAATGCTTGTAGGGTTAAGGCAGATGGAATGGGTCCTACTTATCTACGAAGACTTCCGCTATTCGAGTTTATTTGTTGTTCAGCCCATGGGGCTTTATCTATGTAAGACTTGGCCATAATGGTCATAATTTGTGTAAGACGGTATGTATGGATGTAAGACTCTTGTTATTCAGCTTATGTGTGTTTAGTGAGCATTGATCTCTGGGATCACTGTACACGTGCATTCGGTGACCTCGACTCATAAGTCGGGGTCCCCACAGAGCTGTTATCAGAACCATCCTGACTGTAGGGAGCCTTAGTTAGCATGGGCGTTAGTTAGGATGAGACCCTTGTCATAAACCTTCTGAACCTCTCTTCTTTTCTAAACCTTACCAAACCTGAGATATCACCAGCTTATTAACCTCTCCCATTCGACCTTTGTAGATGGCCGTTGTACCTGAAGAGTTCCTAACCACTGGGTTCCCCTTGCTTCTCGAGGATAACCTCTAGGAGTGCCAGTTTCACCGAGCACCCATCCTCACCTACCATGAGCATTGGGTTAGTGATACGTCCAAAACGTATCTATAATTTCTGCTTGCTCCATGCCTTTTTTGGGTGATATTGCTATGATATTTATACACTTCCATACACTTTTGATCATATTTGGACTAACCTATTAACTCAGTGCACCCCAGTGCCAGTTTCTGTTTTCTGCTGTTTTTGTATTTCAGGTTTTCCCGTCACGTAAACTGCCAGAAAAATCCCGGAAAAATTATATAAAAATCAGCGTTCCGGAAGCTTCCACACGGTCGAAGTAGGGCCGGAGGGGGCCACTAGGGCTCCAGGCACCCTGGTGGCGTGGCCCAACTCCTGGCCGCGCCGAGGGGGGCGCCTGGGCCCCCCAGGCCTCCGCTGATGCCCCCCTTTGGCATATATTTAACACACGTCCTGAAACCCTCGAGGACGGAACCCTTTTTCGCGATCTCATCTCTATTCCGCCGCCACCGCGCTTCCAAGATCGGGAGCACCAGGAGAACTCTTCCCGGCACCCTGCCGGAGGGGAGGATCACCACCGGGAGCCTCTCCACCACCATGGACGCCTCCCGGATGAGTTGTGAGTAGTCTCCCTTGGACCATGGGTCCATGACCAGTAGCTATGTGATGTTCCCCTCCCCTTCTTGTGATTCACTAATTAGACCTCGTGAGCTGCCCTACATGATCGAGGCACATATGTAATCCTTATGCTGTTGCTATGTTGAGTTTGCTGGGATCCGATGGATTGTGAGATTATGTTCAGATTGTGTTTGAGTAATATATTTGATTTACCTCTTTTATATTTATGTTCGTAAGTAATTCTTGCATGTTCTCCGTTGCTATTTATTGCTTTGGCCAAGTAGTAGGTAGTGACTCCAAGAGGGAACGTTATGCTCGATTGTCGGTTCATGCCCCTCGATGACTAGCTTGAGTGACAGAAACATGAGTCTAGGGGATGTGCTGTTGCCACAAGGGGGAAAACAACGGTGCATGTGCCTGCGGGTGCAAGGATTGTTTACTTTACGCAAAGTTCTTTTAATGCAGTTGTCTGTTGCTTTGAGTTTACACTATGGGTGGGACTCGCAACTTAATACCAGCGAGATGTTCTGGATAGATATCTCAAGGTGGATGATTAGTAGTAGATGCAGATGGATTTCGGTCTACTTGCCTTGGCGTACCGCCCATGCTTTGAACCTCTACCTTTCTTGCAACATAGTTAGCATTGGTTTGCGCGCATAATTATGTCAATTGCCCAGCTGTAATTTGTTTACCTCACATAGCTGTTTTATCGTCTTTTGGGAGAGAGAGATCACTAGTGAACATCATGGGACCCCGGTCCATATTACCATCACTGATCACATCCGCTATTTACTTTCTGTTTTTACTTACTATTTGCAGCAATACCTATCACCATTAACACTTGCGTTTGATCCTTTGTAAACGACAAGGCCGGAGGGATTGACAACCTCTCTGTACTCGTTGGGAGCAAAGTTATTTGTAACTGTGAGCAGGTCCAAGTTGATTGCTAATATCTGGCGCCGTTAGCAGTTGACACCTTCTTGTTGAAACTAGGAGTCTCAGGGGAAATCGATCCTTGGTATCTTTGCCAAGGGAAAACTACCGCTACACTGCATCTCAAACCTTCCACTTGGGGTAACCAACGAGGGGCGAGAAGCCATCAAGCAAAGTTTTCTGGCGCCGTTGCCGGGGACTCCACTCTTCAAGATAGGGGAGTTGCACGCTATCTTTTACCTTTGCTTTTTAGTCTTGTTAGTTTACCTTTCAGTTTTTTGCTTTAGTATTCTTTATCGAAAATCACAAAAATAGTTATCTTGCTTGCTTGCTACTATGGGTTCCACCGAGAACACCAAGTTGTGTGACTTCACTAGTCATAACAACGATGACTTTATCTGCACACCTATCACTACACCTGCCACTTCAGCACCTTCGTATGAAATTAAACCTGCTTTACTGAATCTAGTTATGAAAGATCAATTCTCTGGTGCTGGAGATGATGCTGCTTTACACTTAAACAATTTTGTTGAACTTTGTGATATGCAAAAGTACCAAGAAATAGATGGTAATATTGTTAAGCTTAAGCTTTTTCCTTTCTCCTTGAGAGGAGGAGCTAAAATTTGGTTTCAATCTTTGCCTAGAAATAGCATAGATTCATGGGACAAGTGCAAAGATGCTTTTATTGGAAAGTACTATCCACCTGCTAAAATTATCCAACTAAGAAGCAACATAATGAATTTTAAACAATTGGATAATGAACATGTTGCCCAAGCTTGGGAACGCATGAAATCTCTTGTCAAGAACTGCCCTACTCATGGTTTGACTACTTGGATGGTTATCCAAACTTTTTATGCAGGCTTGAACTTTACCTCGCGGAACTTGTTAGATTCGGCCGCGGGAGGAACCTTTATGTCAACTACACTTGGTGCTGCCACGAAGCTTCTCGATGAGATGATGACCAATTATTCTCAATGGCACACCGAACGCGCTCCAACAGGTAGGAAGGTAAACTCTGTCGAGGAGATTTCCTCCCTAAATGAAAAGGTTGACTTGATCATGTCTCTACTTTCGAAGCAATCTTCTATTGATCCTCGTGATGTTCCTTTAAATTCTTTGATTGCTCGAGAACAAGTAGATGTGAACTTTATCTGTAGAAACAATTTCAATAACAATGCTTATAGGAGTAATTTTGGTAGCAATCCTAGACCGTTCCCCTCTAATTCTTATGGGAACAACAATGCTTATCCTAGCACCAAGAACTCCACTACTAAACTAGAGATTATGCTTAAAGATTTCATCACTACCCAAAAAGCCTTTAATCAGAGTGTAGAAGAAAAACTAAAACAAACTAGATGATCTCTCTTCGAAGGTAGACAATTTAGCCCATGAGGTAGAATTGCTTAAAATTAGAACTTCTCCTCTTGAGGAGAGGAAGGTCACTCCTATGAATGCTATTCAAGTGCAAATTAATGAAAACATTAGGATGTTGGCTGAACTTAAAGAGAGATGGGCTAGAGAAAGGGAGGAAGAAGATAGAATTAAGAGCCTTCCTACCCACCACACTGTTGCTACTATCCAAGTTGTTGAGGATATCCAAACTCTTAGCACCCAATGCACTCCTGGTCCCAATGGACCTATTAATGGTGATGCTATGACCATAGAAACTACCAAACAAGTGAACCTAAAGGACACCACTACCACTTTACTTGATAGTAGTGACCTTGATTTTGATAATTGCACTCTTACCGAATTTATTGATTTCCTTCACAAGATGTCTAGAGACCCCCGCACTAGCACGCTTAACCTTGCCTTCACAGAGCATATCACTAATGCTCTCATCAAAGCTAGGGAGGAGAAACTTAGAGTAGAAGCCTCCATACCTAGAAAGCTAGAAGATGGTTGGGATCCTATGATTAAAATTAAGTTGAATAACTTCTCTTGCTATGCTTTATGTGATGTTGGAGCTGGTACCTTCGTTATGCCCAAAAGAATATATGATATGCTTAAATTGAAACCTTTTGATTCTTGTTCTTTTGGTGTTCGTCTTGTTGATTCTTCCATAAAGAAACCTTTGGGGAGGATCGACGATGTTCTTATCATTGTCGATGACAATTACATTCCCGTTGATTTTACTATTATGGATATTGAATGTGAACCTTCTTGTCCAATTATTTTGGGACGTCCTTTCCTTCGCACCGTTGGTGCTATCATTGACATGAAAGAGGGGAATATAAAATTCCAATTTCCTCTCAAGAAAGGGATGGAACACTTCCCTCGAAAGAAGATTAAGTTACCTTTTGAGTCCGTTATACGGGCTAGCTATTCTTTTACTCTTGATAAAACTTGATCTCTATGCATTATGCCTAGCTTAAAGGCATAAAAGAAAGCGCTTTTGGGAGGCAGCCCAATGAATAAATTTTATTTTGCTTTTGTTGTGTCTTGATGTTGTTACTATAGTGGCATCTTCATAGTATCTTTACTTTTCAACTTTGTGCCAAGTGTAGCCTCTGATTGCAAGAAAGTTCAAAAGTTGTGACGTGCTGTCCAGGAAACAGATTCTGTCCTTGGACAGAAAAAATCGTATAAAATCACCATATCATCTTTTTGGTCTGAATTATTTCGACAGCGTGCTCTATACAATTTTCTTTCGGGCGTCTGCTCTTAGTTTTTTTATTAGAGTTGCAGAGGTGCCCCGAAAAATCATTTACTACCTGTTGTTCTGTTTTTCACAGATTCTGTCCTGTTTTGCCTTTCCTTCATTTTGCAAACCTTGAGCTTGCTTTTTCTTTGCAAAAACCTTTTGGCAATCTTGAGAAACAGTAGACCTTCAAGAATATCCTTATTTCCAGCAAGGAACAATTATATTATTATGGGTACTAACCTCGCTAATCAGATTATGATGAGTTATGTATGAAGGGAGTTTTCAAGTGTGCGAGGGAAGATGATAAAAAGATTTAGGAGTGTTAAACGCTCAAGCTTGGGGATGCCCCCATGCACCCCCAAGAAATATTCAAGAAGACTCAAGCGTCTAAGCTTGGGGATGCCCCCGTGCATCCCCTTCTCCATCAACATTATCAGTTCGTCTTTCGTTCCACTATATTTTTATCACTTCATGTGTTATGTGCTATGCTTGGAGCGTCTTGCTCTTAGTTTCCTTTCTAGTTTTCTTTAGCTTTTCATAACGAGTTGGAATTCAGCTTTCTTTGTGTGGGAGAGAAACACGCTCCACTTCAACCTAGAACACAACATAGAATTTTCATGTCTATCTTTGCTGTGTATGTTCTTTGTCTTTCAATAGCTACTATCATGTTCAGCTCTTAGCTTTCATGCTTATGTTTTTAAAGAGCTTTTGTTTAGTTGGTTGCTTGAACTCTCTTTAGTTATCATGCTTATCTTATTAAGAGAGTTTGCTTCTGTTGCATTGGTTGATATGTCTATGATAAAAATGCTACGTGCATAATGGTGCTTAGTAGTTCATGTTTTCTTATGGTTAGTCTCAAATAGCTGGGAGGTTCCCAATGTGTTATTGGAGTACCAACATGATTTGTTTGCCTATGATGTGGTATGGTTTAGTAATATCTTCCTTCAAGAATTTATTTTGATTGACTTGGCGTATGCTCACGCATATTTAAGACTGTAAAGAAAGTGTGTCAAGCCTTGATGATCTTTTGTTTCTGAGTAGCGATATAACTTCCATGCCTGATTCAATGTTGCTTTGTCGCTCTGCATGATTATGACTGTCATTGCTCTTTTAGTTGGTCGCTCCCAGTCTTTTGCTAACCTCCACCTGTACTAAGCG
The DNA here is from genome assembly GCA_902687465.1 of Secale cereale. Taxonomy (NCBI): domain Eukaryota; kingdom Viridiplantae; phylum Streptophyta; class Magnoliopsida; order Poales; family Poaceae; genus Secale; species Secale cereale. Next base: position 268,108,787 of record LR738715.1, read on the forward strand.
GACTGACTGCTTGTGCATCCAAAATCCTTTAAACCAGTTATGCCATATGAGTCCACCATACCTTCCTATACATGGTATTTACCTGCCATTCCTAACGAAGACTTTCATGTACCATCTCGAAATTATTCAAAAAAAAGCATTCCTATTTTGTGCCTCTGTTTTAGTTCATGAGGAAGTAGTAGTTAATTCATGATCTTTTTAAGTTGGACAAGCTTCACCCCGGGATTGCATGTCTAATGTGCAAACCCATAATACGAGAAGGAACTAGCAAAGAGTGCGCCCGGCTCAAAAATAATATAACAAACAAACCCTCCTTCACGCTTTGTTCATGAGAAATCAGAAAACTTTGGCAGTGATAAACAAAGGAGATTAAGAGGATGTGATCGTCCTCATTCGGGAGCCGTTCCTCGAAACTTGTCCATCTCAAGAAGTGATTGAGTTGTCTGCTAGCATTCGTTGACGGAACATGCATAATCTAAACAAAATAATTATTACCTCTGTTTTTAAAACCAAGAGCTCTGGTACATGTTTTGTCTTTGTTTCCGACTACGGGTTTTCAACCTTGCCAACAAAAGCCACGGTTCGAGAGTCTCCACCTTCTTTTAAAGCACCAACTATTAAGAGCATGATTGTCATTCTGAGTGTAATGTGCATTGTCCCAAAGTAGCATTGTCTTTTGCATGATTGTGATATCGTTTATTCTGAAATCATTGTATCTAGTCATCACTTAAACCTTGGAGGTGCCCCTGCATTTATGTTTTGCTTCACTAAAGGGGGCAAGCGAGATATCACCTTATCATATTTGCACATCATGCTCATTACAAATCTATTTGATGTTTCAGTATCATATTGTAAAACTTTCAGTTCTTTGTGAGTCTCTCATGAGGCAACTTAATTACTGCAGATTCATTGTCTCGGTAAGTTTTTGTCATATGACTATGAAAAGTCCTATATGGTTAATAGCATGTCACCACAGAAATTATTCTTGTTATCATTTACCTACTCGAGGACGAGCAGGAATTAAGCTTGGGGATGTTGATACGTCCAAAATGTATCTATAATTTCTGCTTGCTCCATGCCTTTTTTGGGCCATATTGCTATCATATTTATACACTTCCATACACTTTTGATCATATTTGGACTAACCTATTAACTCAGTGCACCCCAGTGCCAGTTTCTGTTTTCTGCTGTTTTTGTATTTCAGGTTTTCCCATCACGTAAACTGCCAGAAAAATCCCGGAAAAATTATATAAAAAATCATCGTTCCGGAAGCTTCCACACGGTCGAAGTAGGGCCGGAGGGGGGCCACCAGGGCTCCAGGCGCCCTGGTGGCGCGGCCCCCCTCCTGGCCGCGCCTGGGGGGCGCCTGGCCCCCCCAGGCCTCCGCTGATGCCCCCTTTGGCATATATTTAACACGCGTCCCGAAACCCTCGAGGACGGAACCCTTTTTCGCGATCTCATCTCTGTTCCGCCGCCGCCGCGCTTCCAAGATCGGGAGCACCAGGAGAACTCTTCCCGGCACCCTGCCGGAGGGGAGGATCACCACCGGGAGCCTCTCCACCACCATGGACGCCTCCCGGATGAGTTGTGAGTAGTCTCCCTTGGACCATGGGTCCATGACCAGTAGCTATGTGATGTTCTCCTCCCCTTCTTGTGCTTCACTAATTAGACCTCGTGAGCTGCCCTACATGATCGAGGCACATATGTAAGCCTTATGCTGTTGCTATGTTGAGTTTGCTGGGATCCGATGAATTGTGAGATTATGTTCAGATTGTGTTTGAGTAATATATTTGATTTACCTCTTTTATATTTATGTTCGTAAGTAATTCTTGCATGTTCTCCGTTGCTATTTATTGCTTTGGCCAAGTAGTAGGTAATGACTCCAAGAGGGAACGTTATGCTCGATTGTGGGTTCATGCCCCTCGATGACTAGCTTGAGTGACAGAAACATGAGTCTAGGGGATGTGCTGTTGCCACAAGGGGGAAAACAACGGTGCTTGTGCCTACGGGTGCAAGGATTGTTTACTTTACGCAAAGTTCTTTTAATGCAGTTGTCTGTTGCTTTGAGTTTACACTATGGGTGGGACTCGCAACTTAATACCAGCGAGATAATCTGGATAGATATCTCAAGGTGGATGATTAGTAGTAGATGCAGATGGATTTCGGTCTACTTGCCATGGCGTACCGCCCATGCTTTGAACCTCTACCTTTCTTGCAACATAGTTAGCATTGGTTTGCGCACATAATTCTGTCAATTGCCCAGCTATAATTCGTTTACCTCACATAGTTGTTTTATCGTCTTTTGGGAGAGAGACATCACTAGTGAACATCATGGGACCCCGGTCCATATTACCATCACTGATCACATCCGCTATTTACTTTCTGTTTTTACTTACTATTTGAAGCAATACCTATCACCATTATCACTTGCGTTTGATCCTTTGTAAACGACAAGGCCGGAGGGATTGACAACCTCTCTATACTCGTTGGGAGCAAAGTTATTTGTATCTGTGTGCAGGTCCAAGTTGATTGCTAATATCTGGCGCCGTTAGCAGTTGACACCTTCTTGTTGAAACTAGGAGTCTCAGGGGAAATCGATCCTTGGTATCTTTGCCAAGGGAAAACTACCGCTACACTGCATCTCAAACCTTCCACTTGGGGTAACCAACGAGGGGCGAGAAGCTATCAGTTAGCGACACTGAGGTGGAGTACCATGTGGAAGTAATCGTGAAGGCAAACGATCCTCCCACAAGTTGGTTCTTCGAGGGACCCCAGATGGCAACACTACCCCTCGCTGTCGAGGCAGCTGCACTCAAGGCACTAACCCGCCTCCGAGTACTTCTTCCGGAGATGGCAACCAAGATGACAACCCGATTCTTGCCTTACTGGAAGGAAGGTGAAGATGAAAGCAGCGCGCAAGCCCCTCCACTGAAGGAAGGACTTCCACTTCGATTCCAGACCTACTTCAGCCTTTGTGCCGACAGCTTGGCACAAGATTTGGCCTCGGAATCGATGAAGCTCTGAGAAGAACTCCACAAGACCAAGGCACTTCTTCGACGAGCACAAGAGAAGACGGATAGGATCAAGAAGGAAGGGGCACCTCCCGGGCAACCTGCTGTCGCGTATCGAGGCGGAAGGCCCTTAGGAGATGTATCTTCCAAGGATGAAGAACCACCCCAGTGACGCCATATGACGGCAAGGGAATATCGCAAACTTATCCCTGCACCATCGGCAAAACACTGCCGTGTCCAACTCCTCCACTCCCCCACACCCTCATGTGATAGGGGGGCCCAGACAGATGAAGACAAGGAGGAAGACCCAGAAGAGCCAGAATACGCGACCGAGCATTCCGCCACTTAGGCATTATTCGCAACTCGGATATGCCAGCTCGTGACCTCTACGGTAGGATAGGTCGTGTAACCCCTATGCGAAGTCGAGTCCTAGTATGGTTCATATGAAGCCATCTAGTGTTTGCTTTTGTTGTGTTTGGATGTACGTCGTATCTTCCCTCCGGGAATGTGTAAATGACTACATCACCCATTTGGAATTTTAATGAATGTGTTTGGCCCTTTTGGCCCTTGCATGAAAATAATTAGTGTCACACCCACCCCCTTACTAGGCACCCATCTTTATTGCTTTCCCTCTCCATTCCAAATCATAAGACCTTGACCGCTCCAATAGGATGCCTGTTGTAACTCGTACTGGTACCTCTACCCAGCAGCCCGAAGCCGGAGCATCCGCCCAAGCAGAGGCCAGCCAAGACCAAACCCACGACCAAGCTCCACCACCACCTCCCCCGGTCATGGACATGGCTCAGCTTCTCCAAGCCTTCTGAGAGGAACGCCAAGCCAACACCGCAGCCCTCCAGATGATTGATCAAGCCGTCACCAACAACCGCCAGCCGGCGGGGAATGGCAATGGACGTTCTACGTTGGCAGAGTTCAAGAAGCATGCACCGTCAACCTTCATCGAGACTGCTGAACCCCTGGATGCAGACGACTGGGTCCGCACCATTGAGGACTTGCTGGAACTAGTCGGCTGCACCGAAGACCGCGAGAAGGTGGCTTATGCTGCCCACTGCCTCGTGGGGACTGCTAGAGCTTGGTAGGATGGATTCAAGGTCATGCATGCTGGGCAAGACGTCACTTGGAATAACTTCAAGGCAGAATTCCGCAAGGCCCATATTCCTTCCGGGATCATGGCTATTAAGAAGCGTGAGTTTCGAGCCCTGAAGCAAGGAAGTGGCACTGTCAAGGAGTACATGCAGAAGTTCAGTGTTCTATCAAGGTATGCCCCTGAAGATGTCAGCACGGATGTTGCAAAGAGGGAGCACTATGGAAGGCCTCAATCAGACTCTGCAGTACTCGCTTGTTGTGTGTGACTGCCCAACCTTTCCTAACCTGGTGAACAAAGCACTCATGCTTGAAGACAAGCGGCGTGCTCTGGAAGACACTCGCAAGCGCAAGATGGTCATCAAGGGAAGTTCCAGTAACCAGAAACCTCGCCCGTGGCAGTCAGCCCCGGTCAAGCCAACTTGTCAGCAGCCAAGAGCTCATGCACCTCGCACCAACTATTAGCCTCAGCAGTATGTCAACCCAAGGCCAGCATTCAACCCCAATAACAGTGGTGGCAACAAGATCAATAACCCAAACCAAGTCACTTGCTTTGGATGTGGTCAGTCAGGACACATCTCAAGGGTGTGCTCCAACAAGAAGCCTGATGCCCCGCACCCCAATGCGCAGAACCCAGGACAAGGCTGCGGGATGCTGCCAAGGAACCAAGCTCCTCGCAACCCGCCCAACCGTGGGAAGGGGCGTGTGAATCACGTCACTGCAGAAGAAGCCCAGGAAGACCCGGACGTCGTGCTGGGTACGTTCCTTGTCAACTCAGCACCTGCAACTGTCTTGTTTGATTCTGGAGCCACGCATTCATTTGTCACTCAAAGATTTGCATTAAAAAGTGGCATGACCCCTACACCCCTGAATAACCCCATGGTGGTACAAACCCCCGGAGAAGAGATGAGAGCCAAGATAGGCTGTAAGGGAGTCGGTATTGTCATTAACGGGGTAGATTTCCTAGCAGACCTTATCATCCTGAGATCACAAGGCTTGGATGTGATCCTAGGCATGAATTGGCTCAGCAAGCACCAAGGCTTATTAGACTGTGCCAATCGGACTGTCACTGTGACCAATGACCAAGGAGTCGAAGTTAAGTTTGCCTCCAACTCCTCTTCTGCTCAAACCACTCAAGTCAACTGTCTGTCTGAAGTTGGACTGGAGCAAGTGCTAGTAGTATGCGAGTACCCCGATGTCTTTCCGAATGAACTATCGGGAATGCCCCCTGACCGTGACATTGAGTTCATCATCGAGCTCATGCCCGGGGCAGGACCCATTTATAAGAAGCCTTATAGAATGGGGACGGAAGAATTAGCCGAGTTGAAGAAGCAACTGGAAGAGCAGTTGAGGAAGGGATTTATCCGTCCTAGTGCCTCCCCTTGGGGATCACCTGTTCTGTTTGTGGCAAAAAGGGACGGTACCATCCGCTTATGCATTGACTACCGTTCCCTCAATGAAGTTACAATTAAGAACAAGTATCCACTTCCCAAGATTGAAGATCTGTTTGATCAACTCAGCGGAGCCAAGGTGTTCTCCAAGATCGACCTCAGATCTGGGTACTACCAGCTGAAGATCAGACCCCAAGATATTCCGAAGACGGCATTTGTAACAAGATATGGCCTGTATGAGTGCATGGTCATGTCCTTTGGATTAACCAATGCCCCATCTTACTTCATGTATCTCATGAATAAAGTCTTCATGGAATATTTGGGCAAGTTTGTTGTTGTCTTCATTGATGACATTCTTGTCTTCTCGAAAACGGAGGAAGAGCACGAGCAACATTTGAGGATGGTCCTAGACAAGCTTCGAGAGCACCAACTATATGACAAATTCAGCAAATGTGAGTTTTGGCTGCATAAAGTTGGATTCTTAGGTCATGTCTTGACCGAGGAAGGATTGTCAGTTCATCCCGCAAAAATCAAAGCTATGACCCAATGGCAATCCCCAACGACCGTCAAGGAAGTCAGAAGCTTCCTCGGACTTGCGGGCTATTACCGCAAATTCATGGAAGGATTCTCCAGCATTGCCCGGCCAACGACTCGGCTCCTGAAGAAGAAGAAGAAGTTTGAATGGACACCAAAATGCGAAGAAAGCTTCCAAGAGCTCAAGAAGAGATTGACCACCGCTCCAGTTCTGGCAACACCTGATATTCACAAAGAGTTCGTGATATATTGTGATGCCTCTCTAACCGGATTGGGAAGCGTTCTGATGCAAGAAGGACGAGTCATAGCTTACCTCTCAAGGTAGCTACGACCTCATGAAGAGAACTACGCTACTCACGATCTTGAGTTAGCAACAGTAGTTCATGCCTTGAAGACATGGTGGCATTACCTCCTAGGGAAATGGTGTGAGATATACACAGACCACAAAAGTCTGAAGTATATTTTCACCCAGAAGGAATTGAACATGAGGCAACGAAGATGGTTGGAACTAATCAAGGATTATGACCTCAGTGTTCAATATCACCCCGGGAAGGCTAACGTGGTAGCCGATGCCTTAAGAGAAAGGCTTGCTCCCTAGATGCCAAAATTCAAAGAAGGCAGCCAGCCTTGTTTGAAGAGCTGGAACAATTCAGCTTGGAATTGGTCACCCATGGATTTCTAGACCATATGGAAGTCAAACCAACCCTGATGGACGAAGTCAAGGAAGCACAAGGTGGGCACGCAAGCATTGAAGGCATCAAGAAGAAGATGAAGCTAGGCAAAGCCCCAGGATTCTCCAAGGACAAGCACGGGATTGTTTGGTACAAAGGCCACATCTGCGTACCAAACAAGATTGACCTAAAGAATTTGATCTTGCAAGAAGCGCACGACACTCCGTATTCCATCCACCCTGGAGGAACTAAGATGTATCAAGACTTGAAGGAAAGATTTTGGTGGCACGGGATGAAAAGAGAGATTGCCACCTATATTGCAACGTGTGATGTGTGCCAAAGGGTCAAGGCTGAATATCAGCGACCCGCTGGATTGCTCCAACCACTCAAAGTTCCTGAGTGGAAGTGGGATAAAGTCGGAATGGACTTCATCACTAGATTACCAAGGTCGAATAAAGGACATGACTCCATCTGGGTCATAGTCGACCATTTGACCAAGGTAGCCCATTTCATTCCTGTCAAGACTACCTATGATAGCAACCAGCTGGCAACTCTCTACATCGACCGAATCACGAGCCTTCATGGTGTTCCTAAGGAGATCGTGTCAGATCGAGGAACCTAGTTTACCTCAAGGTTCTGGAAGAAATTCCAAGAGGCCCTAGGAACCAAGTTTTCTTTCAGCACGGCTTTCCACCCGTAGACTGGAGGTCAGACAGAGCGAGTAAATCAAATACTCGAAGACATGCTCCGAGCATGTGTCTTGGCATATGGAGCCAAGTGGGAGGATTGCCTCCCTTTTGCCGAGTTCTCCTATAACAACAGTTATCAGTCAAGCCTTCAGATGGCACCATTTGAGGTGTTGTACGGACGCAAGTGTCGCACACCCCTCAACTGGTCAGAGACTGGAGAAGGGCTAGTCTTTGGATCAGATATTCTCCTCAAAGCAGAAGAGCAAGTCCAACTAGTCAGAGAACGTTTGAACGCCGCCAAGTCAAGACAAGAGAGCCACGCCGATTCATGTCGCCGAGATATGAGTTTCCGTGTTGGAGACCATGTGTACCTGCGAGTAACTCCTCTGAAGGGAACCAAGTGTTTCCACGTTAAAGGGAAGCTCGCGCCAAGGTTCATTGGCCCCTTTGAGATCACTGCACGACGAGGAGAAGTGGCTTACTAGTTGGAACTACCACCTGAGCTATCCGATGTGCACAACGTATTCCACGTGTCACAACTCCGGAAGTGTCTCCAAGTTCCGAACAAGCTTGATCTCTACAAGGATGTCGATCACCAAGCCATTGGTCTTCAGCCTGATTTGACTTACCGTGAGAGGCCCCTTCGCATTCTGGATGAAGCAGAGCAACGGACGCGAAGCCGCACCATCAAGTACTTCAAGGTCCAGTGGAGCAACCACACGGAAGCAGAAGCAGCTTGGGAACGTGAAGACTATCTTAGGTCTGAGTATCCCGATCTCTTTTAAAGCCTAGTTTAGGAATCTCGGGGACACAGCCTTTTGATATGCCCGAGTTCACCACACTCGTAACATGTGATGGAAGCAAAGAGGTTGTTATCCAGTCTTGGGTCATATTGTTAGTGGCCTGACGATGGTCCTCCACGACGTGGATATGGAAATCTAGTCCTATGCCTTCTTCTTGGGGTCCGATTGCGAGCTCCTTGAAGCTCTTCGATATGTTGCTTCTGATTGGCAATGTAGACTTATAGGGCAGTAATTTTTTGTTCCAGTTCGATCACCTTCTTCTTCTCAAGGCAGTGGAGATGTAGAAGTGAAGGAAAATCCTTGCGAGACTTGAGGAATTCTTCAGGCAAAGCAGATCTGGAGCTTGAGGGTTGGGTCTTCATCTCCTATGGGAATCATTGCTTGAGAGGTGGTTCCTGTTCCACTTTTGCTGGGTAGGTAACATGTAGCTCGACCTTCCTTCGTTTCTGGGAGGAGGTCTTGAAGGCGGAGAAGGGCTTCATAGGCCACTTGCTGAATGGCTAGGTCCTGAGTTGGCATAGGTGGTCCGATAAAGAACCAGCCTTGAGGTGAGGTCTTGGCAGGTACAATCACTTTGGCATATGATTCTGTTTTGAATTCGCCATTTTCCAGTTCGTGCAGGGTGTACACCGACTCTGAAGGATAGTGGCATTGCTGGAGGCAGTCCCTTAGGAGTGGTGGAAATCCAGTCATGAGGAGTCTTGTGGGGGCGACGGCCATCTACAAGAAGGTTAGAGGAGGGTCAATATGACAAGAGATGCCAGACAAGCGTGAAAGGTTGTTATTGCTGGCTAGTTCAGAAGAGGAGAGAAGTGGAATAAGTCTTGCAAGTGATTTGGAGGTCTCGGGTCTAGTCCTTGTCCTAACTAACGTCCATGCTAACTAAGGCTTCCTACAGTCAGGATGGTTCTGATACCAGCTCTGTGGGGACCCCGACTTGTAAGTCAAGATCGCCGAATGCACGTGTACAATGATCCCAGAGATCAATGCTCACTGAACACACAGAAGTTGAATAACAAGAGTCTTACATCCATACATACCGTCTTGCACAAATTATGACCATTATGGCCAAGTCTTACATAGAAAATGCCTCATGGGCTGAATAACAAATAAACTCGAATAGCGGAAGTCTTCGTAGATAAGTAGAACCCATGCCATCTGCCTTAACCCTACAGGCATTCTGACTGGGAAAGCGTCCTAGTTGGCATGTTCGACTCCATAGAACTCTTCTTCAAATTCCTGCTCTTCCATGCCTGGCCAATTAAATAACCAGTGGCAAGCCAATGAGTACTTTGAATTTACTCTCAAGCAGCCCATGTTTTTGGAACAAGTATGACAAGGTATGAAATAGCACTAATAGGGTATGTTTGCAGAAAACAAATTTGTGGGTGCAATGTCATGAGCTACCTTTTTAGTGAAGCATGCATCATAGGAGAATATGTTACTGATACCAACATAGGCAAGTTATGATCTCTTTCATCTTGTCAAGTCTTTTGACTTAATTCAAATGGTGCTTCCACACCCCCACGCACACACAGGGTTTCGCAAACATTGGACGTAGCCCAAGAGCGGTTACCCAACCATCCTTAACCGTGGACACGGCTATTCGAATAGTTTTACACTCCGCGGAGGTTGCACACTTTACCCACTAGATTTGGGGAACTTCCGTGTCATCCACGACCCGCGGTACCTCAAGTACCCGGGGTAAGCACCGGATCACTATCTTTCCCTAGACGACACTAACATAGAGTCCACTCGATTGGTAGCAACCCCCCATGCCCAACATTTCTCATCTTAATATTTTGGAGCCTCGCTCCCATATTCATCACATACCACAAGCACGGGGTACCAACGGTGTGTCTGGTGCCCTGTAAAGACAATCATGGCCGCCTATCCAAGCGCGACCCCATCCCGAGAGTGACCTCATGTCACCCCAGTCACTAGTAATGCGGACACCATGCTAGTATCGGCCTAGGTAATCAATAATGCCCTTTCCCATATAAGGGTAGAGTGGTTGCGCATGTAAGGTTGGAATAAAGGTCGCAACTTAAACCAATCCGTTTGAAAAACATCACACACACTTGCCTTGGTACACCACTTTGTCATCAAGTGGTTACCCAACTCATCCTCTCCCTCGGGCATAAGTGACACCTGATGGGGTTTTCGAAAGAGCCTTATTAAAGTACTATGCTTCCACCATTATGCACATTCCCGTTCCACTTGCATAGCCACTACCATAGCAACCTATCTACTCCCACCCGCATAACCCTCATAGGAAGGTAGGGTCATGCTTGATGCAAGTTTCAATATGAAAGAAACAAGGTGACCCACACAAGTGGTCATTATCTCAACATGATTCCGGTGTATTGACAATAAGTGCTATATGACATGCATAGGAAAAAGGGGGTTTCATAGACATGGTCAAAGGGATGCTTGCCTGTCTTAACCAAGTCCTTGGGGTCTTCAAATCCTCTGGTCCTTCTCCAAGTACTCCGTCTACTTCGTCAACTAATGCCGGAAATAAATCACAATAAGCAACACAACAAGGCAAAAATAGAAGTGCTCTAAAAATAGGAGTTTGACTTTTCTAGGATACCTCTGGTCATATGAAAAATGACCAAGGTGGTTTCATAGGCATTGGATCAATGGATAGTTTGGAACATTTCAATATGATGGAATCAATGGATTTATTGGACCTACAAGAAGTGTACAGAAGAATTATTTTGAAAAAATGTGCAAAGGCACCCATTTAATAAGGAATGATTTTAGAAGCAGCTAGGAGTTGGTTTCACTTGATTTGGAGTTCAAAAGAATTTCCTATTATTTTGCAAATTTGGCTATACATGGATAAATAGACCAATATTTGATGTGGTACAGAAAATATTGGGATAAATGTTCAATAACTAAGTTATGAGCATATAAGTACCTAGGAATTTGAATCATTGAATTTGGATTAATTTGAGCTCTATGTGATTTTCTAAAGTTCATCACAGAAATGGAAAAACAGCATTTTGGTAAATATTTGTGAATAAAATATCTCTGGAAAAATGTGCAGATAGCACCATGTGATAGATCATGATTTATGGAGTCACTGGAAATTTGAATCATCAAATTTGGAGTTTATTTGATTTGTTTATGGATTTTAGATGTTCACTGAAAAAAGAAAAAGAAAAGGAATTGGCCAGATTATTTGCCGGCGAATCTTAGTCTGTAGCTGGGCCGGCCCGAAGCCACGCCAGCCCAGGCGAACCGGTGCGCGCGTGCACGCACGTTCAAACCTGACGGCTGGGGGCCGGCGGTCAGCGATAGAGAGGGGAGGGGGAGAGAGGTGAGGATGACAGGCGGGGCCCGCCTGTCATCTTCAACCTCGCGACCAGGGAAGCAGCGAGCTCACCGGCGGTGATGTGGTTCACGGCGAGGCGATCCAAGGGCACGGGCATACTCAGAGTGGAGTCGCGGTTCTGGTGGTACGGGAGTTGGCCGCCGGAGGAGCCTGGTTCGTCGGCGGTGAGGTGGAACGGCGGCGGAGCGTCGGGAGGGTCTTGGTTTGCTCGTTCCGGGCTGCAACAGGAGCGAGAGAAGGATGGGAATGGGTCAGTGAGGCCCGGTGGTTCCAGATCGAGCAAGAGCTGAGGCGGAGGGATGCTGTACCGTGAGATCACCGGTCGCCCGAGGCGGCGGAGCTCCAGTCTATCCCGTGCACAGAGGCCCTTCGAGGGTGACTAGGGGGTGCTGGCATGCTCTTGGGGGTGTGGGAATGAGATGGATGCCAGCAGAGAGGCCCGGGGCATGCTTATATAGCCGGGCGCCGGTCCACCGTGGACTCGTGCGCCGGCGAGGTCACGGGCAAGGCCAGAGGCTGTGCAGGCACACGTGAGAGTGTCCAGGCCGTTCGTGGATGAGGTCTATGCCCATGGGAGGGGAGAGGAGGAGCGGGGAAGGATCCAGAGAGCTCGCGCGTGTGAAGCCGTTCACTGGAGCTCGCGGCCGGTCGGTGCACGTGTGAGAGCAGCAGCGGGAGGGCGAAGGAGGAGGTGGCCGATAGCGTGTCGTGTCTTGGACGTCGAGGTGCCTCGGCTGACGCGAGGGGGGGCCTGAGGTGGCCAGGCGCTGCGGATTGGGGGTGGCTATAGTGCGGGTGTGCACTGTAGCACGCTCTAGAGCACGCCAATTGCATGCCATGGCATGCCTTTGGCTTGTTGGGCGCGACCACTTTGTCTGGGGGTTCTGGGAGGTGTAAACAAAGGGGATGTGGCCTTGGATGCCCTAGTGATCCATTGGGAGAGGAGAGAGGTAGAGGGATAGTGAGAATAGGGCTGTCCAGCAGAGTTAAATGGGGTTTTACCCCCCTCAATCATTGATTTGAGGAGGAGAGGGAGTTCCTGGAGGTAGAAGGTGACTAGGAGTAGCTGTGGTAAAAACATAAGGCAAGGGGGAATAGTGGAAGGGGTCAAAACAGTGGTTTTGGTAAAATGGCAAAAGGTGTTTGATGTGGTTTTGGGCAAGCAAATGACTTCCAATTGACATGAGACTTAACAGGATCAAATGGCATATAGAAATAGGGTATTCCGCCAAGTTTGAGCTCATTTGAAGAAATTTTCCAATGTAACTTTGGTAAACCCTAGAAATCAGGCTTTTCCAAGATTTAGCCATGCAAATCATCCCTCCGTGATGCACCACTTGGTGTAGTGTCATCATTTGGGGTTGTGAGCATGTCCACAAAATTTGAGGCCACAAGTAAAAAGAATGTAGAGTTGTTAAAATTTGGATCTGGTCAGAAAGGGTTTTGGGGAACTTTGGTCAAGTTATTCTTTTCCAATACTTGTGCCATTTGGTCTAGATACTTAACTAGACCATTTTAGCATGTGCACCAAGTTTGAGATCATTTGGACAAGTTTGGCAATGTAAAGTTGCTCAAACTTCAAAATGTACAGAAATGGTTTTGAGGGGATTTGATGATGTTTTCTTGATCTTCAAGGCATGAGGCTTTGTAAGATCATCCAATATGTCATATTTGACATGATAGAATTTCCCTGGAATTTTTAGAGAATATTTCCTTTGTAAATATTTCAAAAGCTTGAAATATCCAGAAAGGGTACATGAAGGATTTGTCCAATATTTTGAACATGACCATGTGTTTAAACTCTTATATATGGACAATATATGTCCTATGAGTTTCCCTAAATTTTGAAAAATATTTTTGAAATAGTTAAATAATTTTAACCTATTAAAGACCATTTTTGGCCTAAAGAAAAAGCCTTTAAATAAAATATAAAAATAAGTTTTAAAATTATAATTTTGTGGTTTATGGGAGTCCTATACCTAATAGGATTCAAATATTCCTTTCTAAAGATTTTTCACACCCTAAATAAGGTACTTCCAGTACAAACCTCAAGTCAGGGGGTTTTGGAAAACAAATTTTAGAAAATACTATTGGGCCAAATTATTTTTATAAGAAAATACTATACTATTCTATACACATGGCATGATCATTGGGAAAAGGTTTTGGAGCAAGGAGATGAAGTATAAGAGTTGGATGATTTGTTTGATTTTTAGAGCACTAGCAAACAGCGAACATAAAACCAATCAAGCAAGGTCAAAAGCACTCAAAAGTTTTTGTCAAACCACATTTTAGCATTATTATTAGCTTAAGTGTTGTGGCATGAAAATCGGGGTGTGACACCCATATAGGTATTGAAAGTGCAACTCACTCCAATGGATTGCTCCAAATGATCTACATCAACAATGAGCATCTACATCTTCAACACCTACATGAAGTCATCATCAACAAAACCCAAGGTTAGTTCATCCCTCTTAGGGGGGATATCACAACTAGGGGGAGTCTAAGAATCGAGCTAAAGCAACTCTAATGGTGTGAACACAACAATGCTTTATGTAAAAGTGGTAACCCCACTTCAGCTTAAACGATGAGTATGACCTATGATCAAATGTTTTCATTTGACTTGTAAGTCAATATACTTATATATATATATATATAT
>LR738715.1:268126207-268143611 GCA_902687465.1 Secale cereale
GCGGCGCGCCACTCCCCTCCCAGCCTTCTTGCGCAGAGCGCGCGCGGAGCGAACGACGGCGCCACCCTTCTCCCAATCTTCTTGCGCGAAGCGCCGCCGATGCAGTCCCTCGGCAAGGCTTCTTCCGCGGCGGCGGTTAGGAAGCGACGCCGCCCCTCACCTTCGCCCCAACACCCCCGAATCGATCTAGGTGCGCCGCCGCCTCGATTGAGCGCGCCGTTAGCTCCACTCCTGCCATAGATCCGAGCCTATGCCCTGGGAGATCCGCCGCCGTTGACCCAACTGAAGCATCCAGCCTCGGTGATGCATGGCAGGGGGAAGAGAACTGCAAGGATGCCTTCTCCGACAACCTCGCAGTCGTCGTAGATGTGAACTGCAATGGCCATTTGGCCCATCCAGCCTTCTCCCGCGACAATGGTGAAAGTTGAAAAAGCCCATGAGTTCCTGCAGCGGAGGTGGAATGCACGCCAACAACAGGTCGATCTGCATCTGGAGGAGGAGAGAACTGCTCTCAAGAGGAAAGTCGCGCTTGCAGATAATGTAAGAAATTCACATACCCAACCCCCCACATCCAGTTTAGTATAGTGTAGTTGCTTTCTAGTGTTTGATGAGAAATTCAAATTGCAGTGCCCTTTTTACTACCCATGCAGTGCCCTCTAGCGTCAACTGCAGTGCCATGTATCTCCCAGTAAAAAACAGAAAGATACTTCGAAAACGAAAATGCGCTATGGCTGAACAATGTAGTCCACCATGGCTTACATATGTAGAGCGTTGTGGCTTAAAACTGAAGTGCATTGTTTCTTCATGTTAACTCCCAGTGCCCCTGCTATAGAATGAAAAATTGAAGTGCAATTTCTCCAGTTGCATATATAATGATATATAGTACAAAAATGCAGTTCATTTCACTGTTAGCGTGCATAACGCTTTTGCTTAATACTGTGCAGGAAATTACTATGCCTCCAAACCAGAAGATACCTCGATTGATTCACAACACAAAGCCCCTGAACTGCGTTGGAAGAGAAGAGTGGGAGATGGCTGGATGGATAACACCTGAAATACCAAGGGGTTTCTTTATCACAACAAACAGAACTGCGTACTCGGCGGAGGAAGATGTAGAGGACAAAGATGAAAACAGTGAACCAAAGATCACTCGAGATGGAGAAGGCAGTGAAGCACAAAGCGCGCAAGATGAGGAGGAGGACGACGATGATATGGTCTTCATGGGGGAGCATGCGCAGAAAGATGATGAGGAGGATGATGATGAAGAGAAAATCATAATAGTTATGCAGCCAAGGTACACGCGTGTCTTTGAAACATTTGGCCAGCAGATCAGAACGGATGATATAGCACCTGAACAAGCCAATGTTGAAACCCAGCAAGTTCGGCAAGTTCATGAGCAAACGATTCGTCGACGAAGAGACAGTGGAATTCCACCCAGGCCGCCTACTGCGCAACAAAAGAATCGGAAGCAAAATCAAGGAGAGCCGCAAGCAACCAAAAAAGTAAAGTTCTCAACACTTGTGCCTCCTCGCGATCCTAAATTACACATATCTGTTGTCACTCCTCCATGCCTAATAAACATCGGTGAGCTGCAAACACCGTTAGAGAAAAACAGTACACGCATGTAAGCTTCCTTGCCTAACTACTGCAGTTCACTTACGCATTCTTTCAACTTGTGCATTCTCATTAACAAAAAAACATTCCATATTGTGGTGCAGAATGAGAACATGCTCCAAGAACTTGTGCCTGTGAAAAGTATGCAATTCACATCATACGCTGCGGCGCGAGACTTCTACAACACATATGTGAGGCATGCAGGCTTCGGCACACGCAAAAACGGCGGATACAAAACAAACAGATACATAGTTTGCTCAAAGGAAGGCAGAAGTAAGGAAACTGTCATAGATTAAGACAGAAAGCGAGAGAAAACATCAAAGAGGACTGGTTGCAAGGCGAGAATGAGATTGAAAAAAATCAAGGATGTGTTTGTGATAACAGATATTGGGCTCAATCACAACCACAGGATGATTGAGAGCCCGGCTATGCTTCTGCACATGCACTCACATAAGACGGATGATCCATTACTTGATAAACTAATGAAGGACATGTAGAGCGACAACCTGACGCACACGCAGATGATGTCAACCCTGTCAAGAATGTCAGGAGGGCTGCACTTTATGGGGCGCACTAGCCGCGACTGGGTGAACAAGTACATTCACTAAACGAAAACGATATCTCGTCTATTTCATGCAGTTCGCTTGTGCATTTCTGTGTGTTATTAATGCTGCAAGTATATTATTATTTTGAACTGCAGGAAGCACCAATTCGCGAGGGAGGAAACAGAAGACGATGTGAAGAAACTCCTGGCTTTCTTTGAGAAAATGCAGCAAATAAACCCGGAGTTCTTCTATGATTACGACAAAGATGTCGATAACCGTGTGCGAAACATCTTCTAGGCGAACGCGAGCTATCGGGGATCCTACGAAGATTTTGGAGATTGTGTCACATTTGACACGACCTACAAGACCAACAAGTTCCACATGCGTCTGGCCGTCTTCGTTGGAGTCAACCACCACCTCCAAAGTACAATATTTGTTGTGGCTCTCATCAGAGACGAAACAATACCGACTTTCGAGTGGGTGTTCCGAACGTTCTTGCATTGCATGAACAACAAGCGGCCTATCTGCATACTTATAGGTATGCTAAAAATGGGTTTAAATAACACTGCAGTTCACTGGCAAGTTTTGTAGTCCATTTCTTCCATCCAACAAAAAATCAGCAAAAGCAGAAAAAGATATGCAGTTCTCTCAATAACTCACTGCTTGGTTTTTCAAAAACATGCAGATCAATGCCCCTCCATGGATGCCGTGATAAACAGTACGCTAATAGGCATGCTGCACAAGTTATGTCGTTGGCATATACTGAAAAAATACAAGGATCACCTATCCTTGATGTACAAAGCGTATGAGACATTCAAAGATGAGCTGACCTCAGTTCTCAACCACCCGCTAATGCCATCAGAGTTTGAACGCGCTTGGCATGAGCTCATGGAGAAGTATAACCTGCAAAATGATGAAATTATGAAGGCGCTCTGGACAGACCGAAAAGAATGGATATCAGCTTACTACAAGAAGGTGTTCTGTGCACGGATGACGTCGACACAGAGAAGTGAAAGCATGAACCGGATCTTGAAGAGGAACTTTGTTAAGGAAAGACACGGCCTACACATCTTTGCATCGCAGGTGGACAGGTGCATCCAGACAAGGAAGGGCGTCGAGCACGCGGAGACCATAGCTAACGAGGTATATAACCAGAGCAAAGTTTTTAAGCTGGATGAGCAATTAATAAACACTACTCACTTTCTTGATTTTTGCTGTGAAAAACAACTAGTTAACTGGTTTTCTTTGTTTCACAGACGGAAATAAAGACTACTACTCAGTTTGGTTTCGAGGTTCAGCTCTCCAAGATTTACACCAGGGCGATCTTTGCTGACTTCAAGCAAATGCACTACCGCAGCACTGCATTCAGATCAGAGCAGTGCCCTGACAACCCGACGAAATATTTGGTGCGCCACTACAACCAGTCTGATGATTTTGATTGGGCAAGACACGAGTTCCAGGTAGTTGCTGATGTGACGAACGGTATCTACGAATGCGAATGCAAGCTGTGGACACACACAGGTCAGTGAGACAAGAAACAAAAAATAAGCACACAAAAAACATAATGAAGTTCACTTATTGCTAGTAGCAAGAGATGAAAACAAAAAAACCTTAGTGAAGTTCACTAGAAGAGAAAAACCAGGACATATTTATAATGCAGTTCACAAACCAAAATTGAAATGTTGCATATTTATGTGAAGTTTGCTAACACGAACAACCAAAAAAATTCTTTGCTGCAGGCCTGTTCTGCGTGCACATCATTTGCATGTTAGATTAGCTGCGGGTGGACAAGATACCTGAAGAGTACATATTGAAGAGATACACACGGAACGCGCGCCAAAATGCAACTTTTGACCGCGAGACTATGAGCAAACTGCTCCAGATGGGCGTTCGATGTTCTGTCGTATGAGACTACTTGCAGAAACAGCGATGGACCTGGCGAACAGGGGTGTCAAATCGGATAGAGGGTACAACAGAGCTTTAGCTGGTATGAGAGCACTCATACAAGAAGTCGACGTATTAAACGAAGAAGAAGAAGCAGAGAACATCAGGGATGCGCGGAGTGAAGAACAAGGAGAGGAGCGCGAACATGCCGCTGCTGGTGCAGCTCATAATATGGATGACACAATTCTTCCCCCACCTGTTTCAAACACAAAAGGGAGAAAAAAAGAGAGCAAATCAGCCAATAAAAAAGCTCCAGCAAATGAAAAAAGTCCTGAAAAAAATAGCAGGCCTGAGTCAGAACTGGACAGCGAAGGAAGACCACTGGGGTAAGGATGTGCAAATCATGCAATAAGATTGCGGGACACAACTCAAGAACATATAAGGAGAGGCTGAAAAAAATCCAGGCTGAAAATGCCGCCACAGATCACCAAGCTGACCAACAAGATGATATGGCAAAGAGAAGACTATGTAGCATCTGCAACAAGAGAGAGAAGCATAATGAGAGAACTTGTCCAAATAGAACAGAAGAAAAAGATGAAGAAGATGACGAAGAAGATGCTGACAAAGAAGAGAACGAGGAAGAGAGCGAAGCTGATGTAACTGAAGAGGAAGATGAGGAGGAAGAAGAATAAGATGAAGACATCGAAGAACCATCATCAAAAACAAGGGGGAGAGGCAGAATGCAGAATCCAGCGCGTAGGCAAGCATCACAGTCACACGGTCGCGTTACGAGGGGTAAT
Organism: Secale cereale; assembly: GCA_902687465.1. Lineage (NCBI taxonomy): Eukaryota > Viridiplantae > Streptophyta > Magnoliopsida > Poales > Poaceae > Secale > Secale cereale. The sequence continues at coordinate 268,131,051 of LR738715.1, forward strand.
GCGAACAACAAGAACAAAACAGTAGCAGCAACAACCATTGAAACAAATGCAGTGCAGAATTTGAGAAGAAGCAGCAGGAACAGGACATAGCTCAACACATATATAGTTTTACCTTTTAAATATATTAACTTCATCCTTTTATATATCGTATCGTATATGAGATATAGCTTGTGTTCAGTGGACTGCAAAAAAATAATTCAAGATGTAATATTGGAGTTCAAAATGAATAGATATAACATAAAACAGATATACTTTGTGATCAATGTGCTGCGGGGGTATGCTTGATAAAATGCAGTTCTCTTCTATATGAAAGAAATAAGATGAGAATGTCATTCTCATAATGCAGTTCTCTTCTATATGAAAACTCTGAGATCACAATGTCATTTTGAGCATGCAGTTCTCTTCGTCGTATAGAATCTGAGATGACAAAAACAATATAGAATGCAGTTAGAAGAAAAATCTATAGAGTGAGACTAGGCTTCACGTACAGTGCAGTGCAGTGTGGTGCGTTTAAAGCTTACAGTGCAGTCCGCTTCGAGTATACAGTGCAGTGCGCTTAGTGCAAAAAATGTAAAAATTGAGCTCTCACTTAGCACACACAGTTGATTTTCTGTCTTCTAATACAATTTTTCCAAAATTTTGAACCTTGACGACAAACACGTTGAATTCCTCGGTGTTGTCCCATGTGATAAGGTGAGATGCAGTGCGGATACGTATATTTAAAAAACTTGGCAGCTCCTCATATGAGTGAATGCAGTGCGCTACGAACATTTTACTATTCACAAGGAGGAATTGGCTGAAAGCTCCATTATGTACATAATTGACATTGTCACTGTCTGCCACAAAAGAAAAACATAAAACTAACTAGACTGGAATATACAAAGGCACACAGCATGGTGTGAAAAGTTTTGCAGATCGAGAACTACACACAGCGACATACATACTGTTTACAGAAAGTTTTGGAGCACACACGAAAAGACATCAACACACATAAAAAGATCTGCTATCATTCTATGCCTCATCCTGCTCCTACAAATCCAGTTTTGGAGAAAAGCCAAGAGAAATGCAGAGATTTCTTAGATCCTCCGAGAACTCGGTGACTACGACCATGTTTTCAGGGTGGAACAGGATCTGGAACAAGAACTCAGCCTTCCATTCCTCAACAGCAGCTTCCTGCGATGAAGCAAAAAAAAAATAAACAAAATACAAGATCATCTACAAAAAGAACTAACAAAAAAATCAAAGAATGAGGGATTATTATTGGGTTAAAAAAAGATACTTACATTACGCTTTGCGAATTTCACAACAAAGCTTTTGCCGTCGTAAAACTAAGCCATCTTCAGAACAAAGAAGCCGCACTCGTTGGGGCCCTGCTCAGGGGCGCCCAAAAAGCTAGCTTTCTTTGAAACATCGACCCAGTCTACCGACTCCTTTCTCTTGTACTCCTTTTCTCCGTAAACCTTCTTCAACAATGCAGTCATCCTGATCATCTGGTGAAAATAAAAAAATAAAAATACACATCACAAAACTGTTGTTCGACACGCGCACGAATGAAAAGAAGAAGAAGGTGAAAAAGGAAAAAAATTAACATTTTAGTGCGGTCGCTGTGGTATTCAGACTTATGCCACCTCGGTGTTTGATCAAACGGTCCACTGTACCTCCTAGTGTCATGAATATCAAGGGTCTCGCGGTGCCTATTCATCGTGTATAGCCAGTAATGCTGGTCTTTCAACCGTGGTAATAGAATCTGATTTTGTTTCATCAAAATTGTTATGGGCTTGATGAGTGAAAAAGGATTACTGGAAAAAATGGGAGAGAAAATAAGTACATAAGGCTGAACCAGCAAATCTGATAACTTACTAATTTGCAATCAAGAAGGTTCTCATCATCACGAACAAAAACTTTGAACTGCTTTGCTGCATCGTCAACATTAAACTTGTCGTGGACAAAAGGCAACACAACGTTTCCATCTTTATCTCTATCCGCGTGATCTTTCATTTGAAGCACATACTGCGAGCGGGTAATTCACAAAAGAACGTTAATGCAGTTCCCCCTCAAAGTTCACTCTGGCGCTTAATGAAAAACATATCACACTTCTCTAACAGTATGCAGTTCACACTTCTCCCTATTTGTTTCATTTAAGATACATGGGTTAACACAATAATGTATGCAGTTCAGTACATTGCTAAAACAAATTATTAGACACTATTAACTGCAGTTCACTCCAGCAGAAAAAAGAAAAAAGGGAAAAAGAGAAATACCGTGATAAACAAAGGGGACAGAAGAACGCGTTCGGCAGATCGATAAACCACATTCATATGCTCGTCATTCTTCCAGTACCTGATGATATGATCCATCAATTCCGAGTCCATGAAAACAGCTCTGGTGAAAGTTAAGAACATGTAGTCCACATTCACAGTGTAGACTTCGACAGGATTCCTGTGCATGAAAAGCGCGCACCTGGACAAAACAAACGGCGAGGGTGGGGGGATTAGGAACACAAAGGAAAAACACACAAACATTACACACATTAAAAATCATAGCGAAAAAAACTAACGAAAAAAGAACTGACTCGCTGTATTTCTGCCTGAATGGTGTGCTCGTGATGAGTTGCAAGACTTTCCTCATCTCTGCAAGATAGCTGAAACTCGCAGGCTTCAACTTCTATACCGGAGATCTAAACTTTGATGGCTTCTGCACAGACCTCTTATTTGATAGAACTAGTGCCTCGCTGTCAGTTGGGCATTCCATAGCTGCGCTCCTGGTCCTCCTAGGCACTGGTGGTGGCCTCTCAAAATCATCATCAGTATCTTCAGCATTCGGAGGGCAGACTGCTTTCTTCCCACGCTTGACCTTGACAGGAGATTTCTCAAGAGCTTTTTCATTCGAAGGGCCGGCACCACTCCTCAACCTCTTACACACCGGTTCTTTTCCAAGATTAACGGGGGGTTCATCAAGGACAAAATTCTGAATCGTTGGAGTGTGAACCTGAGTTTCAAACAAGGAAATACCACCTTGGTGTGCGCCTTCGTCAAAGCCTGCACAAAAAAATGGATAATGAGCAAAATGAAAAGAATCATCAAGTTCACTAACGAAAGTCATTTTAACATGCAAATGGAGTTCTACTAAAAGCTTAACAAAAGTAGTGGACCTCCCCTTTCTGTATCAATGAATTTCACTTAATAAAAGGGTGTGTGACTGAAAAAATGTAATAACCTTCTTTAAAAATTAAAAGCGATGTCAGGTCCAGGCAGCAATGCGACGAGGTCAGCCAACTATAGAGCATCGCCTTCCTCATGTAGCCAATGTGCTCCTTCCCAAACTTGGCAATCATTTCACCATCCCAGGTCTGCATTAATTGGAACATGTAAAATCCACAATCATGCCTGCAAGAAAACCAAGATAAACACTTTACTAATGCAGTTCACTCAATAATGAAGTGCTACTGATGTTAGTAAAACAATGCAGCTCCCTACACACAAAAACCGAGGGAGAACAACTAATAACACATTAGTAATGCAGTTCGCTCAAGGGAAAGGTGCTTCTAATTTAGTAAAAACAATGCAGCTCACTTACACAAAAAAACTGAAGGAGGAAAAAGAAAGGAGAACAAGTACAAACCCGTTTCCCTGTTGCGCGACATTAACATGAGTCAGTACGAAGCCGTCGAGGGTGGGAGGGTTCAACGGCTCATCGCAGCTTGCTCTGCCATCTTTCCAAACTTTTTTGATGTTCCTGACCATTTTCCTGAAGACAAGATTTGCAGGAGCGCTGTCGGCGCCGTTGAATGAGTCGAGAAACTCAAAACGCTTCTCTCGCAGGTTCAAAGTGACCAAGCAGTAGTGGCCTATCGTGTCCTTCATTGTTGCGGGAGGAGGATCGAATGTTGCAAACATTATCTGAATTAAAAAAGAATAAAACAAACCAGATGAGAAAATAGAAAAACAGAAAACTTATTTCAAGATGACGAAAATAGTCAAAATGCGTTACCAAGTTTTTCTTGTCCACACGTTCCTCTGCGCTTGAAGAAAACATCTTTTTCAAAGCCCTATTTGTGGCACCGCCGTTCCAAATGGAATTCTGCCAAAAAGACAAAACCAGAGAGTTAATCAAAATGCTTATAGCACAATAAAAATTGGATGAGGGATAAATATAAATTAATGAAAATGCTTACACATAGGTTGTACGGGACAATCATCGTTTGAGATCCTTTGAACCTCTCAGCTAACATAGAGACGCCAATATTTGCGAGGCGCGTGCTCAGCGTTCCATACGACCAAAAAGACTCGCCAACCTGACCGATAGTAATATCACCAAACTCGTGCTTGAATGCAACTAGATGCCTTCAGGCAAGAAGAAAAAAGCCCAGCAAAAACTGATAAGATGGGTGTCCCTGAAAAAATAACATATTAAATGACCGGGGTGTAAGACAAAAAATGTCATACTTCTTCTTATTATCCCTCCTAGCCCTCGTAACAGCGTCATATAACTCATTGTATCTTCTCAGAAGAGCTGGATCAATGCTCAAAGGAGTAACAACAGGTAATTCCTCATCTGCATACAGAGTGGGAACGATATCAGAGAATAAAACAAACACGGTCCATTCGCCCGGGAAAGAACAAAAATAATGCAGTTCGCTTACCTTCGGTTTCAGAATACACTTCCTGCGGCTGCTCAGATCCATCTTCACTGAGCGTCAAGTGATCCAGCCCGGTAATATCATCGTCAAGCGACGCTTGATTGCTCATGTCCTGAGAGTTCTTGGCTGTTCCTCTTTAGAACCAATCGAAACTATCTCAGCTGGGACTTTGGTTGTCTCGGCTGGGAAAGCCAGATTGCCATCAGATTGCTCGGGGGCGCGAGGGGCGACACAAAATTTCTCAGGCACCTCATCACCAAGCAACAAAACAGTAGGCCCAACAACACCATCAATGCCAGCGGATGTCCCCGCAACATCAAATCCAACTCTAGGAGATCCTTCTCTCTCTTATGCCATTTCAACTGTAACACGAGGAGCTCCTTCTCTCTTTTCATGCTTGTCACCATCCACAATATCCTCCCTTCCTTCTCTCTCTTGTGCCTTATCAGCCTCAATAGAACACTCCCCTCCTTCTCTACCTTCTGCCTTATCAACCTCCGCATTAGGCTCCTCTCCTTCTCTCCCTTCTACATTATCATCCTCCATGGTGCGCTCCGCTTGGATTTCAACATTTAATCCGCAGTTCTAATGAGTTAAAAATAAAACACATTACACAAAGAGAGAATGCAGTTCACTAAGAAAACGGACCATGAAGCTCGCATGAAAAATAAAAATAAAACACAAAATGCAAATTCTCTATACTCACCACAGAAGCATCGCCTTCCATCTCTTTAGACTTGTCAGCCTCGTCGTCCTTGTCAGCGTCACCCTCTGCCTCCTTCCCATGTATTTCGACGTTTGATTCGCCGTCCTAAAAAACAAAAACATAAATGAAACTATAATACAAAATGCAGTTTTATAACAAAGCCAACACCAGATCATGCAGTTCACTGCTAAAAAATGTTGCTTCTTCTCTAAACAACAACTGCAGTGCACTACCACTACTGGTGCACACTACAAAAAAGTTAAAACTGCAGTTTGCTGCCATTGCTGGTGCAACTATGATTCTTTGTTTTGGACACTACAAAAAAATAAACAATGAAGTCCACTGTAAAAAATAGGAAAAAATCAAACCTTGTCGATGACGCCTTCGTTAAGAGGATTGTCTTTGGCAGCTTCGTCAACAGGAGACAATGGCCTATCAAACAAAAAATCAGAATCAACACCGTAGTGGTCGTGGTGGTCATCATCACGGCAAGCGTTAGCATTAGAAGATTCTCCTCCACACTGCGAAAAGAACAAAAGGATGGGAAAACAAATAGTCAATGCCACAACACACAGAAAAAATCAATAACAAAAATGGGTAAAAAAACTGTTCACATATGAAAAAAAGACGTACATCCACAGCTGCGCGGTCAGGCAAAGAAGGCCGGACAACATGTTCACGTCTGTTCATTTACTTCACAATTGCCTCAACTTCCTACTCATACCTAGCACACTTGTCATCCTGAGAGTGCTTAAACTGAACGAATGAAGACCTGATATTCGTAACTGTCTGCTTAAGGAATTCAAGCTGCCCACGGTCAAAGTTATGAGCTGCCTCGATTTCTGCTTCAGAAGGGCCTTTGCCTTCAGGAAACAATCCAGCAATATTCCTCATCCTGGAACCGGATGTTGGGAAATCAGAAGTTAAATTGATGACCCTGTCGAGAAGCTCATCGACCTGAACAAATTTATTGCCATCAGCAGAAGCCTCGCCAGAAAAACCTCCAGCAGCCGCCCTAGCAAAACCATGAACCCGTCGAATTGGAGCCGCCCTAGCAAGAGGCTCACAAAACATTTCATGCAGTTCGGCAACTGGAGTCCACTTGTACACAATGTCCCCTTCCACCTTCCGCTGAACAAATTAACAAAAAAAGATGCAGTTCACAAATAAGTACATAAGAGGTTCACATTTAGCATGGTGAAAAAAAAGGAATAAAACAAACACAAAGGCTGGCTATGCACTGACCGGCAGCTTGCCAAACTTGTAAGTATCCAGGTGTATCTTTCCCTTGACAATAATGTCGGTGTTGTGAATCTTATTCAACTGCTCATGGGACAGTATTGCAGCACGTGGCGTGCGTGTATGCATAACCGATACAGTGCGAAGATTCAATGAATCAAGGTACATGAACAGGGGCACGATGGCACAACCCTCAGCGCAGTTCTGCTTGCTCCCTTCAGAATTCCACTTGTACACAGCGGCATGCAGCTCGTCGACAACAAGCTGACAAAAGTCCATGCTAGCCATAGATGCAAAATCCAAGTTTTCAACCATAGCAGCTACCCTCGACAACCGAGTTGCAGGGCTGGGGCAAAGCAAGCTCTGGAAAACAATGAGAAAAAACCTTCACAGTCTTATTAACCTTCGCACTGTCCGCAGCCAGGTGCGAAGTAAAATAAGCATGTCCTTGACATCTATGCTACGAGAACGGTTGAAACCAAGTTCATCCTTCAGATTAGCCAGTGAATCATCATGGCCGCTGACAGCAGGCCTGGGAGCAGTGTGAGAACCCATAGGGAAATCAAAAATGTGATGGACAGCCTCACGATTGATTTCCAGAACCTTGTTTGACCCGCTGTCCAATCTCACCGTATCAGGGTCGATCTTTCCCATCAGCTTGCACATGAGAACACGAGAAACATTGTTCTGTACTTTCAGGTCGAAAACAATGCCAAAACCTGCTTGCCGCACCAAAGTTCTGTGCGGCTCATCCAACAAGGCAACAGCTTTGCATACGTTTGGAATGGACAGCCGAACAGTCTTGTTGAAACGCCATTCATGCGCAACATCATCTTCAGACCTCTTCCTCTTGGTACTCTTAGCAATCTACAAAAAAAGAATAAAAAATGCAGTTCACATCAGCAACTCATGCGAAACAACTTAAAAACAATGTTGAGGATATCGCTTATCGTTATCGTCTCGGTCAGCTATGAATTAGAGATTAATCGGATATCGGCTGATTAATAGATTTTATCGGTCGACTATTAATCGGCCATTTTTCGCAAATCTCAGGTTCCCAACACTAAAATATGCTATATTCAACACCAAAAAATATTGGACATAAGTGTTACCTTGATACCTAGCCTTTGAATCCTTGTATAATGACGAACAAAATAGGAAAACAATACATATCGCATAACAAGGTCCACAGAACACGAATAAACATTCTTTTTTGCAAACATAACACTATGAACATGCCTAATTTATCGGTAGATTCCCGATAAATCGCTTGTCATAGCGACAAATCGTCCCAAATGATAAATGGTGAAGATAAGACATAATCCTATCGGTCACCCCAAGAGTAGCGATAAATCGGATGATAAATCGTTGAATCGGAAGATTTCTTGAACAGTGCTTAAAAAACAGTAAAAATAAATAAACAGTGTATACCTTCCTAACATCAACATCCTCCTCATCAGAATCACTGTCCAGCGCTTCTCCAGCTGCATTTTCCCGTGCCAGCTTAGATGGATGCTCAAAATCAACACCTGAGTAATCGTCCGCGCGTCTCCGATTTCCTTGAATCCCATCCACATCAACCTCAGTATAATTAGGCCTGTTTGAGTAATCAACACGCGGGCTCCGCCGTGGAGAACTTAAAAATTCCTCTGCAACAGTGTTGAGTTTTCTCTTCACAGGATTCTTTGCGGGGGCAAACTTAGCAGACTTCTTTGAATCTGCAATCCTCCTTCGTATCTCCTTACCCTCATCAAACTTTACTTGCTTCGCCTTATGAGCCTTCTCGAAACTCTTACCGAGCGCAATCGCTTTCTGCCTTTTCCTCTCAACATCAGCTGCAATCTGATCAGGGACCATCCAATCTTGTGTAACTGGTTCTATGCCAACAACAGATTGCGACTGGGTTTCACTCAATTCAGTTAGAATGTTGCCGTGATCAGATGTCCCGCCACCGACAACATCGGCTGTGAAATAACATGTAATCAAATAGTTAACACCACCACCACCGGACCCACCAGGACATAAAACTGTAGGTAAGAAAAACATAAGAAAATATGTGTGTGAGAGGGAGACCTAAACTTAATGCAGCTCATATCAATTTGGCCACACAATGTACAAATGCAGTGCTCTCTTCAGCAGTTTATGTTTAACAATTAAAACATAACAGAAAACTTAATGCAGTTCATGTCACTTGAATATCAATTTGCCACATGTCTGCAATGGACCTTGGTAAAGGGATATATGATGCAGTGCACTAATTCATTCAGTAAGCAATTGACCACATATAAAATGAAGTGCGCTTTGATATACAAAACAAAACAAATTCATGCAGTTCTGTGAGAGGGAAAAACTAAAACTTAATGCAGCTTATATCAATTTGGCAACCACATGTGGATAGACAAAAAAATACAAAGCAATGTACAAATGCAGTGCTCTCTTAGCAGTTTATGTTTGACAATTAAACATAACAAGAAAACTTAATGTCATTCCAAGAAAATAAAAACAATTAACTTGAGGCAGTTCATATCAATTTGCCACATGTCTGAAATGGGCCTTAGTAAGGGAATCTATGATGCAGTGCACTATTTCGTTCAACAAGCAATTGACCGCATATAAAAAATGCAGTGCACTTTGATGTATTACCAGATGGGGGAGCCATGCTGAGTGGTGAGGCACCAATTGGGGAGGAAGAAGCTGTATAATCTAATGGAGATACAAAAAGAAAGAAAAATGTCAGGCTGGAGCGGCATTATAATAGAACTACAAAAGCAGTTCGCTTACATTTCCCTCCAAATCTTGGACTTCTTCTAGTAGGAGAAGCCATGTTGTATCTGCAAACAGAAAGGGATAATAATTAAACCCTAGACAGCAACCCAAAAACAGGCAGAGAAAAAACCCTAGATGCACATTGCTAAAATTTTGAAGGCCAAAAAACCACAGCCAAATGTTTCAATCCATAGGGCGTTGCCATTCAAGCATACAAAACGAAGTTAAGAAAACGATGCTGGCTCCAAAAAAACCTAGCACCCGATCTGGAACGCCCATGGCGATTTCCGGCGCCGTAATCGACGAAGCAGACGGAAAGATATGGGGCTCACCGTGAGATGATGTGACGGCCGGAGGAGGCGGCTGCGGACGGCGACGGCGGAGGAGGCGCCCCTACGGATGGCGGCGGCTGTGGGCGTCATCGCTCTCCACCACGAGAGGAGGGGATTTTTGTGCGAGGGAGAGGAATGAGAAGGGGACTGCAAGAAACAGAGAAGAAGATATGCTTAATGACTAAAAGACTGGGCCCACGAGTCAGCGGCACAATTTAAAATAACCTCCTCTACGAGCACGGCCCACAGGTCACAGACAAAAATAAAAAACGGCTCGGTTAACACGATGTAGTTCGGTTACAAACAACGAAGCGGTTCGCCTGCCCGAAATATATGCGCCCACGATCGCCCGACACAAGCGAAGCGCCGCGCGACCGCTCCTCTATCCGGCCGGTTGGAAAACGCGCGAAGCCCACGATCATCACGAACACAAACACGATCGCCATGCCGGTTGGAGGACAAGATCGTGCGCTCGGTAGATGTTGCTGCCGCTCCCCTTTAAATTCCGCGCTCCATCACCCTGATCATTCACAAAGCACACAACACTGCGCTTCCTCCTCCTGTTCCTCCTCTTTCCAGCCATGCCGTTCACCAAGGTCTACGATGATGTCCAGGCGCACGGAAAGACTAAGCTCACGGTGGTCTACACCAACGACGTGGACGCCATGGCGACGTACGTCGACGAGTACAAGGAAGTTCTCCGGGGGCGCCGCGAGAAGATCGTCGGCATCGACCTCGAGTACACACCTGACAAGAGGTACGCCGCCGTGATTCAACTCTCCATCGGGAAAAATCACCCAGTGCTGCTTTTCCAAGTATGCGCTACAATGGGAAAGAGATGCATCGCCTTCGACAAGTTCCTCGGTGACCCAAAGTAAGCCATTATTTCTACTGAGTAAAATATAGTTGCAGGCCGATGGGTCTCTCCTTGTCATCTGTATGCAGTTCTATATGTCGTCTGTATGTAGTTCGCAAAAGAATAACTTGTGGTTCACTTCACTTAGGTACGAGTTCGCTGGTTTCTGCATCGACCAAGACAAGGAGAAGCTTCCACGCTGCAACCTGAACATCCCCAACTTCGTCGACATTCAGACAAACTGGAGGGTGCCTGAAGCAATGAAGACACTGGACTCACTTGGCGATGTATCTGCCATCATCATCGACGACTACTACGCAGACATGAAGAATAAGATGACAGACCAAGAGCACCGCCAGTGGACTTGGATTCTCAACAGGAGGCACATTAAGTATGCTGCCAAGGACGCCTACACTTCGTTCGAGATATGGAACCGCATCACCATAGTGCAGAATGGCCTCACCCGCTCTATAAAAGAGAAGACAAGGAAGCGCCCGAGGTCAACCTGGAGGGTGGGGAGCAGGGGGGGATCACCTTCCACCTCCACCTGCCATGGGTGGAACTCATGAAGCAGGCCAGATGCTGATAGCCAAGGATTCATGTCACAATTGCTCAACTTGTTTCCTTCTGCTTATGTCGATTAGTTTGCTTTCGTTGTAATTTGCTTTGGCACAATGTTTGCTTATGTTGCTTTAGTTTGCTTGATGATGTACTTTGCTTATTATGAGCATAGAACCTTGGTTTGTATCTATCAACAATTTGCAGTTCTCAGTGGGTGTTTTCAGTGTGTATATTGCTTCAACTGTTGCTGCTGCTAGGATACACATAAAAAACTCTCTATGAAAGCAGTTCACATAGAGTTTTCTTCACAAAACTGCTACTACTATAATGGTTGATGCAGTCCTCTTTTATTAAAAACTGTAGTTCCGTATGTGGGTTACAGAAAAAAAGAAAGCTCAGTGGGTTTTTCCAGTCTGTATATTGCTTCAACTGCTGCTGCTAATAGGATGCACATAAAAAACTATCTGTGAAAAGCAGTTCACTTATACTCAGATTTCTTCTAGAAAATAAACTAGAAGCCACACAAAAATGTCAAATTATTACAACAAATTGTCTCATGCTGCAGCTGCTCAAGCAAGACTGATCTAAAGCAAATTTAACTTAATTTCCAAACACTTTGCATGCCTATAAAACATAGCCATGACAACATCCCCAGCCTGAAGACCAGCTTCCTCCACCAATTCCTTCCAGCCATCTTTGAGAACCAAACAATCATCAGAGCCAACAAAATACATAACATCAACATCATGATATCCATTCTTCCTAACCAAGACCAAATTAACACAACTTTCTGTTACCCTGACTAGACCAGAAGGGAATTTCTGCAAGCAAATGAACATGAACAAAAAATAAGAACAAATAAGAATAAGGTACAATCTTCAGAAACTAAATTGCTGCTACAATCTTCATAATAAATATTGATGTCATCAGATAATAATATTGACTAGACCAAATTGCTGCTGCTCCTACAATATTCATAATAAAACTCTATGTGAAAGCAGTTCACTTATACTTAGTGAAAAATGTTTCTTCAGAAACTAATACTACTACAAATATTCAGATAGTGTTAACTACACACAACACAGAAAAGTCTATCGAGAAATACATACCCATGAATCATTGACATCATCGTCAGTCATCTGATGGACGAATGGATCCCGAAATCCAATACCTGAAGAATAAAGCAGGGAACAGAGCGCGCTGTGCTGCTGCCTCTGGTTCAGAACCAACCCTTTAGAAAAAACGCAGGTCTCCAGCATGGGCTCCATCCTTGCCAGGCAGCCGCACGCGCAATCCATTGCCAGGTGTAGGGTCTGGTTGGGAAGAAGACGGATCAAGGAGGGGTGGAAAAAAGAGGAGGCAATGTTTGCCGCCAAGGATAAGGTAGGAGGGGAGCCGCCAGGGATAAGGTGGGAAGGGAGGCAATTGACCCAGCCATATATATATATATATATATATATAT
>LR738715.1:268156985-268206524 GCA_902687465.1 Secale cereale
ATCAACACCGAAATCTTGAATTACATCCATCGGCAGAATTTGAGAACAAAAGAATGATGAAATTGAAGCTCTTGAGCATCTTCCGATAATTCACCAGATAAGAACACTGAAGGAAAAGAATGAAGAAATATCACATGAATAAAATGGATACTTCATTTGAGAATTTCTGGCTCCAAGAAGAAGAAGGGTGGGAGGGTGGGGAAAACAAAGACAACTTGAGATGAATGAAATGGACACCGGTTGACAAGGAATTTAACATGACCATCTTGATGATTAAGAAGGACTAGCACTCCCATAGAAATATGAGAACACCGATTAGGAAAAGGTATGGAATCAACATTTGACATCGAAGCAACTCGAATACCAGAATCAAAACAAGAACAAAGATAGATATGCAACATGATCTTCACAATATCATCCGAACAGAGAATTGAACGAATGAGTTCCGCAGGTACATGAACTAGTCGAGAAGCCACTTGGAAAACAAAAAGTAAATAAAAAGGAACAAGGATCAGATAGAACAAATGCAAGATAGAAGCTTCGTTCGACATCTTCGTGCTGAAAGCTCATGGAACGCGTTACAAAAGGGTTTTGCAATCCCCGGATCAGCATAGCCAAGGACCCTTTAAGATGCAACTCCCGATCAGAACAAGTCCATAAAACCACTTCACTCAATGTAGAACCCCAAACTTCATATCATGCATTCGTTGGAAGAATGCCTAGAACTACTAGATGAGCCCACCTATAGATTTCCGAAAGTTTCCAGTTATGCAATCAAGTGTTGGGGATACACGGGAAGCACCGCGCAATCAACTCTAAACCTACATCCAGGTGTATCCATCCTTCAACACATAACCAGTCTTTCTCGGAAACTGTTTACCTCGGACCTTCGAAACGCATCCACTATACAAGCTATGGCAATACTCCCGAACTACCTCCCCAGTACTGGGTGATGTCGGGGTTATCTTGCCACCAACCGCATAGGAGAGTTTTCGATGTCGGCCGTCTTAAGTATTCTAGTACTGCCGCGATGGATTTGTGACGACAACACCTCGGAGCTCAACTCCCCGGGACACTGCCACAACCCCTAATGACAGGAGGCATCGAGAACAATGTTCTCGTCACAAAGACATCGAAACAATCCAAACAATACTCGCGAGATCCTAAAAAAATTGTGCAATTTTTGAGAGTAGAAGAGACAAGAGTAATCGTCAGGAGTCCTCACCAGAGTGAAAAGAGAAGAGGAGCAAAAGAAATCCTACTCTCCGATATATATATAGGACTGAAAACATTTCCAGTGTGTGCCTAGACTCAACCGTCAACGATTCGATCAATCAGTGGGGGCTTCTAGGTCGGAGAAGGCTCTGATACCAACTTGTAATGCCCAGGATGGGACTATACCTCCTACGTGTCGAGGCATGACTTGAAATTATAAGCCCATCCTAGAATGATCTCAAGTTTGGTATCTTTGCACGACTCATGTAAAAGAGGGATTAAATTGCAAAAGAAGATAGTTGGCTTACACTCGCCACTTCACACAATACATTACATAAGCAAAACATCATTCAAAACATCACAACCCGACTACGGGTGAAGATCCAAAAGAAAGATACCAAAACAACATAAAGCCACAGGTCAGGATCGAATCCTAGTAGAAACCACTACTGATCGTCGAAACGTCACAAACATACGGTCACTCTCTTCATCGAGCTCCCAGTGAAGAACTTGAACCAGCTCCTGCATCAAACTCGGCTGAACCTGCATCTAGTGTTGTAGTATCTGTGAGCCACGAGGACTCAGCAATCCCATAACCATGGGTATCAAGACTAGCAAAGCTTTATGGGTAGGAATAGGTAAAGTGGTGAGGTTGCAGCAGCGGCTAAGCATAATATGGTAGCTAACTTACGAGTACCAGAATAAGATGAGCATCTACGCAAACGGTAGCAAATAAAAGTGATCGCTAAAGATCCTGAACTACATACGAATCAAACATAACCCCACCGTGTTCTCTTCTCAAAGTGAAAAGAGACAGTCACGGTTACTCAGATAGTTGTGTGTTTTACTTCGGATCATCTGTCAAGTTTTCTACAACCGGACATTAACAAATTCCAATCTGCCACATAACCGCGGGCACGGCTTTCGAAAGATCATAACCCTGCAGGGGTGTCCCAACTTAGCCCATCACACACTCTCACGATTAGCTGAAGTGATAAATATAATATCATCACCCCTTATCTTAGGGAAAATCCGATCAGGCTCGGCTTCCCGATAGCACAAGTCATTTCGACAATGGTAAAACAAGTCCAGCAAGACCTCCCGGTGTGTCGACACCCTGATAGTAGCCGCGTGTATCTTGTCTCAGGACACTACCGGATGGGCGATGCTACAGGTTATACCAGATACCTCGGGTTTCCCCAAGGCGGCCCTGCAGGACCCCCGTTTGGGACCAACACCATCAGCACTGGCCCCCCCTGCTATGTAGAATTAAGAATCCTCGGGGACGCGACCCCCTATGCAATTTTAATTAATTAATTAAGTTGTTATTATGAGGCAAATTAAAACCAATGTTGGGCCTTGCTGGAGGAGTTTTATTCAAAGTCGAACTGTCAAGGGGTCCCCATTTCACCCATCGTGTAAGGAACGCAAAATCAAGGAACATAATGCCGGTTTATCGGCGCCTAAGGTGGCATGAGTGGAACAAAACACCGAGCAAAAGGCCAAGCCTTCCACCCATGCCCAGTATATAGGTGCGTTAATAATAATTATAGATATTGTGATATGACCAACAACAAGTTCCCTCCTGGAACAAACTTCATCTTCACCTGCAACTAACAACGCTATAAGAGGGGCTGAGCAAGCGGGTAACATAGCCAAACAGTGGTTTTGCTAGGAAGGTTTCAAGGTTAGAGGTTTCATGGCAACAAGGAGAGGCTGACATAAAAGATGGGTAGCGCGACATGTAACGATAGCATCGAGACAACTAAGCATGGCAATGGTAGTAAAGGTATCCAAGGGTATGATCATCTTGCCTGGAATTCCGCAAAGGAAGAAGAACGGGTCCATGAAGTAGACGGAGCAACACAGTCGAGCGAATCCTCACAACTCCGGAACGAAACCGAAGCTAACAAGGGAAGCAACCGGAAAGAAGCAAACAACATGGTAAACACACAAGGATAACCATGGCATACGATGCACAAACAAGTATGATGCATGTCCGGTTTACATATGCATTGCATGGCAAAGGTGCACAAACAAAACTACAAGTTAAGTGGAGCTCAATATGCAACGAGTTGCATATTGACGAAACACCACATTTAATTATTTGATTGACTCTCATTATTTACAAGAGAAGATTAAATGTTTTTAACATTGCAAGAGGTGAAGCATAATAAAACTACACTAACTAGGCAATTTAAATGAGGCCGGAGAATAACAACAACATATCCGGAAAATCCCCATGAGCATGTTTAGTAATTATAAGCAAACAACAATTAAACATTCTCATGTTGTTATCATGATGCGGATGACATGATTAAATTTTATGCAAGTTTATTAAAAGGTTAACATAAGAGATATGAAGCATTTGGTCGCCACGACGGAAGGAAAGGAGTGTCCTGGCGACGAGAATGGAAACGGTGCCACGGCAACGTTCCGAAAATGATGCAACGGCAACATATCGGTTCCGGTAACTCGTTGAGAGTCCGGTGCAAAAGGAAATATGGCGTGGTCGAGTCAAACGAGATGAAAGGTGGGGCGATCCCGTTGCCGGGTTCCCACGAGTCGGGGACGAGGCAACCGAGGAACAAGACAAACTGACGAAACGGGCACGGTGCACACAAGCAAAACATTTCATACAACACAACAAGCATCCACGGGGTCGTCGTTTCGGGGTTATACCTTCGGAACAAACGTTCTCGGAGCGGTTCGAGATAGTAGAGGAAGAAGGCGTCCACGTTCGGAGAGGAAGTAGCCGTTCACGAGGTCGCCACTGAGTAGTCGTTTCGTAGAGGGAAGTAGTGGTACACGGGGCGACGGTAGACGTTCGGGCGTCGAGTTCGTAGATGTACTTGGCGCGTCGGTAGTCGTGGTACTTGCCGGTCTTGGTTCTTGCGACGGTAGATGTACATGACGTATCGCCGTGTGTAGTCGAACTTGCGCATCGGAGGGGTACATGACGCATCGATCGTTTCCGGGGCGACGGTAGTGGTACTTGTTCACGAAGTCGTTCACGGAGCTCGTAGCCGTTCGGTCGTCGTGGTACTTGGTCGTATAGGCGTACACGGGTTCCCTGTCAAGTTCAACAGCACAAGCAACACACAAAAGCAAAAGCGGCAGCACAGTAGTCGTTGTCGAGGCCATGGCAGCAAGGTCTCGGGCGCGGACGGAGGGAGACGGATGCGGGGCGACGGAGCGCTGCCTTGGGCGGAGGAGGCGCTGGACGGCCTCGACAGGAGGAGGGCTCGGGGCGCCGGGCTTCGGCCATCTTGCCTTGGTGACGAAGGGACGGGCGTGGGCCGGAGGGCGCGCGAGGACAGCGGCCTGGCTGGCCACGGCCATGGCGCGAGCGCGCTGGAGAGGAACAGGGGCGCCGGCTGCTGGTCGCTGGAGAGGACTGGAGGCGCGAGGGAGCGGTCTTGGCGCTTGCAAGGACGGAAGGGGCGGCCGGAGGAGATCCCCGTGGCGGCCGGCGGTGGCCGGGCGACGGGAGGTGAGGCCGCGGGCCTGGACAGGCGCAGAGGTGAGGCCGCAGCCTGGGGCGGCTGCCTGGGTGCGAGGAGGAGGCCGGGCGCGTCGAAGGGAGGAGCGGCGAGGCGCGCGACGGGAGATCGAGGGAGATGGCATCGAAGGGAATCGGGCTCAAGGGAAGATCGATGCAGGAGGGTTCGTGCGCTCGAAGGGGAGGAGGGCTCGAGCAGAGAGAGCGAGGGGTGGCGGCGGTCGGGAGGGAGAAAGAGGAGCGAGTGGGAAGAGGGAGCTGCGCTAGGTTAGGCCGGGCGCGGGCTGGAGGCCAGAGAAGTTGGGCCGGTTGCGGCCTGGAGATGGGCCAGGGAGGTTGCTGGAGAGGTGGTTGCTGGCCTGGGCCAGGAGGAGGGAAGGCCTGGCTGCGAGCTGGGCTTCCTTCTTTTATTAAATCGATTTAACAGAAAAGAAGAAAGAGGGAAAAGAAAAGAGAGGCTTAGGGAAAAAAATATAGCACATGGGACTATTTTTCTCGGGCATCATAAAAATGAGCACGGTCCGAGAAAATAGGAAAAGGCATGATTGAAAAAAATAATTCAAACACATTTGAATTTAATTCAAATGGGTTTGAACTAAGACTTGATTATAGAAGTGTCCAAAAATGTTCGAATTTTCGGAGGAACCTCGAAACAACAGAAAAGAATTATAGGGAGGTTTTGAAGGTGAAACTCGAGGTGAAATAGGCATGAGGAAATTATGCACGTGTGTTGGTTAATTCCAAACAAATGGAATATTATTATATAGCTCCCTAATAATATTGAGAGGCTTTTATATGTTATAAAGAGAAGACATTCTTCCCTCAATTTAAATGGGCCGAAGGTCCACACAATTTATTTAGGTTGAGATGCAAAATAAATATGACATGATGGCATGATGACATGATGCAATGCAAAATAAATAACACAAGCACAAATAAAACACACGGGAGAACCCGGAACATCTGGAATCTTCTGGAATCTTCTGGGATCTTCTGGGACGTCGGTCTTCGGGCGTCACAAACGGGGTGAGGTGTTGCTTAATGGCTTGCTTGCTCAAAATGCTTAGTGATATGCTCCAAAATCCCTCAACCACTTTCTCATATCCACATATGTCCCAAACCAAAAGTGAAACTCGGCCTCACCGATTTGATCTATCCGGCGCCACCGAGTTTATTTGACATAGCCATAGCCAGAAGCCCTAATCAGTTCGGTTTCACCAATAGGGATCTCGGTCTCATCGAGATGGGATTGCAAACCTATGTTTCCCTTCGTAACGTTTCGGTCTAACCGAAGTGAGCGATCGGTACCACTGAGTTCGCAATGCAAACTCTCTGTTTCCTTTTCGTAACGTTTTGGTCTCATCGAAATGAGTGAATCGGTCCCATCGAGTTTGCCTGACAACCTCTCTGTTTGCCTATTACAGAAATTGGTCTCACCAAGTTTATGTGATCGGTCTCACCGAGATTACGTTATGCCCTAACCCTAATGAAATCGATCCCACCGAGTTGATCGTACCGGTCCCACTGAAAAGCCTAACGTTCACATTTTGAACTGAATCGTTCCGACCAAGTTTTATGATTCGGTCCCACCGAGTTTGGTAAATTTTGTGTAACGGTTAGATTTTGTGTGGAGGCTATATATACCCCTCCACCCACTCTTCATTCGTGGAGAGAGCCATCAGAACACACCTACACTTCCATTACTCATTTTCTAAGAGAGAACCGCATACTCATGTGTTGAGACCAAGATATTCCAATCTACCATATGAATCATGATCTCTAGCCTTCCCCAAGTTGCTTTCCACTCAAATCTTCTTTCCACCATATCCAAATCTGTGAGAGAGAGTTGAGTGTTGGGTAGACTATCATTCGAAGCACAAGAGCAAGGAGTTCATAATCAACACACCATCTATTACCTTTTGTAGAGTGGTGTCTCCTAGATTGGTTAGGTGTCACTTGGGAGCCTCCGACAAGATTGTGGAGCTGAACCAAGGAGTTTGTAAGGGCAAGGAGATAGCCTACTTCGTGAAGATCTAACCTAGTGAGGCAAGTCCTTCGTGGGCGATGCCCATGGTGGGATAGACAAGGTTGCTTCTTCGTGGACCCTTTGTGGGTGGAGCCCTCCATCGACTCGCGCAGCCGTTACCCTTCGTGGGTTGAAGTCTCCATCAACGTGGATGTACGGTAGCACCACCTATCGGAACCACGCCAAAAACATCCGTGTCTCCACTTGTGTTTGCACTCTCCAAACCCCTCCCTTTACCTTCATATGCAATTATTTACTTTCCACTACCACAACTCTAGAATTGCATGTGTAGGAAGATTGCTTGACCTGTGCTAAATTGCTAAAAACTGTCAAACTTAAAATTGGGAAAAGGCTAAGTTTTTATTTGGTCAAGTAGTCTAATCACCCCCCCCCCTCTAGACATACTTTCAATCCTACAAGTGGTATCACAGCTTTGGTCTCAATTTGCCTTGATTTCTATAGCTTTGGTGATCATAGCCTTGGTTTCACAACCTAGGAGAGTATGGCGTCTAGCAAGGGAAGTTACCACCGTAGAGTTCCTTACTTTGATGGTACTAATTTTGCTAGTTGGAAGCATAAGATGAAAATGCATATTCTTGGACATAACCCCGCCATTTGGGCTATTGTGTGTATTGGTTTGCAAGGTGAATTCTTCGATGGGAAGGAACCAAACCGTGAAGTCTCCGCTGAAGAATTGAAGATGTTGTAATACAACGCTCAAGCTTGCAATATTCTCTCCAACGGATTGTGCCCTGAAGAATTCAACAAAAGCAGTTATCTTGAGAATGCAAAGGAAATTTGGGATACTTTGATTGATATGCATGAAGGTACCGACTCCGTCAAGGAATCCAAGTTGGATGTGCCTCAAAGTCAACTTGACAAGTTCAAGATGAAGGATGGTGAAGGTGTTGCTGAAATGTACTCTAGGCTTGCTCTCATCACAAACGAGATTGCCGGCTTAGAAAGCGAAGAAATGACCGATATATTCATCATCAAGAAAATCCTGAGAGCCTTGGATGGAAAATATGACACCGTGTGCACACTGATCCAAATGATACCCAATTACAAAGATCTCAAACCAACAGAAGTCATTGGAAGAATTGTTACTCATGAGATGTCACTCAAGGATAAAGAAGAGCTTCATAACAAGTTGACTGGTGCCTACAAAGCTTCATGTGATGCTCCTACATCATCAAGTGACAAACAAGTCTTCAATGAGGAATTGAACTTAATGGTGAAGAACTTCAACAAGTTCTACAATAATAGAAGCAAAGAAAGAAGTTCCAAGTCAAGGTCCTACAATGACAAAAGA
Organism: Secale cereale; assembly: GCA_902687465.1. Lineage (NCBI taxonomy): Eukaryota > Viridiplantae > Streptophyta > Magnoliopsida > Poales > Poaceae > Secale > Secale cereale. The sequence continues at coordinate 268,165,041 of LR738715.1, forward strand.
TCTTCCAGTCGTGATCGGAATTGCTACAATTGTGGGAGACCCAGACACTACTCAAATGAGTGTACGGCTCCACACAAGAGAATAGACGACTCACCTAAAAGGAGGAGTAGAAGAGAAGATTCACCACCAAGAGAGAGAAGGAGTAGAGATGATAGTTATGAACGAAGACCCTCTCGGAGAAGCAAAGATTTGGTAAGGAACGACAAATCATCAAGGAGCTATACAAGACGAAAACATCAAGCTCATGTTGGTGAATGGGTATCCGGTTCCAACTCCGATGACCACTCCGAAAGAAGCTACTACACCGACTCTGAAGATCAAGATTAAGGTGTTGCCAGAATTGCTCTCGTGTCATCCAACTCCTACAACATATTTGACTCACCAAATGAAGGAATTGGAAGATGCTTCATGGCTAAAGGCCCTAAGGTATCACACCCTGATACGTCTCCAACGTATCTACTTATCCAAACCCTTTTGCCCTTGTTTTGGACTCTAACTTGCATGATTTGAATGGAACTAACCCGGACTGACACTATTTTCAGCAGAACAGCCTTGGTGTTGTTTTCATGCAGAAATAAAAATTTCTCGGAATCGCCTGAAAATCCACGGAGAATTATTTTGGAAAATATAAAAAATACCTGCAAGAAGATCCAGACCAGGGGGCCCACACCCTGTCCATGAGGGTGGGGCCCCCCCTAGGGCGCGCCCCCTGCCTCGTGGGCCCCCTGGTGCTCCACCGACGTATCCCCAGATCCTATATATTCACTTTCGAGGAGAAAAAAATCAAGGAGAAAGAATTATCACGTTTTACAATACGGAGCCGCCGCCAAGCCCTAATCTCTCTCGGGAGGGCTGATCTGGAGTCCGTTCGGGGCTCCGGAGAGTGGAGATCGTCGCCATCGTCATCATCAACCTTCCTCCATCACCAATTCCATGATGCTTACCACCGTGCGTGAGTAATTCCATCGTAGGCTTGCTGGACGGTGATGGGTTGGATGGGATCTATCATGTAATCGAGTTAGTTTTGTTAGGGTTTGTTCCCTAGTATCCACTATGTTCTGAGACCTATGTTACTATGACTTTGCCATGCTTAATGCTTGTCACTAGGGCCCGAGTGCCATGATTTCAGATATGAACCTATTATGTTTCCATGAATATATGTGTGTTCTTGATCCTATCTTACAAGTCTATAGTCACCTACTATGTGTTATGATCTGGCAACCCCGAAGTGACAATAATCGGGACCACTCCCGGTGATGACCATAGTTTGAGGAGTTCATGTATTCACTATGTGTTTATGCTTTGGTCCGGTACTCTATTAAAAGGAGGCCTTAATATCCCTTAGTTTCCAATAGGACCCGCTGCCATGGGAGGGTAGGACAAAAGATGGCATGCAAGTTCTTTTCCATAAGTACGTATGACTATATTCGGAATACATGCCTACATTACATTGATGAACTGGAGCTAGTTCTGTATCACCCTAGGTTATAACTTCTACATGATTAATTGCATCCGACATAATGTCCCATCACCGATCCAATGCCTACGAGCTTTTCCTATATTGCTTATTGCTTATTTACTTTTCCGTTACTACTATCACAAAAACTACAAAAACACTATCATTACTCTTATTGCTGCTACCGCCACTATCATATTACTTTGCTACTAAAACTACCTTGCTGCAGATACTAAGTTTCCAGGTGTGGTTGAATTGACAACTCAGCTGCTAATACTTAAGAGTATTCTTTGGCTCCCCTTGTGTCGAATCAATAAATTTGGGTTGAATACTTTACCCTCAAAAATTGTTGCGATCCCCTACACTTGTGGGTTATCAAGACTATTTTATGGCGTCGTTGCCGGGGAGCATAGCTCTATTCTTTAAGTCACTTGGGGTTTATATCTGTTGATCACTATGAATAATTTGAAGGACTCAAAAACCAAGATCTTACCCTCAACTATGAGGGGAGGTAAGGAACTGCCATCTAGCTCAGCACTTGATTATCCTTCTGTTATGGGTAAATTTGCGACACCTACTCATGCTATTGAATCTGATATGTCGTATGTTCTTGATGATGCCACTTCTGCTATGTATGATGAAACTAGCTCTATGCCTGATACTGTGCTACTAGATAAATTTCTAGATGAACAAATTGCTAAGGTTAGGGAGAATGCAAATATTGAAACTGATGATATTTATGAAAGTGATGATGAAGCTTCTCCCAATAGATATGAATTGCGTGTTCTTCCTGAGGGTTATGTTATGGATGAAGAAACTGCTAGAGACTTTCTTGCTTGCAATGATAGATATGATCTTAAGAAATTATTAGCTAAGCTGGAAGAAAAGTCATTGAATGCTACAATGAAACATGACCCTGCTTTTGCCACTTCACCTATCTGTGTTACTGATAAGGATTATGAATTCTCTATTGATCCTGAGTTAATTACTTTGGTTGAATCTGATCCTTTCCATGGCTATGAGTCTGAAACTGTTGTGGCACATCTTACTAAGTTGAATGATATAGCCACCCTGTTTACCAATGATGAAAAGATTCGTTACTACTATATCCTTAAGATTTTTCCTTTCTTGTTAAAGGGTGATGCTAATAACTGGTTTAATTCTCTTGATCGTGGTTGTGTGCCTAGTCCCCAGGATATGATGTATTACTTCTCTGCTGAATATTTTCCCGCTCATAAGAAACAAGCTGCCTTACGGGAAATATATAACTTTGCGCAAATTGAAGAAGAGAGTCTCCCACAAGCTTGGGGGAGGCTTCTCCAATTACTTAATGCTTTGCCTCACCATCCTCTTGAGATGCATGATATAATTGATGTCTTTTATAATGGACTAACCGATGCTTCCAGAGACCACCTGGATAGTTGTGCTGGTTGTGTTTTCACGGAAAGAACAGTTGAACAAGCTGAACTACTATTGAATAATATGCTGGCCAATGAAAATAATTGGACACTTCCTGAACCAGCCCCTAAGACAACTCCGACGAAAAGAGGTGTTCTATTTCTCAGTCCTGAAGATATGCAAGAGGCAGATAAATCTATGAAAGAAAAAGGTATTAAAGCTGAAGATGTTAAGAATTTACCACCTATTGAAGAAATACATGGTCTTGATAACCCGACACGGGTAGTAAAGGTAAATTCTCTTTATAGATTTGATGAAGGTGATATTCCTCGTTATAAGTCTGCTAGCCAATGCTTAGATGAGTTTGACAATTTTATTGTGAAACAAGAAAACTTCAATGCTTATGTTGGTAGACAGTTGCAACACAATGCTTATATGATTGAATGCTTGAGTGATTATCTATCTAGAGCTAAAGGTGGACTGAAACTTATTAGTATACATGCTTCTATGGTCACCACTTAAGTAGAACAAGTACTTAAGGCTCAGAATGATTTGCTCAATGAATTAAATAGTAAGAATAATGACTATGCTGTTAGAGTTGCTACTAGAGGTGGTAAAATGAACCAGGAACCTCTGTACCCTGAAGGCCACCCTAAGAGAATAGATCAAGATTCTAAGAGAGCTAATTTAGGTGCACCTAGTTCTTCTAAGAAGAAGAAAAAGAAAAATGATAGGACTTTGCATGCTTCTAGTGAACCTATAGCTGACACACCTGAGAATCCCAATGATATATCTGTTTCTGATGCTGAGACACAATCTGGTAATGAACATGAACCTAGTGATAATATTAATGATGATGTTCATGATGATGCTCAACCTAGCAATGATAATGATGTTGAGATAGAACCTACTGTTGATCTTGATAACCCACAATCAAAGAATCAACGCTATGATAAGAGAGACTTTGTTGCTAGGAAGCACGGCAAGGAAAGAGAACCATGGGTTCAGAAACCCATGCCTTTTCCTCCTAAACCATCCAAGAAAAAGGATGATGAGGATTTCGAGCGCTTTGCTGAAATGATTACACCTATCTTTTTGCGTATGCGTTTGACTGGTGTGCTTAAAACAAATCCTTATGCTAAGTATATGAAAGATATTACTACCAACAAAAGAAAGATACCTGAAGTAGAAATTTCCACGATGCTTGCCAATTACACTTTCAAAGGTGGAATACCTAAGAAACTAGGAGATCCAGGAGTTCCTAGTATACCTTGCTCTATTAAGAAAAACTATGTTAAAACAGCCTTCTGTGATCTTGGAGCCGGTGTTAGTGTTATGCCTCTCTCTTTATATCGTAGACTTGACTTGAGTAAGTTGACACCTACTGAATTATCTTTGCAAATGGCTGATAAATCAACTGCTATACCTGTTGGTATTTGTGAGGATGTGCATGTTGTAGTTGCAAATGTTATTATTCTAACGGACTTTGTTATCCTTGATATTCCCGAGGACGATGGTATGTCTATTATTTTTGGAAGACCCTTTTTGAATACCGCAGGGGCTGTTATCGATTGCAACAAAGGCAATGTCACTTTTCATGTCAATGGTAATGAGCATACGGTACACTTTCCGAGGAAACAACCTCAGGTCCACAGTATCAATTATATTGGAAAATTTTCAACTATCACTATTGGAGGGTTTGAGTTTCCTATTCCTACTATCAAGAAGACATATGACATCCTTATTGTTGGGGACATACATATCCCCATTGAGGTAACATAGTGTTATTCGAAAATTCTCCGGTTTCATGCTACTCGGAAAGAGTTTATTAACAAGACTTGATCAACCTTATTAATGGATTCCTTTTGATGAGCATGGGATAGGTGAATCTAGATAGCACAAACCTTCTGTACCCTCCATTTACTTTCTGTTAATTAAGATAAATAAAAGAAAATTAATATTTCCTGTCTGTTTCCGGACTTATCTGTGCAATAAAAAATTACCCCAAAAATAAAAGTTCTTCAAATGCCATGAAAATGAAATATGATTTTTTCTAGAATATTTGAGAAAATATGGCACAGAACACACATCAAGGGGAGCCAGCACCTGGCCACGAGGGTCCAGGGCGCGCCCCCTGCCTCGTGGGCCCCATGTGCCCCTCTCCACTTATTCCTCCACCCACACTCTTCTTCTTCCTCCCAAAAAACTCACCAACCAGGTCAAACCCGAGTTCTAGCTCATCTTGCTGCCATTTTCAATCTCCTTGCTCAAAGCACCATTCTCCAAACTGTTTGGGGAGATTGTTCCTTGGTATGTGACTCCTCCATTGGTCCAATTAGTTTTTGTTCTAGTGCTCTATTTATTGCAAATTTGTGCTGCTGTGGTGAACTTGTTCTTGAGCTTGCATGTCAAATTTTCTTGGTCCCAAGTAGTTCTAATGCATGATATAGTCTCTAGGCACTAGTAGGAGTTGTTGCTATCAATCTTATTGAGGTTGGTTAACTTTTATTTTGAGTTCCTAAAAATTTCAGAAATTTTCAGACAAGGAAAATGATAAAGAGATTGTTGAGGGGCTCTTCCAGTAAAAGCTCAGAGGAGAAGAAGAAAGAAGAAAATAAGAAGCCCAAATATAATCTTCCTCGCATGGCGGAAGTTCGGCCATGTGAATGGCCTTGCAATGATTTCATGTTGTCTGTCGGGATTTAAGAAGATTTTTATTGGTTGTCAGATAATGCAGGCCTCACCGACTTCCTCCACGACCAGCGTGAACAGTATCTCTTACTCACCAATATTTTCACGCAAAGTTTTCATTTTCATGCTAAAAAAACACCACCTACAGTGGAGTTTCGTTTATATGATGTGATTAAAGAGATATCACTATTAGAATTTTGTGAAATATGTAAGATACCATTTGGAGGTAGACTTGATGAACCACGTCGTGAAGAAGTTGAAGGGTTTATTGACATGATAGTTGTAGGGGAAACTAGACAAGTTTCAGGGGAAAGAATCACTAGTATACATTTCCCTGTTTTGCGCTACTTTGCTTTATTTGCTAGTAGATGTTTAATTGGTCGCGGGAACAGTGGGAATCTTAGTGCCCCTGGTATTGTTATCTCACGCCATGCTTTGTTTCAAGACACAGCTTTTAGCTTGGGCGCCGTCGTTGCTAAACGACTGAGTCTGAACCGCTCAAAGGGGCCCGTCTTTGGAGGCATCTTTGCTTCTCTCCTTGCTGAGCATTTTAGAATACCTATTAGGCATCATGAGAAGGAAGAAAAATTGCTTGCCCCTGTTTATCTAGACTACAAGAGCATGGTAGCTCATGAATAGGTTGCTTAATTATAAATTAAGGTTTGATGAAATATATTGTGAAATTGTTACCTTGCCTGCACCATCTTTGTTTGATCTGTCCATAGGCATATACCTCATTACATCATATGCCTTCTACAAGTACCAAGGCCAGGCACAAGCTTCAGAGCCTGAGCCTGAGCCACCACTTGATCCTTACCGTCAGTCTGTTTATGGGTGGGAGCTGGATGAGCTCACCAACAAGTGGCACCCAGAGGATACATCTTAGTACACTGGAGGGAGTAGCTTCGATCCATGGCCATAGACCAACTTAGGCCAAAAGCCTAAGCTTGGGGGAGTACGTGTTTCTCACCGACTTTACATTCATGTTCACACACTTATTCTAGTTGGCGGTGCTCACACTCTTTCATTGTACCATCCATGTTTAGTTTCCTTTCTTTTTCTTAGCCTTTTTCTCGTGTTCTAGAAAAACCTTAAGAAAAACAAAAAAATATTAGTTGTAGCTTCTAGCTAGTTTACTTTCCTTGCTTGTAGTAGTAACTAAAATAAAACCCAAAAAGATTTCATGTTCTTCTTTTGCTTGTTGTGAGCTTTCCCGTTAAATAGTTTCTTGTCTTTTCTTCGGGGCTTAAGAGTAAGAAGACCAAGATTGAAAATGCTTTGTGGCTCTCATATGCTTTATTGTTGATTTAACCTTGAGCCATATTACCTTGTCTTCTCTCTTGTATTAAAAACTTGCAGATTCCAGCTTAGTCCAATGCATGTGCACTATTATTATTATTCACACCGTTCGGTCGTGCGAGTGAAAGGCAATAAGGATGATATATGATGAACTAATTGAGATGAGAAAAGCTGGTATGAAATCGACCTCTCTTGTTTTTGTAAATATGATAGTTCATCGTTCCTGATTCAGCTCATTATGAATGAAACATGCTTGCAATGACAATTAGAGATCATAGCTGCTTATGCCATGCTTAATTAGCTGAGAGTTTATAATGGTCTATCTTGCGTGCCAACATGATATTAAAATGGTTGTGATGTGGTAAGATGGGGTGGTATCCTCCTTTGAATGATTTAAGTGATCTGACTTGGCACATGTTCGCGCATGTAGTTGAAACAAACCAACATAGCCTCCACGATATTTATGTTCATGGTGATTTATATCCTACTCATGCTTGCATTCATTGTTGATTAATTTTAATGCATGTTCACGACCGTTGTTGCTCTCTAGCTGGTCGCTTCCTAGTCTCTTTCTAGCCTTCACCTGTACTAAGCGGGAATACTGCTTGTGCATCCACTTCCATAAACCCCAAAGTTATTCCATATGAGTCCACCATATCTTCCTATATGTGGTATTTACCTACCGTTCCAAGTAAATTTGTATGTGCCAAACTCTAAACCTTCAAATGAAATTATGTTTTGTATGCTCCAACAGCTCATGTATCAACTAGGGTTGTCTATATCTTCCATGCTAGGTGGGTTATTCTCACGATGAGTGGACTCCGCTCATCATTCATGAGAAAATGGCTGGTAATCGGGATGCCCAGTCCCATGCTCAAAATCATAATAATTAAACAAAACTCCCCCAGGGTTGTTGCTTGTTTGGACGGTACCCCGTGGATTCAGATGGCCGTGGAGTGTGCTTGTTGGTGATTGGGGGGGTATAAAATTTACCATTCTGTTTGGGAACCGCCTATAATGTGCGTAGCATGGGAGATATCGAGATTCTTGGTTGTTATGTTGACAATGAAAGTATACCGCTCAAAATGTTATTCATCTCTATTTAAAAATTGAGCTCTGGCACCTCTACAAATCCATGCTCCCTCTGTGAAGGGCCTATCTATTTACTTTTATGCAGAGTCATCATCCTCTTATAGAAGAGCACCAGTAGGAGAGCACCTCTGTCTTTTTCATGTATTACTATTAATTTGCATCGAGTATGATCATGACTGGATCTCTTTTACCATGAATTACAATGTCTAGTCAGTCCTTGATCTTTAAAGGTGCTCTACATTTATGTTTTGTCTCAGGAAGGGCTAGCGAGATACCATCTTGTTATATCATAGCATGATTGTTTTGAGAAAGTGTTGTCATCCGAGGTTTATTATTATTGCTCGCTAGTTGATTATGCCATTGATGTGAGTAGTCTTGAGACCTGAAAGTTATTGTGAATGTGGTTAGTTCATGATCTTGTTGAAAACCTGAATGATGGCTTACATATTTACAACAACAAGAGCAAACAGAGTTTGTCAAAGTTCTTCTTTATCACTTTCAGTTTATCAACTGAATTGCTTGAGGACAAGCAAAGGTTTAAGCTTGGGGGAGTTGATATGTCGCCAATGTATCTACTTTTCCAAACCCTTTTGCCCTTGTTTTGGACTCTAACTTGCATGATTTGAATGGAACTAACACGAACTGACGTTGTTTTTAGCAGAATGCCATGGTGTTGTTTTTGTGCAAAAATAAAAAGTTCTCGGAATCGCCTGAAAATCCACGGAGAATTATTTTGGAAAATATAAAAAATAAATGCAAGAAGATCCAGACTAGGGGGCCCACACCCCGTCCACGAGGGTGGGGGGGTGCCCCCCTAGGGCGCGCCCCCCTACCTCGTGGCCCCCTGGTGCTCCACTGACGTATCCCAGATCCTATATATTCACTTTCAGGGAGAAAAAATCAAGGAGAAAGAATTATCGCGTCATACGATACGGAGCCGCCGCCAAGCCCTAATCTCTCTCGGGAGGCCTGATATGGAGTCCGTTCGGGGCTCCGGAGAGTGGAGATCGTCGCTACCGTCATCATCAACCTTCCTCCATCACCAATTCCATGATGCTCACCGCCGTGCGTGAGTAATTCCATCGTAGGCTTGCTGGACGGTGATGCGTTGGATGGGATCTATCATGTACAAGTTAGTTTTGTTAGGGTTTGATCCCTAGTATCCACTATGTTCTCAGATTGATGTTGCTATGACTTTGCTATGCTTAATGCTTGTCACTAGGGCCTGAGTGCCATGATTTCAGATCTGAACCTATTATGTTTCCATGAATATATGTGTGTTCTTGATCCTATCTTGCAAGTCTATAGTCACCTACTATGTGTTATGATCTGGCAACCCCGAAGTGACAATAATCGGGACCACCCCCGGTGATGACCATCGTTTGAGGAGTTCATGTATTCACTATGTGTTAATGCTTTGGTCCGGTACTCTATTAAAAGGAGGCCTTAATATCCCTTAGTTTCCAATAGGACCCCGCTGCCACGGGAGGGTAGGACAAAAGATGTCATGCAAGTTCTTTTCCATAAGCATGTATGACTATATTCAGAATACATGCATACATTACATTGATGAACTGGAGCTAGTTATGTGTCACCCTAGGTTATAACTTCTACATGATGAATTGCATATGACATAATTTCGCATCATCGATCCAAAGCCTACGAGCTTTTCCTATATTGCTTGTTGCTTATTTACTTTTCCGTTACTACTATCACAAAAACTACAAAAACACTATCATTACTTTTATTGCTGCTACCGCCACTATCATATTACTTTGCTACTAAAAATACCTTGCTGCAGATACTAAGTTTCTAGGTGTGGTTGAATTGACAACTCGACTGCTAATACTTAAGAGTATTCTTTGGCTCCCCTTGTGTCGAATCAATAAATTTGGGTTGAATACTTTACCCTCGAAAACTGTTGCGATCCCCTACACTTGTGGGTTATCACACCCCGAGTATCTTTATTTCAATAGTGATTAAGATGACTTGCTAGGAGATGATGATTTACTTGTTGGTAGCAATAGTGATGAAACCTATGATGAAATTGATATTAATCATGCTAATCAAGATAAAACGAATGAAAATGATAAGGAGAAGATTGAGCGTCTAACTACAGAATTAAACACTCTCAAGTTAGCTCATGAAACTACCTTAGAGGATCATCGAGAACTTTTGAGGACTCATGAGAAGCTACGCTTTGAAAAGCTTAATCTAGAGCAAGAGCATGAGTTTTTAAAAGCAATCAATGATGATCTTCATAAGAAAAGTTCTTCTTACATTGCCAAGCATTTACTCTTGTCTACTTACATACCACAAGTAAAATCTAGCAACAGGAACAAGAAGGATTCTTCCTCTAGTAGTAACAATAATAATGATAAAACAAATGTTTTTGCTTCTAGTAGTTCTCTTGATTCCACTAATGATTCTCTTAGCCAAGTTACACTTGAGCAAGAAAATAGCTTATTGAAGGGAATTATAGAGAAAGGTGTTTATAAGAGCCTTGCCGGGAGTAAGCGATTCGAGGAAATTGTACGCAAGCAAGGAAGACACCGGAAGAATCAAGGTGTTGGTTTTGAATGAAAGTTCAATGCCAATGGTGTTAAGTGGGAAGAATATCAATACCCCAAGACAAAGTTTGTTCCTCAACAAGAGAAGTATGATCTTACTTCCTTCAAGGGGAAACAAGCCCAAGATGATCTTCCACCACAAGACCTCAAGCTAAAGGGCAAGGACAAGCTTCAAGAAGAGATTGATGGATTTTAAGAAGCTCCTAAGGCCTTGGTCAAGTGGATTCCCAAGACTACTTCAAGTTCTACTTCATCGAGTACATCTATAACTCCAAGGATTCCCATCAAGATGGTGCGGATCCCGAAGAAGAAGAACTAGAGAGTTCTTGAGGGTGACTCCGCCAACATACTTCACTCTTATTCATATTGGCAAGGACAAGTGCAATCAACTTTCACATCTTGCACTAGTTCAAAGAGTCACAAACCCTCTCATTGGTAAGACAAGGGACAAGGTAACCTAATGTTTGCATGGACATCATCTTGTCTTCAATTCACTCTATGTCTGTGGATATCTTTGTTTGTTCCATGTGGGACTACCCCGTGTAGGTATTGAATGTGCAACTCACTCCAATGGATTGCTCCAAAATGATCTACATCAACATAGAGCATCTACATCTTCAACACCTACATGAAGTCATCATCGACAAAACCCAAGGTTATTTTATCCCTCTTAGGGGGGATATCACATCTAGGGGGAGCTTTACTCTAAATATTGAGCTAAAGCAACTCCAATGGTGTGAACACAACAATGCTTTATGTAAAAGTGGCAACCCCACTTGTGCTTAAACGATGAGTATGACCTATGATCGAATGTTCTCATTTGACTCCTAAGTCAATATACTCATATATAGATGACCTAGTCATCACCAATTGCTTGATAAATGCTAGATTGGATGTGCATGTTTTGCCACATGTTTCATTTGCTATCTTATTGTGTGAGTATGTTGAGTGCATATTTTTCTTATTCGAGGACATCCATGTGTTGCTTTGATTGTTTGGCTTTTCTTCTTTTGCCAAATGGATGGACAAGAATGCCTAAGAACCCCCTCTAGTTATCTATGATTTTCTTATCTCAAACTCTATTCATGCTAAAGTTTGATCAAGTCAGATTCGAACACTCTGTGCGAGGAGCACTCGGAGTCCCCGATTCGTCATAGACTTAAACTTCCAAAACCTCTCTGTGCATATCGGTCTGACCGATTCATCCTTTTCGGTCTGACCGAGTTCGCTGAGTTGATCTAGGTTTTCAATCTCGGTGCAACCGATTAGAACTTTTAGGTCACACGGAGTAGCAGTAACCGCTTGCGATTCTGCATCTCGGTGCCATCGAGTTGTTCCACTCGGTCACACCGACAGGGTCAGGATATATATATCGAAGGGTCAAATTTTTGGAAACTTCTCCAAAACCTCTTTGCTCGCGTGTGTCCTACTCTGCCGTCTCTGGTCTCCGGATCGTCCTCTCGCCGCCAGCGACCTCCCGCTGCTAGTCTCCGCCGCCATCAACGGAATTCAACCCCGCCGTTGCCGCTGTAGTGAGCTCACCGCCAAGTTAGGGTATGAACTCCAATCTTTGTGCAATCTTTACCTCCGATTCTTAGCATCAAGTTAATGCCATTATTCTTGCCACATATGAGATCATCCTATCCAGCGAAAACTCCGTTTAGATTAGTTTTGATTCAAAGTTTTAGGGTTAGGTTTCCGCTGAACTCATCTCGGACCAACCGAGTTGTAGAAGTCAGTCCCACCGATTTGGCTTAGGCCATTGCACATGTAAGGTTCGGTCTGACTGAAACCTACAAATCGGTGTGACCGAGTTCAACTCTTAGTGAAACCCTAGCAATCTCAGAGTCACCAAACTGTGTCTCGGTCTGACCGATTTCACTAGTTTAGACTCCAAAGTTGCTTCGGCGTCACCGAGATTATCAAATCGGTAGCTCCGAAATGCTTTCTGCAGAAACCCAAAACTAAGATTTTGACTCATTTGTTTTACAAAACCTCTGCACTTTGTGATGCTCATCCACTCTATCTCATCTACATCTGTTCACAGGGTCAGCTTTCAGTTTGCAGTGTCAACAATGTTTGATCAAAGTGACAGCCAGAACAGGTGAGAAGAGCAGGCACAGTTGAGTGAGGGCTCTAGTCCCTCCAATAGCAGCTAGTATGAGAGTAGAAGGAGCACTCCAAGTAATCTTCCAAAGGCTACTACTGTTGGGGAACGTAGTATTTTAAAATTTTCCCATGATCACGCAAGATCTATCTACCAGATGCATAGCAACGAGAGGGAAGAGTGTGTCTATGTACCCTCGTAGACCGGGAGCGGAAGCGTCAAGTGACGCGGTTGATGTTGTCGAACTTCTTCGCGATCCAACCGATCAAGCACCGAACGTACGGCACCTCCGCGTTCAGCACACGTTCAGCTTGATGACGTCCCACGAGCTCTTGATCCAGTTGAGCTTCACGGGAGAGTTTCGTCAGCACGACGGCGTGGTGACGGATATGATGTGTTCACCGGCGCAGGGCTTCGCCTAAGCTCCGCGACGGTATGACCGAGGTGTGATTCTGTGGAGGGGGGCACCGCACACGGCTAAAACAATTCAACTTGTGTGTGTTTGGGTGCCCCCCTGCCCCCGTATATAAAGGAGCAGGGGAGGGAGGCCGGTCGGCCCTTCCTGGAGCGGCTAGGGAAGGAGTCCTACTAGGAATAGGATTGCAATCCTATTCCTAGTAGGATTCACCGAAAGGAAGAAGGGGGAAAGGAATAGGAGAGGTGGCCCCCCCCCAATCCTAGTCCAACTAGGAACCCTAGGTGGGGGCGTCGGCCAGCCCTATGGGCTGCCTCTCTCTTTCCCTTTAGGCCCACTATGGACCATCCCCTCTCGTAGGGGGTTCCGGTAACCCCCTCCGGCATTCCCGGTAAATCCGAAACTTTTCCGGTATACTTCCGGTGTCCGAATATAGCCGTCCAATATATCAATCTTTATGTCTCGGACATTCCGAGACTCCTCGTCATGTCCGTGATCTCATCCGGAACTCCGAACTACCTTCGGTACATCAATACTCATAAACTCATAATACCGATCGTCATCAAACGTTAAGCGTGCGGACCCTACGGGTTCGAGAACTATGTAGACATGACCGAGACTCATCTCCGGTCAATAACCAATAGCGGAACCTGGATGTTCATATTGGCTCCTACATATTCTACGAAGATCTTTTATCGGTCAGAACCGCATAACAACATACGTTGTTCCTTTTGTCAAACGGTATGTTACTTGCCCGAGATTCGATCGTCGGTATCTTTATACCTAGTTCAATCTTGTTTACCGGCAAGTCTCTTTACTCGTTCCGTAACACATCATCTCGTGACTAACTCATTAGTCTTTTGCTTGCAAGGCTTATTATGATGTGTGTTACCGAGAGGGCCCAGAGATACCTCTCCGACACTCGGAGTGACAAATCCTAATCTTGATCTATGCCAACACCACGAATACTTTCGGAGACACCTGTAGAGCATCTTTATGATCACCCAGTTACGTTGTGACGTTTGATAGCACACAAGGTGTTCCTACGGTATTCGGGAGTTGCATAATCTCATAGTCATAGGAACATGTATAAGTCATGAAGAAAGCAATAGCAGTTAAACTAAACGATCATAGTGCTATGCTAACGGATGGGTCTTGTCCATCACATCATTCTCCTAATGATGTGATCCCATTGATCAAATGACAACTCATGTCTATGGCTAGGAAACATAACCATCTTTGATCAATGAGCTAGTCTAGTAGAGGCATACTAGGGACATACTGTTTTTGTCTATGTATCCACACATGTACTAAGTTTCCGGTTAATACAATTCTAGCATGAATAAAAGACATTTATCATGATATAAGGAAATACAAATAACATCTTTATTATTGCCTCTAGGGCATATTTCCTTCAGTCTCCCACTTGAACTAGAGTCAATAATCTAGATTACAAAGTGATGATCCTCACACCCATGGAGTCTTGGTGCTGATCATGTTTTGCCCGTGGAAGAGGCTTAGTCAACGGGTCTGCAACATTCAGATCCGTATGTATTTTGCAAATCTCTATGTCTCCCTCCTTGACTAGATTGCGGATGGAATTGAAGCGTCTTTTGATGTGCTTTGTTCTCTTGTGAAACCTGGATTCCTTCGCCAAGGCTATGGCTCCAGTGTTGTCACAAAAGATTTTCATTGGACCCGATGCACTAGGTACTACACCTAGATCGGATATGAACTCCTTCATCCAGACTCCTTCATTTGCTGCTTCCGAAGCAGCTATGTATTCCGCTTCACACGTAGATCCCGCCACGACGCTCTGCTTGGAACTGCACCAGCTGACAGCTCCACCGTTCAATAAAAATACATATCCGGTTTGTGACTTTCAGTCATCCGGATCAGTGTCAAAGCTAGAATCGACGTAACCGTTTACGACGAGCTCTTTGTCACCTCCATATACAAGAAACATATCCTTCGTTCTTTTCAGATACTTTAGGATGTTTTTGACCGATGTCCAGTGATCCACTCCTGGATTACTTTGGTACCTCCCTGCTAGACCTATAGCAAGGCACACATCAGGTCTGGTACACAGCATTGCATACATGATAGATCCTATGGCTGAGGCATAGGGAATGACTTTCATTTTCTCTCTATCTTCTGCAGTGGTCGGGCATTGAGTCTTACTCAACTTTATACCTTGTAAAACAGGCAAGAACCCTTTCTTTGACTGATCCATTTTGAACTTCTTCAAAATCTTATCAAGGTATGTGCTTTGTGAAAGTCCAATTAAGCGTCTTGATCTATCTCTATAGATCTTGATACCTAATATATAAGCAGCTTCACCGAGGTCTTTCATTGAAAAACTTTTATTCAAGTATCCTTTTATGCTATCCAGAAATTCTATATCATTTCCAATCAACAATATGTCATCTACATATAATATTAGAAATGCTACAGAGCTCCCACTCACTTTCTTGTAAATACAGGCTTCTCCAAAAGTCTGTATAAAACCATATGCTTTGATCACCTCATCAAAGCGTATATTCCAACTCCGAGATGCTTGCACCAGTCCATAGATGGATCACTAGAGCTTGCATACTTTGTTAGCACCTTTTAGATCAACAAAACCTTCTGGTTGCATCATATACAACTCTTCTTTGAGATATCCATTTAGGAATGCAGTTTTGACATCCATTTGCCATATTTCATAATCATAAAATGCGGCAATTGCTAACATGATTCGGACAGACTTAAGCATCGCTACAGGTGAGAAAGTCTCATCGTAGTCAACTCCTTGAACTTGTCAAAAACCATTCGCAACAAGTCGAGCTTTGTAAACAGTAATATTACCGTCTGCGTCAGTCTTCCTCTTGAAGATCCATTTATTTTCGATGGCTTGCCGATCATCGGGCAAGTCAACCAAAGTCCACACTTTGTTCTCATACATGGATCCCATCTCAGATTTCATGGCTTCAAGCCATTTTGCGGAATCTGGGCTCATCATCGCTTCCTCATAGTTCGTAGGTTCATCATGGTCTAGTAACATGATTTCCAGAACTGGGTTGCCGTACCACTCTGGTGCGGAACGTACTCTGGTTTATCTACGATGTTCAGTAGAAACTTGATCCGAAGTTTCATGATCATTATCATCAACTTCCTCACTAATTGGTGTAGGAATCACTGGAACAATTTCCTGTGATGTACTACTTTCCAATATGGGAGAAGGTACAATTACCTCGTCAAGTTCTACTTTCCTCCCACTCACTTCTTTCGAGAGAAACTCTTTTTCTAGAAAGGATCCGTTCTTAGCAACGAATATTTTGCCTTCGGATCTGTGATAGAAGGTGTACCCAACAGTCTCTTTTGGGTATCCTATGAAGACACATTTTTCCGACTTGGGATCGAGCTTATCAGGTTGAAGTGTTTTCACATAAGCATCGCAGCCCCAAATTTTAAGAAACGACAACTTTGGTTTCTTGCCAAACCATAGTTCATAAGGTGTCGTATCAACGGATTTAGATGGTGCCCTATTTAACGTGAATGCAGCTGTCTCTAAAGCATAACCCCAAAATGATAGTGGTAAATCGGTAAGAGACATCATATATCGCACCATATCCAATAAAGTACGGTTACGACGTTCGGACACACCATTACGCTGTGGTGTTCCAGGTGGCGTGAGTTGTGAAACTATTCCACATTGTTTCAAATGAAGACCAAACTCGTAACTCAAATATTCTCCTCCACGATCAGATCGTAGGAACTTTATTTTCTTGTTACGATGATTCTCTACTTCACTCTGAAATTCTTTGAACTTTTCAAATGTTTCAGACTTGTGTTTCATTAAGTAGATATACCCATATCTGCTCAAATCATCAGTGAAGGTCAGAAAATAACGATACCCGCCGCGAGCATCAACGCTCATTGGTCCACATACATCAGTATGTATGATTTCCAACAAATCTGTTGCTCGCTCCATAGTTCCGGAGAACGGAGTTTTAGTCATCTTGCCGATGAGGCATGGTTCGCAAGCACCAAGTGATTCATAATCAAGTGATTCCAAAAGTCCATCTTTATGGAGTTTCTTCATGCGTTTTACACCAATATGACCCAAACGGCAGTGCCACAAATAAGTTGCACTATCATTATTAACCTTGCATCTTTTGGTTTCAATATTATGAATATGTGTATCACTACAATCAAGATCTAGTAAGAATAGACCACTCTTTAAGGGTGCATGACCATAAAAGATATTATTCATAAAAATGGAACAACCATTATTCTCTGATTTAAATGAATAACCGTCTCGCAATAAACAAGATCCAGATATAATGTTCATGCTCAACGCTGGCACCAAATAACAATTATTTAGGTCTAAAACTAATCCCGAAGGTAGATGTAGAGGTAGCGTGCCGACGGCGATCACATCGACTTTGGAACCGTTTCCCACGCGCATCGTCACCTCGTCCTTAGCTAATATTCGTTTAATCCGTAGTCCCTGTTTCGAGTTACAAATATTAGCAACCGAACCGGTATCAAATACCCAGGTACTACTACGAGCATTAGTAAGGTACACATCAATAACATGTATATCACATATACCTTTGTTCATCTTGCCATCCTTCTTATCCGCCAAATACTTGGGGCAGTTCCGCTTCCAGTGTCCAGTCCCCTTGCAGTAGAAGCACTCAGTTTCAGGCTTGGCTCCAGATTTGGGTTTCTTCGTTGAAGTAGCAACTGACTTGCTATTCTTTTTGAAGTTCCCTTTCTTTCCCTTGCCCTTTCTCTTGAAACTAGTGGTCTTGTTAACCATCAACACTTGATGCTCCTTTTTGATTTCTACCTCCGCAGCTTTGAGCATAGCGAAGAGCTCGGGAATTGTCTTTTGCATCCCTTGCATGTTATAGTTCATCACGAAGCCTTTTATAGCTTGGTGGCAGTGATTGAAGAACTCCATCAATAACACTATCCTCGTCAACTTTGCAACCAAGTTGAGTCATATGATTGTAGTACCCAGACATTCTGAGCAAGTGTTCACTGATAGAACTATTCTCCTCCATTTTGCAGCTGTAGAACTTATTGGAAATCTCATATTTCTCAATTCGGGCATTTGCTTGAAATATTAACTTCAACTCCTGGAACATCTCATATGCTCCATGACGTTCAAAACATCGTTGAAGTCCCGGTTCTAAGCCGTAAAGCATGGCACACTGAACTATCGTGTAGTCATCAGACCGCGACTGCCAGACGTTCAAAGCGTCTGCATTAGCGGAAGGGGGCTTGTCACCTAGCAGTGATTCAAGGACATAATTCTTCTGTGCAGCAATGAGGATAATCCTCAGGTTACGGACCCAGTCCGTGTAATTGCTACCATCATCTTTCAACTTAGCTTTCTCTAGGAATGCATTAAAATTCAAAGGAACGGTAGCACGGGCCATTGATCTACAACGACATAGATATGCAAAACTATCGGGACTAAGTTCATGATAAATTAAAGTTCAATTTAATCATATTAATTTAAAGAACTCCCACTTAGATAGACATCCCTCTGGTCATCTAAATGATCACGTGATCCAAATCAACTAAACCATGTCTGATCATCACGTGAGATGGAGTAGTTTCAATGGTGAACATCTTATGTTGATCATATCTACTATATGATTCACGCTCGACCTTTCGGTCTCCAGTGTTCCGAGGCCATATCTGTATATGCTAGGCTCGTCAAGTTTAACCCGAGTATTCTGCGTGTGCAAAACTGGCTTACACCCGTTGTATTTGAACGTAGAGCTTATCACACCCGATCATCACGTGGTGTCTCGGCACGACGAACTTTCGCAACGGTGCATACTCAGGGAGAACACTTATACCTTGAAATTTAGTAAGGGATCATCTTATAATGCTACCGTCGTTCTAAGCAAAATAAGAAGCATAATAAGATAAACATCACATGCAATCAAAATATGTGACATGATATGGCCATCATCATCTTGTGCTTTTGATCTCCATCTCCAAAGCACCGTCATGATCACCTTCGTCACCGGCTTGACACCTTGATCTCCATCGTAGCATCGTTGTCGTCTCGCCAACTATTGCTTCTACGACTATCGCTACCGCTTAGGATAAACTAAAGCAATTACATGGCGATTGCATTTCATACAATAAAGCGACAACCATATGGCTCCTGCCAGTTGCCGATAACTTTACAAAACATGATCATCTCATACAAAACCGTATAACTCATCATGTCTTGACCATATCACATCACAACATGCCCTGCAAAAACAAGTTAGACGTCCTCTACTTTGTTTGTTGCAAGTTTTACGTGGCTGCTACGGGCTTAGCAAGAACCGTTCTTACCTACGCATACAAAACCACAACGATGTTTCGTCAAGTATGTGCTGTTTTAACCTTCACAAGGACCGGGCGTAGCCACACTTGATTCAGCTAAAGTGAGAGAGACAGACACCCGCCAGTCACCTTTAAGCAACGAGTGCTCGTAACGGTGAAACCAGTCTCGCGTAAGCGTACGCGTAATGTCGGTCCGGGCCGCTTCATCTCACAATACCGTCGAAGCAAAGTATGACATGCTGGTAAGCAGTATGACTAGTATCGTCCACAATCTCATTGTGTTCTACTCGTGCATATCATCTACGCATAGACCTGGCTCATGATGCCACTGTTGGGGAACGTAGTATTTTAAAATTTTCCTACGATCACGCAAGATCTATCTACCAGATGCATAGCAACGAGAGGGAAGAGTGTGTCTATGTACCCTCGTAGACCGGGAGCGGAAGCGTCAAGTGACGCGGTTGATGTTGTCGAACTTCTTCGCGATCCAACCGATCAAGCACCGAACGTACGGCACCTCCGCGTTCAGCACACGTTCAGCTTGATGACGTCCCACGAGCTCTTGATCCAGTTGAGCTTCACGGGAGAGTTTCGTCAGCACGACGGCGTGGTGACGGATATGATGTGTTCACCGGCGCAGGGCTTCGCCTAAGCTCCGCGACGGTATGACCGAGGTGTGATTCTGTGGAGGGGGGCACCGCACACGGCTAAAACAATTCAACTTGTGTGTGTTTGGGTGCCCCCCTGCCCCCGTATATAAAGGAGCAGGGGAGGGAGGCCGGTCGGCCCTTCCTGGAGCGGCTAGGGAAGGAGTCCTACTAGGAATAGGATTGCAATCCTATTCCTAGTAGGATTCACCGAAAGGAAGAAGGGGGAAAGGAATAGGAGAGGTGGCCCCCCCCCAATCCTAGTCCAACTAGGAACCCTAGGTGGGGGCGTCGGCCAGCCCTATGGGCTGCCTCTCTCTTTCCCTTTAGGCCCACTATGGACCATCCCCTCTCGTAGGGGGTTCCGGTAACCCCCTCCGGCATTCCCGGTAAATCCGAAACTTTTCCGGTATACTTCCGGTGTCCGAATATAGCCGTCCAATATATCAATCTTTATGTCTCGGACATTCCGAGACTCCTCGTCATGTCCGTGATCTCATCCGGAACTCCGAACTACCTTCGGTACATCAATACTCATAAACTCATAATACCGATCGTCATCAAACGTTAAGCGTGCGGACCCTACGGGTTCGAGAACTATGTAGACATGACCGAGACTCATCTCCGGTCAATAACCAATAGCGGAACCTGGATGTTCATATTGGCTCCTACATATTCTACGAAGATCTTTTATCGGTCAGAACCGCATAACAACATACGTTGTTCCTTTTGTCAAACGGTATGTTACTTGCCCGAGATTCGATCGTCGGTATCTCTATACCTAGTTCAATCTCGTTACCGGCAAGTCTCTTTACTCGTTCCGTAACACATCATCTCATGACTAACTCATTAGTCTTTTGCTTGCAAGGCTTATTGTGATGTGTGTTACCGAGAGGGCCCAGAGATACCTCTCCGACACTCGGAGTGACAAATCCTTATCTTGATCTATGCCAACACCACGAATACTTTCGGAGACACCTGTAGAGCATCTTTATGATCACCCAGTTACGTTGTGACGTTTGATAGCACACAAGGTGTTCCTACGGTATTCGGGAGTTGCATAATCTCATAGTCATAGGAACATGTATAAGTCATGAAGAAAGCAATAGCAGTTAAACTAAACGATCATAGTGCTATGCTAACGGATGGGTCTTGTCCATCACATCATTCTCCTAATGATGTGATCCCGTTGATCAAATGACAACTCATGTCTATGGCTAGGAAACATAACCATCTTTGATCAATGAGCTAGTCTAGTAGAGGCATACTAGGGACATATTGTTTTGTCTATGTATCCACACATGTACTAAGTTTCCAGTTAATACAATTCTAGCATGAATAAAAGACATTTATCATGATATAAGGAAATACAAATAACATCTTTATTATTGCCTCTAGGGCATATTTCCTTCAACTACCAAGTCAATGAAGAAGAAAACTTCTAACAGTGAGGATCAGGATTTTGTGGCTGATGAGGCCACATCAAAGAAGAAAGTGACTAAGAAGAAGTATGGCACAATTGCTTCAACAAAGCCTGGACTGAACAAGAAGGCCCCTACCAAGAGAGTGCCAATGTCAAAGGCCAGAATCTCCACTCAAGAAACAATGGTGTTCACTCTTGAAACCAGAGACGATGAGCCAGCAGGAACTAAGAAGAGGGCTAGGAAGACCACAGCCAGAGTGGTTGGAAAGCCATCTATGAGAGCAGATGATGATGATGATGATGATGAAGTTGATGAGCCTGTTGCACCATTTGCAAAGACTCCGAAGTTGATGGGGGATGCCATCAAGTCTAGGGTTGCCCCTTCTAAGCCCAAGACTGCCCCCAAAGCTACTGCTCCAGCACCCAAGACTGCACCAAGGAGGATCACAAGAAACATACCGGTTGCTGAAAAGAACAAGGCCCCAGTGCCTGAGCCTGAACAAGAAGATGCTGAAGTCCAAGTGCTCGGAAAATTGAAGACCAAGATTCCTGATCATGATGATAGTCATATTGTTGCTAAAGATATGAAACTGAGGAAGAATGCAGGTCTCAGACGTTGGAGACAAACTGATCCATATGCTGTGAGGAGAAGGACTGTTGTGGATTACAGGTTTACACCAGAGAGCGACAGAATTTCTATGAGACTGTCTTGCTTGATAAAAAGCCCATTGTTTGTGATATGAAGTGGGTAGATTGGGAATACATTAATGAGAATGCGGATCATTTTCCAGGTGTGCATGAGAGCTTTAGGCTATGTGGAGTAGACAAGTTTGTGGGTCAGGAGTTAACCAAGTGGAATGATGAGCTCATTATGCAATTTTATTATACCACTCATTTGTATCCTGATGGAAGAATTGTTTGGATGTCTGAGGGTACTAGGTACCAATCAACAATTGCTGAGTGGGCCAACTTGATCAATGCCCCTGAAGAGCATGAGGATGACTTGGATGTATATGCCAAGAAGAAGAAAGACCACAATTCAATGGCAAATATGTACAAGGAGATTCCTGACAAAGTAGTGGAAACCCATAAGCTAGGCTTAGTTCGTTTTCTGCTATCTGGTTTGGCCACTATTAACACTATCTTGAGGCACACCTTGTTGCCCAAATATGGAGATCACAAGATGATCAGAGGCCATTCCATCAACTTGCTGCAATTGTTTGATGTGCCTCGGAAGTTCAAGGTGATGAGTTTGATTGTTGAGACAATCAAGAGGATAGCTGCAGACCAGAAGAGATCATGTGGGTATTCTCCACACGTCCAGATGCTCATCAACTCAAAGATGGGCACATGCACATACTTACTAGACAAGGAACATCTTCCCTTGTTGCCTGACTTTGAGGATAACATAGTTGTCATGGATGCAGAAGATCCCACATCTGTAGAGGCTCAGGAGAAGAGGGAGAAAGCAAGAGCTGAGAAAGCAGCAAAGATGCCAAGTGCTGAAGAGGCATGTCAAGTGTCCCTCAAATCTAAACAAGATCAAATGGCATATCCGATTCAAGCAACCTTGAGGATTGAGAAAGGATTGGCCAACTTGACTCGGAATCAAGCGAGCCTGGAGAGGATCATTGAGCCAAAATTCTATGATCTAGACTTGAAGGTGACAGAGATGCAGACAGCAGTTGAGCAGCTCTAGGAAGAAGCTGAGGAGAGGAGAGGACAACCTACCATATATGTCTTTCAAAGAGTGCCAAGAGGGCAGAGATCCACTGCAGTGCCCACGGCTAACACTAGAGCTACTACTTCAGCACCTGCAGCCACAGCATCACTGCCACCTCCAGTTGCCACTCCACCGGCTCCAACAACTTCCATAGATGTATTCATCCTTGGAGTCCTCTCAACGCCTCCTCCCAAAGATCAAGCCTAGAGAGACGCATAGCACTATGCATTTTCAAGGTTTTTGGCAACTTGTTGCCAGAGGGAGAGAAAGTAGGCTTCGAGAGAGAGAGCTTTGCTTCTTTTCCTTCTTTGGTTTTCTTTGGTTGAAACTTATTTGTGTGCTTGCTTGATACTCCATGGTTATGTGTGTCACATACATGTATGATCATGTGTTTGATCATATCATACCTTAATGCTTGCCTGAATGATGCTATTATCTATCTCTCATATATGATCAGTCACTTTGCCTTGGTGATGAGTGCATATTTTACTTTCTATCATTTCGAGCGCTCCACCAAGATGTATGTGACATGGAAGAGTAACCCATGATCCTAATTGATTGTGCATTTGCATTCAAACACAAATTTTAAATAATGCACAAATTTAGGAGGAGCTCTTGCTTATCACATACTTCTCAAGGCGACGATATAATTCAATCTTATTATCATTTGTCGAAGCTTTGATCTATATGTTGTCGTCAATTACTAAAAAGGGAGAGATTGAAAGTGCAACTATCCCTGTGTGGTTCTGGTAATTCCTAACAACATATAGCTCATTGAACTAATGCTCTTTCAAGATGATCATTTCAGAAAGTTCGATGATTGGCATGGACTAGGAATGTGGACCCCTCAAAATGCTAAGGACACATATTGGCTCAAGCTCAAGACTCTACCATTTTAATTTTAGTGATCCAAGATCACATTGAGTCCATAGGAAAAGCCAATACTATTAAAAGGGGATGAGGTGTTGCTTAATGGCTTGCTTGCTCAAAATGCTTAGTGATATGCTCCAAAATCCCTCAACCACTTTCTCATATCTACATATGTCCCAAACCAAAAGTCAAACTCGGCCCCACTTATTTGATCTATTCGGCGCCACTGAGTTCATTTGACATAGCCATAGCCAGAAACCCTAATCGGTTTGGTCTCACCGATAGGGATCTCGGTCTCACCGAGATGGGATTGCAAATTCTCTGTTTCCCTTTGTAACGTGTCGGTCTAACCGAAGTGAGCGATCGGTCCCATCGAGTTCGCAATGCAAACTCTATGTTTCCTTTTCGTAATGTTTCGGTGTCACCGAAATGAGCGAATCGGTCCCACCGAGTTTGCCTGACCAACTCTCTGTTTGCCTATTACAGAAATCGATATCACCGAGTTTATGTGATCGGTCTCACCGAGATTAAGTTATGCCCTAACCCTAATGAAATCGGTCCCACCGAGTTGATCGTATCGGTCCCACCAAAAATCCTAACATTCACATTTTGAACTGAATCGGTCCGACCGAGTTTCATGATTCGGTCCCACCGAGTTTGGTAAATTGTGTGTAACGGTTCGATTTTGCGTGGAGGCTATATTGTCGGTGTCCTGGGAACCAGGGTACCCAGACTTGCCTGTCTGTGGGCCGCGACACGCTCCTATCACGGCCTGGTACGGCCCAGCTGATCGACCAGCTGCCCAAGACCCTCATGAGGGGGCTAGGCCTCGCGAGGAGAATGACATCAAGACCCCCTCAGGAGTGGCCTCGGCTAGGTAGCTCCGGAGGGGCGGAGAATCCAAGGCCCAGCCTGCCTCAGGAGGAGGCAGTGACGCACCTCGCCAGCGGGTGCCAGCGCGTGCCAGCGGCGCAGTTGCCATTTCAGTGCAAAGGAGGCAGCGCAGGCACAGGTTCCCGAGGAGCGGGACAAAGGTTTCCCCTTCGATGCAACAAGACCGAAGACCGCAAGGACGATAGGGAGGATGTCACCACCGAGCCGACCACTGCGTCACCGCCTAATCCTTTTGCAAGTGAAGACCGCTTTTGTCAGGATAGGAACGTCCTTGTGTTCCCGCTCAAAATGGCCATTGTGGGATCCCTTCCCGCCTATACATTTCGGGGGCAGAGGACCTTGGTTGCCTATATACGTAGCTAGGATCTGCACTATGGAGGCATCCCAATCAGATCCAGAAACTCGGCCCTCACACCAAGGAGCAAGAACCCTTGCCTCTTGACCCTCCTGAGGTCTCCTCCTGAGCTGAGGAACCACTGTACTCATCCATATTCAAGCCCTCCTGAGGCCAATCCACCAAAGCAGGAAGTAGGGTTTTACACCGCAAGGTGGCCCGAACCTGGGTAAACTCTTGTGTGCTTTACTTGTTGTTCGCTTGAATCTTTCCACTAGGCGAGGGCGAGACGCTAGGTAGACGTGAGTGGGAGAGATCTTTGTTCATGCCCCTGTGTTCGAACTTCTTGGGTTTGCGGAGCCCATAATCTGACATTTGGCGGGCCAGGTAGGGGGCGTGTCGATATCTCGCCTCTCCGACAACCTCGTCCCGCTCTCGTTGTCGACTTTTCTCCACCACCATGGTGGACCTACGCTGAGCACGCGTCGCCCGCCGCGTTGTGAACGTTGCTCAGACGACGCCTGCGGGCAACGGTGCGCCGCACCGCCCCAACTCGCCGGTCGCCAACGCCGCCACCAACCCAACCGTCCACGAGCAGCAGGACTCGTCGCTGCCACTGTCCGTGTGGCGCGATGGCCGCACGGCGACACCGTCACCCTCACCGGCCGCGGCGTCATCCTCGCTGGTCCGCCCCGGACCGGCCTACCAGCAGCCTGCACTACTGATGGCGCGGGAGCTCCTGCTCTACCGCCCAGTGGACGACCTCTAGGACGAGTGGCTCCACTGCATCACCGAGCTCGTTAACGTCGCCGGGGAGGCACCAGCACCAACTCACTCCTCCCTCCCTCGTCACCCATGGCGGGGAACGAGGGCCACGGTGTCCCGGCTCCACCTCCACTCTACGGCGTCGGCCAGGAGGCCAGGCGCGAGGCTTCGCGGCGTGAGCCGCCCCGCAGGGCCCATGCGCGCGACGAGGAAAGCTGCCAGGTGATCTCGCATCCCCAGGTAGGAGATCGTGGGCCCCCTATCCCGCAACACCAAGACCGTGCACCACAGGAGGTGGTGGCGCCAGCACCACAAGAACCATTACCGCGGGCGCAGGGGGCGCCTGCAATCATGAGCGTGGCTGGATGTTGCGCCTTAGCTCCCGAGCTACGGTGCCTCGTCTAGCCCGGAAAGTTCAAGCTGGATCTGCCCCCGTGCTACGATGGCACCGCCGACCCCACAGAGTTCCTCTAGCTCTACGAGCTGAGTATCGAGGCGTCCAACGGCACCGAGCAGTTAAATCACACAGTAAGTTAGTCGGAATAAGCAACCATCATTTCACTCTTCAATGACACGTACGCAATATAAAATGGTTGCGCTGTTTGGTTCTAGGCCTAGGAGTGCCACACTTTGCCATACAATGTTGCCAAACTTGCCTAAGGTTAGTTCTTCAAAATGAGAGCCACAAGTTGGCAAGCCTAAGAAAATCTTGCCACACTTTTTGAGTGTATGTGATGTGGGACCCTAGTGTGGCTTGCCAAAGATGTGGCTTGAACCAAACACACACCTAAGTTGGTCAAACTTGCCTAACCTTAGGTGTGGCAACCTTTGGCAAACTTAGTCTCAAACCAAACAGCACCAAAACCACTAGCAGGAGCCTAAGCTACAAGCTTGCTTGCTTGGGTTGCTCTCTTCACAAGCATAGAATGACGGTGGCCACACCGCTGGTCACATATCTGACCTGATCCCGCAGTTGGGGGAAGGGAACAATGTTCTGCGTAGACGCGGTCGACATCGGCGAGGGAGAAAATCCACAGTCGGTGCGTCCCAATTGGGGGTCACCGTGGTATGGGCCGATGTCGCGTCCCAATCGCCCTTCTAGCTACAGCCCGACGTCCGTTTCAAAAATATTAGTGCATGTCAACAAAAATTATACTAGTATCGCTTTTCCCTTTTGAAAAAAAGCATATAAGTTGTTACTTCTTACCCAAAGGATCTTTATATCCAACAAACACGAAATATCCATTCTATCCATTCGACTGTTCGAAATTACTTTCACTGCTGATCTGATGTCGAGGTAATTGCTGCATCGCCACCAAAACCCACCATCTCTTAAGCTAAAGTAGAGTGAGCTAACCCTATATTAGCATATTACTAAGATAAACAGAAGGCACTGTAGAATCATTTAGGACCTGAGCTTGTCAATCTGAATGTGGAGGGACACCAGCTTAGCCCCGACCAGCAGCTTGGGCGGAACTGTGAAGAAGGTCAGCTCCTGCACAGCGACGTCACCGAGATCCCTGCTGCTTGTCACCTCCATTTCCACCTTGACGGCGTCGGTCCTGCCTTTGGGCTCCCCCGGCGGGCCATTCGCCCACAGCTTGGCCACATAGTGCGGCAGTGGGGACGCCCCCGCTCTGACGCAGACGACCGACACGGTGATAGGCGCGCCAATGTTGAGCATGCCGCCGACCAAGAAAAAGCGCGGTCGTCCTCCTCCACGAACAGCAAGAGCCGTGGCTCCAATAGTGGCACTTGCAGCTGGAGCGCCTTGCCGTATTGGATCCTATGCACGGGCATGGGATGCACGGTGCAGATGTGGTGGGAGAGCACCAGCGGCGGGCCTTCGTAGCCACATACGGGCACGGGGCATTTGCAGGGCGCGAGCGTACACACGCTCTGGTGATCGGTGAGCTTGTGGTAAGTGACGTAGAGCACACAGCCTTCGTGCGGGCACTCCACCCTCACCGAGGAGAGGACGGCGTCCACCGCCGTGTTCCGCACGTTTAAGCCACCGCCGTGCTCGCACTTCTAGCACTTCCGCTGGTTCCCGGGGCGCTCGACGCGGCAGTCCGTGCAAGCCAGGTGCCCTCCCTTGCACTGCACAAATCAATCGAACAACACATCAATCAAGAAACCTGCACCTTGCTCGATCAGCCGAACGGACGAGGTGTATTCGAACCTTATACACTCGAGGCTTCAAGGGGCGGTGGCACAAGGGGTAGTGGAGCAAGGTGAGGTCCATAGAGACCATAGAGAGCTCCATCGTCGGGTCCTGTTCCGTCTGCATGATTTCGCCCTCCTCGTGCACAACCATCTCTCGCTTTATTAGGGCCGGGGCATTACAAAGCTTTAGAGTCACATATTCATACTACTTCAAGGTGCATTAAATCAACACATGCAAGTATCAAAAGGAGAGTCACGGCATGCATGCATGCGTTGTAATTAATGCATCGGTAAACGCAAATTATTGAAAAATATATCGAGTGCAGTGCTTTGATGTGTCGCGTCAACTCGTACAAGACCGAGAAGTTTGATTACTACAACACCCTCTTGCCTTAAGCGCACCTGCCTTTGGCTGCATGACAGGTGGGCCACCGACCTGTTGGGCCCACCTGTCATGGACGGAAAGGCAGGAGCAGTAAGTCAATGAAGCTGCGTCCCTCCCTCGCCCATGAGCGTGGTGGCTGGCACGACTAGGAGAAGCTTTCGTTCGCTACACGCTCTCCCTCCCGTACGCGGTGGACATGCATCAGTTCAATCGGTGTCAGATGGCCAGAAGCATACTGTAGTGCTCCTCCACTGCAGTAGTACTCCCGAAGAGGCGAAGAGCCAAGCGCGGCCCAGACGCCCGTGTGGTAGTTTCATGTGTAGAGTAGTCTAGGATAGTGTGTACCGTGCCTGTAAGCTTAAAATCGTTGGGGTCGGCTACTCGGCTCCATGCTATATTTTTTGATTAAAATAATCTTCTGGCCCTACCTGTCATCCTGGTGATTCTAGTTCGCATGCTCATCTGGACAAGACAGGAATATATATTTTAATTTGTGGTGGGGTAAATGTTAGAGGTTGCAGCAAATGGAGTATTGTACACTGTGGGTCTTTCAGCCAAGTTTAGAGGCAACCATGTGGGGCCAGTGCTATGATGTGTCGTGTCAACTCGTACAACGAGGAGAAGCTTGATTTTACTACTACACGCCTTCTCCCTCGCCCTTGCGCGCGGTGGCTCGCAGACGAGGACAGGCTTTTGCTTATAGTACTACAACAAGCTATCCCTCCTGCTTGCGGTGGATGGACATGCAGCAGTGGATTCGTTACTGTAGAAGAAGTAGTGCAACCCAAACGTGGCAGTTGCAAACCTTGGAGCACGCATATAGCCAGGCTCTTGCATGAGATAAAATTGCTATGTGAGCCCACTATTGTAGTACTACTTGCTAGTATAGCCCTGTAAACCAGAAAGGAGTATTTGACTTTCTAGAGATTTCAACAAGTGACTAGACTACACCGAGGCGGAGTACATATGGAGCAAAATGAGTGAATCTACACCGTAAATAAATACATAGTTCTCTCGTTTTCCTCTCGGCATTGGTCGCGGTGCACAATATTGAGTATACGAGTATCATCTTGAAATTTACGAAGTCACCATAGGCACCTCGTCGTCGACGGAAACGTCTCCTGACACGCGATAGACGCGAGCGGCAGTCGCCTCCATAGGTGCTTGAATGCCAAGGAGGGAGAGGGTAGCAGTTCCCGAGACGTTGAACGGTCAATGATGCATCCTCAGATTACTCTACATGCAGAGGGAATTAATTGGAGAAGCAGAATAGAGCCAGCACGATGTGAATGCAACAGAGTTTGGATTCTCGTATAAAGGCGCCCCACCACTCCAATCCATCTACTCCTTAGTCTCTGCACAACACTGCTCAGTCCAATCCAAGACCAAGTGACCAGAAGCCAGAAGCACCTATGGAGGCGATGGACGCGAGCGGCAGTCGGCTGTGCCAAATCATCCAAGGCGCCGGCCTACGGCCCCGCACCGCGTAGCGTTTCCAGATGATGCTCGCGACCACCGGTGTCGTAGCCCTCGCCGATGCCGGCTTCGCCTATCGCATGGATGACATGATGGTCAACTCCATCCGCAAGTTCGCCGCCGTTAAGAAGCGCGCGAAGGACCTTGCCGTACTGCTCCAGCCCGCGCGCCCAGGCTCCTCATTGCCTGCCACCCTCATCGGCCTCCATGGTGACGAACTCTTTCAAGCCCTGGTGGCCCTACAGTTGCCGTAGATCGCAATGAAGAGTGTGCACCTCGAGGTCGCGCTCGTCGCGGAGCGCCTCGCCATGCAAGAAACCGTCGACCTGCACATCCACGTCTACGAGGAAATCATCTACATAGGCCACTACAAGGCGAGTGAGGACAGAAAGATGTTGGCCTTCTTCCAGTGGCTGGAATCTTTGGATGCCATTGTTCAGAAGCACGTCGACCTGGCCACGAAAGCCGCCGCTACTTAGCCGCCGTTCGGTGTGCCAGCGCCCTGAGTCGAGGAGGTGGACATCGTCGGTTGATTCACCTCTTCTTCTTGCCTCCTATAACCAGCACTGCATCGCCTCGTGGCCTTAATGTTTTATTAGTATAGGAGTATATGGAATTTTTATTCCAGTAGTAACGTTTTCACTGTGAGGTGGGGCCACAGTTGAGTAAACCGATCATCGGCAAATCCCTACCCCACCCACCGGGCGTCGGGTGAGTTTAGAATTAGAAGAGAGAAACGAGGGAGAAGAGCTAGCTGTAGCACAGACGCTGTTGTCAGATGGGACTCGCGTTGATAGAATAGGAGTACTGAGCACTCGTACCTCTTTTTTTAGGGAAAAGGCAGTCGTATGTCTAGTACTACCACTAGTTCAGTACGTGCGACCTATACCTGTTACCACTTTAGGTCTTTTTTCGAACCGCAGCTACGCTTCACCGTACATATTTTTTCACGCATTTATCTTCCTATATGTACTCCTAGGCTATTTCCACGTGCTCCCTTTCGCCGACATGTGGGACATAGAGCATCTGGGTCGTAGTGCATGCACGACTCGGAGCATATGCCGGGGTACTTTACATTTTAGACCTCACGAATTACATGCAAACCCCCCGCTGAAGAATAAATAAATAAATGAATTACTACATGAAACCGGATTATTTTCGTAGAAACCGGAGCACGTTCATTAAATTTTGAACATAACACGTTTATAAAAAAACTACCGAACCTAAACCAGTCTAAGGGCCTCTTTGATTCACAGGATACTGAAAACACAGAAATGGGGAACGTATGATGATGATGAACCGAGACGATGAGAACTCTACTAACTCAGTTAGAGGTTAGAGTTAGATTCTAACCCTGAACTAACTCTAAACTAAAGAGGTGTATGGATGGCAGGGTTAGATTGACAGTAAGGGGATGTTTGGTTCTAGGCCTAGGAGTGCCACACTTTACCATACAATTGTTGCCAAACTTGGCTAAGGGAATCTTACCAAACACACACCTAAGTTGGTCAAACTTGCCTAACCTTAGGCTTAGTCTCAAACCAGACAGGCCCTAAATGTTCTTTCTCAATCACTGCGCAACACTGCTCACTCCAATCCAAGACCAAGTGACCAGAAGCCAGAAGCACCTATGGAGGCGATGGTCGCGAGCGGCAGTCGGCTGTGCCAAATCATCCAAGGCGCCGGCCTGCGGCCCCGCACCGCGCATCGTTTCCAGACGGTGCTGGCGACCATCGGCATCGTAGCCCTCGCCGATGTCGGCTTCGCCTCTCGCATGGACGACATGATGGTCAACTCCATCCGCAAGTTCGCCGCCATCAAGAAGCGTGTAGCGAACGCTCCTACTAGTCCTGCCAGCCACCACGCTCATGCGCGAGGGAGGGACGCAGCTTCATTGACTTACTGCTCCTGCCTTTGCGTCTATGATAGGTGGGCGCAACAGGTGGTTGGCCCACCTGTCATGCAGCCAAAGGCAGGTGCAGTTAAGGCACCAGAGCTCAGTCCGCGAGGGAGAGGACGTTGTACTAATCAAACTTCTCGGTTTTGTACGAGTTGACGTGACACACCAAAGCACTGCACTCGATATAAGTCTTTTTACACATTTCAAATGGACTACTACATACGGATGTATGTAGACATATTTTGCTTCGTATGTAGTCACTTGTTGCAATCTCTAAAAAGACTTATATTTGGAAACGGAGGGAGTACAACGCATGCATGCATGCCGTGACTTCCCTTTTGACACTTGCATGTGTTGATTTGATGCGCCTTGCCAAAATTTGACTACAAATTTAACTAATCAAATTTTCATGCATGTCACAAAAAAATACGGGGCTGTTTGGATTGTGACTATGTTTGTCTTATGTTGTCACATTATTTTTCCCAACTTGCCACACTTGCCTAACTTGAGTTGCCCAAATTGTTAGACACACTTTGGCTTGCCTAAGGGACTTGTACCAGACTTGAACGATACAAAGTGCGACCTAGCACACCATAACACCACTTGGAACAAGCGGGTAGCTATCTCGAAAAACAATCAACAACGAAAAAAAGGCGACCTGGCACGTAGTACACAATTTTAAACGATTGTTTTGATGGAGTGAAAAAGGAAAACTACCCCACTACGTATATATAGGTCGGAGCCTCCGCGCTTGCTTGCTAGGGTTGCTCTATTCATGCACTCTCATCCTCTCTAGATCTAAACAAGATAGGGGTGGCAACACTGTCGTTCTCCCTTCAAAAAACATTGTCTTTCTATCCTCACCGTTGGTTACAGATCCGGGCGTATCCCCCTCCACCGGTGAAGGGGAGGAGGGGCATCGTTTAGGCCGTCATCGACAACGGGGGAGGAGACCCACTGCCGGCCGCACCGTTATCTCTGGCCGAGCGCCGGCGCAGGAGGTCCTCCGATCCCTTTGTCGTTGCCCTAGTGTGGGCGGATCCGGCCTCCCGCCGCCCACCTATCCACATCCGAACGACCTTCAGGTATATCTTCCTTCAAAACCGCTTTAGCTCTACTTCCCCAGCTCGCTACGTTGCTACATGTGCATCATTTTCTACCTCTTAGCCCCTCTCGATCGGATGGTCCAACATCACCTTTTTTTCTTCTATTGTTAGAGGTAAAGCTACTTCATGGAGTCGAATCTTGTACTTGATTCAAACAAGAAATAAAGTGGGGGTGGGGGAATTTAGTATGTAGTACATCGGACTTGGTACAAACAGGAAGGAAAGGGGGTGAAAGTGGTACAGACTGGTCATCCAACTGGTCTCTTGGTCAAAAAGGGAAATATAGGGGTAACGCTGAACACAGTGGTATGACCAGGACTAGATTTGCTATCCACACATAGGAGTAGGTGGCTAGAGTGAACAAAAACGGGACCAACCCAGATATGTTTCTTGGATGTGTGTTTCTCGGGGCAACAAACTATGAATCACCACTTTATGCCCCTGTTTAGGTACATGGTGCGACAAATTTTCGTGTTTTGACCCTTTTTGGATGGAAATTCAGGATCTGACCCCTGTTTGATTTTTTTGGGATTTGACCCTTTTTCTTACCACCATCGGCTCTGGCGGTAGGGTTAGACAAGCTACCGCCAGGGCCCCTGGCGGTAGGGTGTTTATACACGTCAGCACTTGGTCAGACGAGTTCCTACCATCTTGATATATGTATTTTATTTATTTGATCCATCTGTTTAGGTCTGCAACAGTGGCGCAACCATCGCCCATTCATCTCCAACACAACCCTTCTGCCTTGCCACTTCTGTACGTGTACGAGTCCTTCCCCGGGCTTCTACAGCCGGTGGGAGATTTTTCAGACGAGTTCATACAGGAGATGAGGGCAGTGCGGTGGCACGAGAGGGCAGAACGGATCACCGACGATGTGAAGTGTTGGTCGCAGAGTGTGAAGGAGTTCAAGAGAGTGATTACGGAGATGGAGGGAGATCCAACTATCTCCCGTGAACGTTGGGAAGGGACCATTGAAGTCGCCAAGCATCACTCCAACTGGGAGCTGCGCAATTTGGGCCGGAGGATCTACTTCGAGAGCAATGTGGAGGAGAGAGCCAGGATGCCGCCCCCAAGTGCATCGGCGTTCGATATCATCAGCTGGGGAAGGGTGGAGGCGAAAACTCCAGTGGGCAAGGCAAGGTGGATCCGCTGTCGTATCTGTCTCCACGGCCAGGCGTAACATACGAGGGGGGAGGTTTACCCGCCCTATGAACATGTCTATTGCATATGCATCTATGTTTTAGTAGGGGTTGTCAAACTATATGGACAAGTTTGCCATTTGCTATTTACTACTTATGAATCTATGTGTAAAATGTTTGATATTTTGCTATGTGGAACCTTTATTAATATGTGCTATGCTGGACTGCTGGTGCACCCACTGTCCCATGCCCTTATACCAAATATTTGGTTGTTCTTAATCTAATGACGCTGGTAAAAATGAAGCCATGCCACTGTTATAAGCCATGAAAAGTTTAGCCAAAAGTTTTTGCCTGTAATTGTTTGAGACTCTAACTGTTTCGTCTGTAGCTTTTTGTGTAAACAGGGATATCCATTTCACCTGGTTGCTATTGTGACCTTTTGGTGCACTGCACAAAACTCTTCTTAAAAGAAGTGACTTTTGTGTTGTTTAACTGGAATGTCAGAATGGAACAGTTGGTTCATTTCGGTGGAACTGCACAAAGGGAGATTTGTGTTCCAATCCTCATCATCCATATTGGCACCATAACCTTCCTTTAGGTAAGAATGATATTTAATGCATGTTTTCATCTCTATTTTGCGACTGCCATGAGAAAATAATCCTATTTTTTACTAGTACACTTGTACTCCCTCACTGACAAAACCAATTCTGAAATAGAAGGCCAATCATGTACTTGGTTTCACCAACTGGTGAGGAGAATGAGAAACAGAGCATGAAGAGAAAGAAGAAGAAGAATAAACAGTGCCAAGGCGATCTTGCTGAAGCCAGAGGCCTCAGTCGAGGCCATTCAAGGGCTCCGGCAACGACTACCTTACATGTGAGACGATCCTCCAGGGAGCCCTTCCACTTCTGTTGTCTCACTTAATTAATTAGGAGTACTTAAGTACCACTAATTTGTTGCTGCCTAATTTTTCTGTCGGAGTTAAACAAATCTTTAGTAGCACCGTATGCTGAATCATGTACGTGTGTATGTTTGTCTATGGAGGTGAATCATGTGGTGGAGCAGGGAGGGAATATTATTAGTGTCATGACATAATAGTGATATTGTTTTGCATGTCAATTTATTGCCATTGGTTCAATGAGGCAATGTTTTGTGTATTGTCCATCATGAATTTGATGCTACTGTTAGAGTAATATGCTAATGTCTTTCTATCCTTTCTCACTAAGCTAGTGAAGGTTTCACCTTGTTCCTACTTGTGCAAACAGGGATCATGTTGTGCCAATCATACATTTTAGTGGAACTACACAAGACAATACAATGAACGGTATCCCAGCATGTGCTTTAATTCTGCTGGAAGTTCTTGATAATCTTTCGATGTAATCTCAGCACTGGTAAACAAGAGTGATTTCAACGATACATTTGAAGTGCACAAAAATATATACTATTGAGTGATTCCAGTGAGTGCTTTATCATCTCTTATGGGACTACATGAATAAGCTTTTTTCCTCAGGTTGGTACGGGCCTAAGGTCTTCATCCATATTAGTTTGTTGTCATCACTATTTGTATTGTGCTACTGTCATGAGAAACTCCTTTATCTTTGCACGTTAAAGTTTTGCAACCTTTGATACATGGCAATGCTTTGAGTTTTGAGCTAATTGGCACTGATTAAATAAACTAATACCTCTCTTTAAGCAAGACTACTATGTTGCTAACTTTACCCATTAAGATAATGAGGGTGCTTCTATTTGTTAGTGTATGTTTCATCAACTAGTCCCACTATTACAGTAATCTCACTCTCTCAATATATGTGCCAACAGGGATGCTTGATTTTGGTGGAACTGCACAAAAACTTTGGGTGCTTCATTGCCTCGGCAGCTTCCGTCCTTTGCTGTCAGTCGCTAATCTGGGCCTGCTTTCTTCCTTTGATGTCAATCGCTTCGCTTATCTCGGCTTCCAGTCAAAGGAAAAAGTAATTGATATGCTACCTCACACAGGTTGGTACTGGTCTTTATCCTGATTATTGTGCTTGTCATGTATTGGTAATTTGGTATTGTGCTATTGTTTGCCGATTTTATAAAGGAGTAACTTGGAGCCTGAACTCGCAGGCAAATCATTGCATTGGGTGATTTCAGTAGAACTGCACAAAAAGATCAGATGGACAGATACTTATGCTGCGGGTATGTACTCCAAAGTTCACTCAGACAAGCATCGATGTTGACAAGAAGTGCCTATATTCATTCGAGTATCAACCGGCGTCAACCAGTTGTCAAACTCCAAGTATTAGGAGAGTGAACACAAAAAATATTGCTTGGCGCATAGCCTAGAAAAACACAGTCGAGTCTTTGGTCCCAACTTGTGCCTTTTGGTTATCAGCAAATATGGTAGCGAACTGTATGGCATGGAGTCTAAAGATTCCAGACAAGTTGGTTGACGCATATATTCATCTGGCACTTAATCAGTCTGCATGCCAGGGATGCTCCATTTCAGTTGAACTGCACAAAAAAATTGGGTGGTTCATTTTCTCAACCGCATCCTTTCTCGTCTGCAATGTAGAATTTTGGCGAGCTACAGGACCAAGATGAGCCAGTAAACTAGTTGGATGAAAGTAGTGGCCAAGTTGCTCAAACCTCCCTCGGCACGAGGCCACTATTTGAGGATAAACCTACAAGCAAAGTTCATATTGTCTGTGTTGCCTCTTATGTACTCGAAAGTTTACTCGTACAAGCATTAATTTTAGCAAGAAGTACCTTCGACTGAACACCATTTACCAGTCTGCAATGTAGAATTTTGGTGAGCTACAGGACCAAGATGAGCCAGTAAACTAGTTGGATGAAAGTAGTGGCCAAGTTGCTCAAACCTCCCTCGGCACGAGGCCACTATTGGAGGATAAACCTACAAGCAAAGTTCAGATTGTCTGTGGTGCCTCTTATGTACTCGAAAGGTTACTCGTACAAGCATTAATTTTAGCAAGAAGTACCTCCGACTGAACACCATTTACCAGTCTATACCCTAGGTAATTGAAGTTTGCCCATGGATCATATTGGTTGTGATCTCAATCATTTGGATGCATAAACATACCGAACATGTGTATATCTGAATCTTTTTGTGAATTATCTATGAATATTGTTGTGTGATCTATCAATCATTTGGATCCATAGACATGCTGAACTTGTGTATATATGAATCTTTTGAGTTGTTGATAGTGAATGTTGGCTATGAATATGAACGTGTCCTGTGAACCTAAGTTTGATACGAATGTCTACCTTTTCTGTTGTGCTTGTGTCTGAACTTGTTAGTATGCTTACTGTGGGGTATGTGACATGTGGGTGTCAACGGCACACCTTCTTCCCGAGAAGAATTGCACCTGCTTTGTTAGGGTAGCAACTGCGCATCAGCTCTTTGTAATCTTTTTGCTCTGTCTTGCCCCTTCCCCCGCTCAACCCCTGCTGTAATGTTTTCAGCCTCAAAACAAACATTGTACTGCATTGTTTTTGGGGCTTGATGAAAAATTGAGTGCTGGTTTCTGTAGGTTGGCCCACCCAGCAAATGGGTTGCTGGTCCACCACGGACTGGGAGGCTAAAAATACAAGTTGTATGGTGCAAAGGCAAGTAAAAACGCCATCGAGAGCCATCCACTAAAGAAAAAAATCGCTCCTGATGTGCTTCTTCAGTTGTGCCGCCGGCCCCCTCTATAATCCAGTTCGCTCGGGGATCTGGTATCATTTTTTCAGAGGGCGAACAAGTATCAGCTAGGCCTAGGTTTTGTATTTTAACATGCGTAGCCCACGACATACGGTGACCGTGGTTTCAACTTATTTTTTGAGGTCCATTCCGGCCTATGGGATGGAGCAGAGCAGATGACACCCCACCAACCCCACCTCGCCGCCGACTTCCTCGCGACGGCGAACCTCCCTGCCCTACACCCCGCCCCCCATGCCGAGAGTCGACAGATCCACATGCTCACCTCCTCGCTCGGGCTCAACAATCCCGTACATGCCTCGCCCTTCGTGTACCGGGCCTTCCCGGAGATGCTGCGCCCGATTGGGTCGGTGTCATCGGAGACGCTGCGGGCGATAAGGATGCGGAGGTGGACAGAGCAAGCCATGCGGACTCGCGACGACGCATCCTCCTACCTCCTGTGCATGAAGGAGTGGAGGGCGCTGCAGCTAAAGGCCGAGGCGGAGCCAGATCCGGAGATGAAGGTGTGGGCATCATGGGGAATTGAGACCTATGGTGCCAACGCAGATTACGAGCTCCTCAATCTGGCGCGGAGGATCTATTTCGAGGGCAATTGGGACGAGAAGAGGAGGATGTCACACCCGACTGCCTCCCCGAAGGACTTCGTCAACTGCGCGAGCAGAGGCGAGGAGCACAGATCCGCGGTGGCGGGCGAGATGGGAGTGCATCGAGGGGAAGATGCCATCGGCGCCGCCTTCAGAGTTGGAAGAGGTCGACCCTTGGTCGTACCTCTCCCCTGCCCCGGCCATGGATTGAGTATTGGGTGATCACTGGTTGATAGGCGCCTATTTTGCCTTCAGTATGTTTTCGTCTTGTCTTTTGGCTCTTGTCGAGCAAGGCTGTAATTTTCTGTTTTAGTCTGAACTGGTGAACCTTAGTTTCAGTAGTTACTTCGACAAAGAGACGCTGTATGGTTTCATTCTGGTTAATGGAACTGGGTAGAGGCCTCCCTGATCTTCTTAAAAAATACCGGCCTATGGGCTTTTTCTTAAAGATCGGCAGCCCAATGTATTTTTCAACCACATTATATATATTTATATTATTACTATTATCATATATTTTTATAAAGACTTATATATACATTACAAAAACATCCCACGTGTTATTAACTTGTAAAAGTAAATGTTTAACAGAAGTTGGCAAGGAAAATCCTAGTTGTTTTTGACTCACCGGCAAGGAAAATCCTGGTGATTGCATACAAAAACTTGCGAAGATTTTAAGGACCAATGTAATAATAACGCTCTCATTTTTATTTTGAGCAATAACTCGCTAATTTGTTAATTATGTATATAAAATTTTGCCTCTCCGGTTTATTTTTGATATTAATTGCTCCTTCTAACATAACATTATATATATAACGAGCCCAGCTAATTCATGTATTTGAAGGAAGTGCAAATGGCCTGGGATTTCTTAGATAATATAAATGGGCCGCATTGACGCGAAATTATTTGTTCACCCGGCCCAACAAATGGACTGTACATTCTAGAAAACATGGGTTAAATATATGCCACATTTTTGCAGGCTGACATGTGGGCCAATAGGTCGAAGCCTACGTAGGGCGTTGTCAACTTGGTCGGCATGCACCTTCAATCTCTCGTCTTCTTCCTCCAGCGTCGCCGGGACCGCCTGGTCCGGCCTCCGGTGGCTAGCCGGCCAAGCTATCCCTCCACCACTCCACACCTCCTGTTATTCTCCACCGACTGCAGCCCCATGCCGCACCAAA
Source organism: Secale cereale (assembly GCA_902687465.1). Classification (NCBI taxonomy): domain Eukaryota; kingdom Viridiplantae; phylum Streptophyta; class Magnoliopsida; order Poales; family Poaceae; genus Secale; species Secale cereale. The sequence goes on from LR738715.1 coordinate 268,204,701, forward strand.
ACCAGTTATAACCCTTCTCCTCCACTCAATCTGCGACTCCACTGCCGCATCTTCCCATCTCCGAGTCGTTCCTGTCCAGGGCCTCGTCGTCGTTGTAATGCCCAGGATGGGACTATACCTCCTACGTGTCGAGGCACGACTTAAAGGTATAAGCCCATCCTAGAATGATCTCAAGTTTGGTATCTTTGCACAACTCATGTAAAAGAGGGATTAAAATGCAAAAGGAGATAGTTGGCTTACACTCGCCACTTCACACAATACATTACATAAGCAAGACATCATTCAAAACATCACAACCCGACTACGGGTGAAGATCCAAAAGAAAGATACCAAAACAACAGAAAGCCACAGGTCAGGATCGAATCCTAGTAGAAACCACTACTGATCGTCGAAACGCCACAAACAAATGGCCACTCTCTTCATCGGGCTCCTGGTGAAGAACTTGAACCAGCTTCTGCTTCAAACTCAGCTGAACCTGCATCTGGTGTTGTAGTATCTGTGAGCCACGAGGACTCAGCAATCCCATAACCATGGGTAACAAGACTAGCAAAGCTTTAAGGGTATGAAGAGGTAAAGTGGTGAGGTTGCAGCAGCGACTAAGCAATATATGGTGGCTAACTTACGAGTACCAGAATGAGAAGAGCATCTACGCAAACGGTCGCAAAAGAGGTGATCGCTAAAGATCCTAACTACATACGGTCAAACATAACCCCACCGTGTTCTCTTCTCAAAGTGAAAAGAGACAGTCACGGTTACTCACACAGTTGTGTGTTTTACTTCGGATCCTCTGTCAAGTTTTCTACAACCGGACATTAACAAATTCCAATCTGCCACATAACCGTGGGCACGGCTTTCGAAAGATCATAACCCTGCAGGGGTGTTCCAACTTAGCCCATCACAAGCTCTCACGATTAGCTGAAGTGATAAATATAATATCATCACCCCTTATCTTAGGGAAAACCGATCAGGCTCGGCATCCCGGTAGCACAAGTCATTTCGACAATGGTGTCCAGCAAGACCTCCCGGCGTGCCGACACCCTGATAGTAGCCGCGCGCATCTCGTCTCAGGCCACGTCCGGATGAGCGCTACGTACAGTACCGAAGACCCCAGATAACTGGGTGGTACCGCAAGTGACTCTAGTTTGGGACCAACACCCTCAGCACTGGCCCCCCTGCTATGTAGAATTAAGAATCCTCGGGGACGCGACCCCCTATGCAATTTTAATTATTTAATTAAGTTGTTATTATGAGGCAAATTAAAACCAATGTTGGGCCTTGCTGGAGGAGTTTTATTCAAAGTCGAACTGTCAAGGGGTCCCCATCCACCCATCGTGTAAGGAACGCAAAATCAAGGAACATAATGCCGGTTTATCGGCGCCTAAGGTGGCTTGAGTGGAACAAAACACCGAGCAAAAGGCCAAGCCTTCCACCCATACCCAGTATATAGGTGTGTTAATAATAATTATAGATATTGTGATATAACCAACAACAAGTTCCCTCCTGGAACGAACTTCATCTTCACCTGCAACTACCAACGCTATAAGAAGGACTGAGCAAGCGAGGCTGAGCAAGCGGGTAACATAGCCAAACAGTGGTTTTGCTAGGAAGGTTTCAAATGTTAGAGGTTTCATGGCAACAAGGAGAGGCTGACATAAAAGATGGGTAGCGCGACATGTAACGATAGCATCGAGACAACTAAGCATGGCAATGGTAGTAAAGGTATCCAAGGGTATGATCATCTTGCCTGGGATTCCACAAGGGAGAAGAACGGATCCAAGAAGCAGACGGAGCACACAGTCGAGCGAATCCTCACAACTCCGGAAC